>CM060676.1:147119856-147504643 GCA_030686995.1 Artemisia argyi | reverse complement strand
AACTCAGGAATAGTGTCGTTAGGATTGAAATTGATCTAACTAGGTCTAAAGGTGAAGGATGATTCTTTTTATATTTTATGAAAAGCAAGTAAAAATCACGGGTATTGGAAGGAGGGGCGGAATTAGTTGCTAATCAACTAACCCAAAAGCTACTAATTAAACTAATGTGCAAGAAAACTAAACTAAGGTTCTACAAGATAAGTGAAGCATGTCTACCTATTATATGTTACTCCTTGCTAGCTATCCAATTCTACCTATTGAATTGTACCTTGTTTTAATTGACGGGTTGTATTCCTTAATACCCTTCATGGGGTGGCGTACTTACTTCCCCAATCCTATAAGCTCCAACTTCACTCCTATGTCGAGCCGGCTAAGAAACTCCTAACATAGGATCACTAGAATTCGCTCATGCATTAAATACAACCATAAAAACCTAGTACACATCGGTTCATGTTTCTTAAGACGTTCAACCATGTTACCCTATGGAAGTCTGCCAGCTTTCTTAAGCATAACATTGATGAGACATTCAATCAAAACAAGAATCAATAGGAAACAAGAATTATAAACTAAACCAACTAAATCTATTGAAGTTGTCACGCCTTAATTGATGGAGATAGACACACACATCAACAAGCCCTCATTGATGGAGATAGACACAAACATCAACAAGAAATCAATGAGATCTAATCAATTATACACAAGTTTCAAACAATTATTAGTAGACACAAGGTGAATTAGCAAAACATAATCAAAGAAGGACAATCAACAATAATAATGAAAGACATAATTGAGATAGAATCATCAAACCAATACATGATGTTTATGGAGTGATTGAAACCCTCTAAGTTGCTAGAAAAACACCCACCTAAACCTAGGAATCGACCTTAGGGTTTAGGGCTTACAAAAAGTGAAGTTATGATGTTATATTTATAGGATATTTTCTGCCCGGCCCGATCATGACGGCGTCAGCCAAACCTTGACGGCATCATGAACAATCTTTCTTCACCAAATCTTAGATCTTTTCGTCCCGATCATTTTCTTTTTTGAATCGCTCAAATCCGAGTTCGTATGCAAAAGTTATGGCCAAAACGGTGTCAGCTACCGCGCGCGCAAGTTGTGACAATTTACACGTGACGGCCTACGTGACGCCTTCATGAAGTTTCTGGGCCGTCACCAACACACGTGACGGCCTTGGTGACGGCCTTGGTGACGCCGTCAGGTACTGTTCCAGCAAGGAAAATTGAGACTTTGCCGTTTTCTTCACTTTTATGCTCCAAAAACGTCCAAAATACCTTCATTTCCAGAATTCACTCCCAAAGTACCTAAAATCACAAAAGAAACGATTTATGGCAATATTTGATCAAATAAATTCAATTCCGGGCTTAAATGACCCCCTAAAAGTGGTTCATTTTTCGCCTCATCAGATCTTGTGGTAAGATTCCTTTGCTAATGAATTCAATGACAGGTGTCATCCACGTGGGATCTTGTTCTTCTATCACCGTGGATACTTTCATCTCCAAAATTGATTTGTTTTTAGAGTTTCTACCAATACCTGTTTTGATAAGTGCGCAAAGCTTGTAGATGCAATCTTGCTAAGCGCATAAGCTTTTCTGTTGTCCCCTCTAGGTACTTGTTTGATTGCGAACCTATCAAAGTTTTGAATTATGGACTTGGTCTTTTCCAGGTATTGGATCATGTGTTCATCCTTGGCTTCATACTCACCTAGCACATGGTTAGCTACTAGCCTGGAATCCACGTTTGCCTCTAGGTTGCGTACACCCATTTGAATTGCAATACGCAGTCCAGCGAGTAAGACTTCGTATTCCGCCTCATTATTTGTGGCTGTGAATTCGAAACGCAGCGTGTAGGTGAACTCCATTCCTTCTGGATTAGTAAGGATAAGGCCTGCGCCTAATCCATCCACGCATGAGGATCCATCTGTGAATAGAATCCAAGGTTCCTGTAGGTCTGTTTTGCTTGTTGAAGGTGGACTATCAGTATCTGGCTTTTCAACAATAAAGTCAGCTAATATCTGCCCCTTGATTGCAGTGCGTGGTCTATACGAGATGTTATATTCACTTAACAACACACTCCACTTTTGTAGCCGCCCTGATGCGTCAGGTTTAGAGATAACTTGTTTGATCGGCTGGTCTGTGATTACAGCTATTGGGTGTGCTTGAAAGTATTTGCGCAGTCTTTTAGCTGCGAATACTAGAGCTAAGACCAGCTTTTCCATGGCGCTGTAGTTAGTCTCTGTCTTCTTCAATGCTTTGCTTACAAAGTATATTGGTGTCTGGACGGAGTTTCTATCTGTCAATAGTACTGCGCTAACTGCTCCGTGGGTTGCGGATAAGTACATGGTTAACTCTTCCCCTGGTCGCGGTGCGACAAGTTTGGGGAGTGATGCCAGATGTTGTTTTAGCTGTTGGAAAGCTTCTTCTGCTTCCTTAGTCTAACGAAAGTCTCCCTTTTTGGTGCTCTTCGTGAGTGTTTTAAAGAGAGGGAGTGATTTGTCTGCTAATTTAGACAAGAAACGGTTTAGCCCAGCTAGCTTTCTGTTTAATGAATGGAGTTCTTTGAGTGTGCGCGGTGAGGGAAGATCGATAACAGCTCTTGTTTTTTCTGGGCAAGGCTTGATGCCATCTGGTTCTATTAAGTACCCAAGGAACATGCCTTCTGTCGCGCCAACGGTGCACTTCTTGGGATTTAACTTCATGTTTATTTTGCCCAATGTTTTGAATGTTTCCTCAATGTCGCGCACCAATTCATCCTCTGTGTGGCTCTTGATGACAAGGTCGTCAACGTAGACTTCCAAGTTTCGACCTACTTGTTTTTTGAAAGCCGTGTCCACCAATCGCTGGTATGTTGCACCTGCATTTTTTAGGCCAAAAGGCATTTTTGTGTAGCAATAGACCCCTTGACTCGTGCGGAAAGCTGTTTTCTCTTCGTCCTCCACTGCCATCTGGATTTGATGGTATCCTTTGTATGCATCTAGGAAGCACTTGAAAGGATATCCGCACAGGGATTCCACTTTCCAGTCTATCTCCGGCAGTGGATAGCAGTCCTGTGGGTATACCTTGTTGAGGTTTGTGAAGTCCACGCACATCCTCCAACTGCCATCACTCTTCTTTACCATCACTGGATTAGAAAGCCAGTCGTGATAGTATACTTCGCGCATGATGCCTGCGTCTACAAGTTTATGTACTTCTTCCAGAATAGCTTTTGCGCGATCTGGGGCCTGGCCGCGCTTCTTCTGTCGTATTGGGGGATATCCTTGTCGGATTTGTAGCTTGTGCTCCGTGATAAAGCGTGGCACTCCGGTCATGTGCTTTGGTTCACACGCAAAGATATCCAGGTTCTTTTGCAAGAGTGCGCACACAGCTGCTTTACCTTTGTCAGATAAAGATCCTCCAATCGAAATTCGTTGATCTGGGTAATCGGGGTGAATAGCGACCTTTAAGTTTGGTGTTTTTTCTGTGCGCTGTTCTGGAATATTCTCCACCTCACTGGTTACTGCGTTGCATTCTTTAGGTGGTACCGTGGTGTTGAAGAGGGTGACAATTCCTCCTTCTACTGGAAATTTGAGCATCCCATGTGCTGTGGATGGTACAGCGCGCATGGATGATATTCCAGGTCTCCCAATGATGCCGTTGTACGGTGAGGGAGACTTGATTACCATGAAATTTATCCATGTTGCTGTTGAGTGTTGTTCATCGCCCACAACTACAAGTAAACGTAATTGTGGAAAACTAGAAGGGGGTTGAATAGTTTACCGCTTTTTAAATCCTTTTTAGCTTTTAAAACTTTGCGTTTGTTTAAAGATTTAAACACAACATTATATGTTCAATTCCTTGAAAAGCTTTACGTGTAAATAACAATCCCAACTTTACTTGTTTAGTTCTTTGAAAAGCTTTACGTTTGTTTAAAGATATAAACACAACTTTACTTGTTTACTTCTTTGAAAAGCTTTACGTGTGATTAGCAATTCTAACTAAAGACAATATGTAATAAGCAAAGATAAAGAAAGAAACAATCAAACCACAACACGATTGTTTATCGTGGTTCGGCTACAAGGACTATTTTTCCTTGCCCTACATCCACGCCCCGAGTTTCCAACTCGAGAGTTATAAGCACTAATCAACAAGCTCCTTTCCCGGTGGAGAAACCTTTACAACGTCGCTTATACTTTTACCGACACTAAGCTAGATGTCGAGTTCTTTACCAAGGGTACAACCACTCCCGTTAGTTCTTTTACAAGGGTACAACAACTCCCGACACACTACGTATTTTGCGGCCTAAAATACTTGCAAGCAAACATATGGTTAGTCAAACACACTTTCTTACCATAAATGTATATTGACAAAGCTTGCCCTAAATGTGATGTGACATTACTATTTTAAGAAATAAATGTGATGTGACAAGACACTTTCTAATTTAAGAAATAAAAACAATGTTTTGTTTAAAAGGAAATGTAAACTTAGTTTAAACAAGACTTAAACACTTAAAGTGATGATTTACTCTTAGCTAAAGTTCATACTTTGTCATTAACAAAACTTAGCAAAGATCGTAAAATATAAATAACGTTTTTAGGCGATATTTGTATTAACAGTAATTGCCCCATAGGCCATATCTTTTCCCCTGTGAATCCAGTCAGCGACGTTGTGCCTGGTATCAATTGACTTTGTATCTCAGGTCGTAGCCTTTTGAAGCAATGCTCATATAGAATGTCTGCTGATGCCCCTCCATCGATATACATGCGGCGAATCTCGTGTCCCCTAGTATGTATCTCAATAGTTAGTGGCTCTACTACTGCGTTGTCCGCAGCTAGAGTGGGGAAGGATATTCCTTTTCTGAAGAGAACCTTTGACTGACTTTTTGTTTCGTCTTGCATTGCCATGACTGTATCATGTAGATGATGTCCGCTTTGTCTTTGAGAGGTTCTTTTTTGCCCCCATTCCTTTGTTTGTCCTTCCCTTCTTTAATGTTTTTTACGAGGTGATCCATTCTACCTTCCCTTACTAATTTTTCACTTAGTTGTCGTAGCTGGACGCACTCGTTGGTTGTATGGCCTTTTTGGCCATGATATTCGCAGTATCCATTCCCTATGCGCTTGTCCTCTGCGGTACGCATTGGCGGAGGTTTTGGGAAGTTTGCTCCTTCTGTTACAAATATTTCCCTCGGAGTCTTTGTGAGAGGGGTATACTTGTCATTATCTCGTCCACTGCGATAATTCTTGCTGCGGTTGCTATTCTGATAATTGGATTGTCTCCTAGGCTGTTCTTGTTGCCTATAATTTGAGTAGCCTTTTTTGCTGTCCGCAGCGGCTGCTTCTCCTTGTATGAAGGATCTTGTGCGCTTCATTAGCTCATCGAAGGTTTGGGGAACCTTGTCGTTTAGCTTCCGAATGAGTTCTGGGTTATTAATCCCATTCATGAACCCTGAAATTTTTAGGACTTCCGGACACGCTTTGACATGTATGCACCTATCTTTAAAGCGTTCCATATAAGCACTGGTTGATTCCCCCTGGCGCTGTTTTACTCTGGCTAGTTCAACAGGGTTTTTAGCTCACTTCTTTCTTTGGGTGAAGTTTAAACGGAATGCTTTCCGCAATTCTTCAAACCCGCCAATGCTCTATCGTGGGAGCTTGCTAAACCACGTGCGCGCATTCCCTACTAATGTGGAATTAAACATATGGCACCACACAGGTTGTGGCCAATTTTCGATAGTAGCAGCCGATTCAAAAATTTTTAGGTGGTCATCCGGATCACCTGTTCCATCATATGTTTTGACATTAGTGGGCATGCGCCTCCTCTTGTGATCGGAGTAATCGCTGATGCGTCGTGTAAATGCATCAATTTTCTGGCGACGCCACGGAAGAGACATATCTTCGTCTTCTTCTTCACGACGTTTTCCTCTAGACTTCCAGTGTCCTGTTTCCTTATCCTCGTTGTCCGAGGAGTCATTGGAGGAGGAGTAATCTCTTTTGCGGCGCTTGCGCCAGCTTCCTTCAGAGGAAGAGCTCGAGGGGCTTTCACTTGGGGATATTCTCCTCCCTAATCTGTCGTGAATTCTTTTGCTCCCAGACCTAGAGGAACCTTCGCTTGGTGAATGTTGAGGTCCTAATCTGTCTTGTATCCCTCGACTACCAAGTCTGGAATGAACATTAGTGCGCTTCTCGCCGTCTTCATATTCCTCTGAATATTGTGAGTTAGATGCCGTACCCAGCCTATCATGGATAGTGGTACGTCTTTCGTTATTTTCGCGTCTTCCTCGTAGGTGGCGCGGTGGCGATGATTCGCGTTCAGGACCAAAGTTGAGCCGGGATTGCAGGCTCGTACTCGACCTTCTCCTCACTTCTTCTTGCATGAGGGCGGTTAAAGTTTAGTAATTTTGGGATACAAAATTACTCAACGTTAGGTCAGGCGCGTCCTCATTCGCTGCAAGAATATCTGCCTCTAGGTGCGCCCGGCGGCACAGTGTTGTCCACTGTAGGTGCCGTTTGGTGAGGAGTATTGAAGAGGGTGCGCTGGAGTTCTTCAACGCTTGGGACTACGGTGGTGACGTGGGTAGTCCTTACAGGCAATTCCACCACTGGGAGAGGTTGGGTTGGTCCCGTTTCTTGGTGACCAGGCGCACTGGTTGTCCCAGAGGCCTGCCTAGGGGTCGAATCTTGTTGATTCTTCCTCTTGGGGTCACGTGTTTTTTCCAACTGCGGAGTCCGCTGACTTGAATTTTTATTCTTCGTCATTCTAGTTCCTTAGTTCTTTAGTCGTAGGTCTCACGGATGACGCCACTTGTTGATACAAAAGTTGGGCGTTCCTAGTTTGGGCTCTTGCTCTCGTACCAATTCGCTCTTAATGCTTGAAACCTGCGCACTAAGAAAGTAAACAAACACCGTTAGGCTTATCGTGGGATTGTCTCCCACGATTATCCTCCGGCGTGAGAGTAAGTAATCGGTTTTTAGGGTTCTCGTAAAGAGTTTAGGGTTTGTGAATCGTACCTTTAATGAGAATTATGTTATTCTTTATATAGGCGCAGAATCCTTGTAGGTTTCTTGCTCCTTACTCTTCGCACACGTGGTGCTTATCCGGGTTAAGGATATCTATTCCGTAATTAGAAGATCCTTATCTATGCCGGGGTAGTTTGGTTGGGCTTGGGTCTACGTGAGCCCAATCCCATTATCAATGCGGCCCAAGTTATAATAGCCCACTCATGGTGGTTTTGGGCCTTAGTGATGTTTATCATTTGAGCTCGTGACCCAAATATAGACTATACGTCATCAGGTACTATAAACGGGTTCTCGTACGAGTACACTAGAACCTGACCCGAACCTGACCCGTTGCCATCCCTACGGCAAAGATGTCGTTTTCGGATAATTAAGTCACTAATGACATTTTATACAATCTAATAACAAAAGCGATAACAATTGTGTATGACTTGTAAACCATTCGCTCAAAATCAACGACTAACCTATTGATTTTAATAAGAAACAATTATTAATCTGAACTTAATTAGATTCAGTGAACCGATCAAAAGTTCACTATTTTACATTTTTACTTGGCATACAAAAATTTGAGATTCTTAAACTAATTTGAGATTCTTCTCTTTTTCTTTTTTAAACAAAGATGCCCTATGAACGCATTAATTGACAAGCGTCAAAATTTTCTTCTAGACATATCATACAATTAATTACTACGTAAGTACTTTTATTTCTCAGACCTAATTAAAAAATAAGTTGGTCACTTGCTTTTGATACCTTAAATACTGTTAATTAGATCAGTAGAATACTAGGGTATTCGTGCATTAGTGTGGCGGTTACTCAGTAATAAAAAAATTCAACGAGCATTATTTTATTCAATTTATAGTCGCAAGTAGCTAAGATGGGGAACTTCATTACATCTATCGTCACAGATTTTAAAAGTAATGCTCGCCTGAAATTTTTAAAAACTTTTATAAGCATATAAAAATATGTAAAAATTATTTTTAATTTAGGCAATCAACCAATTTTCGAAATTTTGAATCTGAAATAAGTTACCTGCGGATCCATTTGTAATGTGGATAATTTTGGAAAATAATAGTTTTTAAAGTTGACTAAGTGATCAAATATAAGCATGCAAGGATGTCAAGATCACGATCCCGCGCAGGATCGTTTTTGTATTTGCAAGATCGAGATCGTAGGATCAGATCACGATCCTACCAATTTGTAAACAAATGATATACGAGTCAAACTGTCTTGCATTTCTACTCACGTTAAAGATAAATTCATATAATATCCTCTTGAAGACAAAGTTCAAATTTCAAACACCAAAGCAAATAGTAAAACACAAAAAAAAATCAAGTTTCAATCGTTACATTAACGATTTAGTTGAATAATACATAACATAGGTCCTAAATGTCTCAAAACATACGAGCCATCAACATGATTTCAAGAAAACAAACGTTTCATAAGTGACATTCCAAAACACATTTTGATTAGTTTAATCACAGTGAAGTAAAGTAAATTAAACTATTGAACACTTTTAGACTATAATCTATTTAGAAAAGTAGAAAACTATGTATAAACTGTAATCTATTTAGAAAATAAAACAATGGTGGTTTACTCATTAGACATTAGTAAAACACAGGTTTGTTTTTTTTGCTTAAGCAAGTGGGATGGACTTAAAAGATTTTAAAAAGATGTGAACTCGGATCGCATGTCGATCTTACGATCTTACGTGCGATCCTACGATCTTACTTACGATCCTACCTCAGATGCGATCCTACCACGATCCAACACGATTTTGACTGGTGTGCACGTAAGATCGTACGATCTTACGTGTAAACTCGCAAGTTTGACAGCCTTGATTTCATGTTTATAATTTTGATCCATATATAAGCCTATTGGATGAAGGGCATTTTAAAATTTTTACAATGACTAACTTTTCAACTTTCAGCATGTTGTAAATGCTTTATATGGTAATAATGTAGGTGGTGTTTGTTTTGACACTTTGGTTTAGGTTTGAGAATGATGTGACGGTAAAATGTAGTTTGGTTTGTGGTTTGGATTCAACTATGACAATCACACCTTCAAAAGTGATTCATCAGGTGTGTGGTGGGATTCACTATATTTTTAAGGGGACACATTATTCTCTCTCACAATCTTATTTAAAACAACATTTTTAATTTATTTTTTATTTGATTTATTACTTTTATGATTATAATAGTATATTTTCTCTCACATAAATTAAATGTAAATCCAAATTTAAATCCAAATATAAAACTTAATCCGAAACCCATCTACAAACCAAACGGACCCATAATGCGTAATCAAATATGAGCTATAATTTCCTTTTTAAATTGTTTATCGTATAGCCTATTGAATGAAGGGCATTTTAGTATTTTTACTATGCTTCACTTTTCAACTTTCAATAATGTTGTAAAGAGTAAAGATCATTTGAGGACCAAACTTTTTTTACATACCAAGGGACTAATCTCCACCCTCCATCTTTATTTAATCTAATGGATGAGATTAATCCCAACAATTTAAAAAACCCACTTTCATCCTTTTTTTTCAAATATTAATTTCTTTCAAACCGTTAATCGTTAAGCGAAAAAAAATATACCGTTACGACGAGCATTTAATTATCTTTCTATAGATAGGCTAATTGATATATTTTCGACAATTTTTTTTTTTTCGTTTTTTTCACGTTTTTTTTTCGTGGCCGAAAAAATCATATATGATATTACATATAATATCATACATGATATGTAATATCATATATGATATGTAATATCATATATGATATTATATGTAAAATCATATATGATATTGCATATCATATATGATATGCAATATCATATATGATTTTACATATAATATCATATATGATATTATATGTAATATCATATATGATATTACATATCATATATGATATGCAATATCATATATGATTTTTTTTTCGGCCAGGAAAAAAAAACGTGAAAAAAATGATTTTTTTTTTCCGAAAGTATATCAAAGTGCCCGTCTATAGAAAGATAATTAAATGCCCGTCGCGATGGTGTAATTATTTTCGCTTAACGATTAACGGTTTAAGAGATATTTAAATTATAAAAAATGAGTGAAATAATAAAATCCTTTTAATATCAACCATTGATTTCCTTTTTAGATGGATGGTGGGGATGAGTCCCTTGGTATGTGAGGAATGTTTGGTTTGTTGAATAACTCGACTCATGTTGTAAATGATTTATATGATACTAGCATGTTACTCATGCAATGCATCGGTAAAGAAAGAAAATGATGTGTTTAATGGTTCACGACATTCTCTAAGGTGTAATAATCAAATAATGCATATGTTACTTGTTAAAAAAAAAGTTTGTGATTTTAGTTTTGTAAATCACAAAAGTAATACAATATCTAATATTTTAGAAATATCATAATTACATATTATCTTCTATGGTGATATTTTTGCAATTAGCTTCCAAACTTTATTTTTATGAAGCATTAATTATTAATATAAATAAAAATATTATGAAAATTTGTAAAGTAATATAGTTTACACAAATAAAATGGAGCTATATTTCTTTAAATTATACATTTTATTTTAATATTAGGAATTTACTTGCGCTGGATTTTTCAAAAAAATTCAACATGAATGGTTTAAATGCTTTACTGGATTAATAGATAAAATGTATTATATATACTAAACATCTATAAGATAAGGTTAAAATAAAAATACAGATATTTGTGAGAAGCGTAAAAAAGATTAAAAAATAAAAGTTGTTAAGAAATTCCTAAAATATTTCAAAGATAGGAGAAGTTGGTGGATAAAAAAGTTGTGAAAGAAAATTTTTCAAAAAATGTATTGTTTTAATGCAAAATATTTGTAAAAATAAAAAATAAATAAATAAATAAATAAATAAATAAACTTTGCGCATTAAAAATTTGTAAATTGACATTTTGTGCATTAAAGATTCGTTTATGCATCCAACTTCTTTTTAATATTTGCATCAAAATTTCTTTGTGCATAGCATATAAAAAATTAAAAACTCTACTCACAACTTTTTTATGCATCAAATTCATGAATTTTTATTTTTTTAAAGCTTTTGTAACTTCTCATAGACATGTTACTCCACGATCACCGAAATCGAATGGTAGGCTCATAATATCAACATTTTTTTTTTTCATTCTTATTGACTAGCAAACTACAAAGACCGTATCTTGAAGAAGAAAAATATTCAGTTGTTGATAAATTGAAAATGAAAATAAATTTCAAAAACAAGCTACATATATGTAAGCCGTGACAAAAAGAAATGAACATTTGCGTGTTTGCGTCATCTCCTATAGAAACAAACTATTATAATGTTGCTCTTTAGTTAACTCTCTATAACCTTAATGACTATGTGAATTGAACACGAATATAGTATCATTGTTTAGCGTATGATGTGTGCAACATCATAATATAATTAGTTACTTTATTTGATTTCTTAATTGACTAGCAATATCTAAATGACATATCAACTTCTGAATTGTACTATGTTTTTTTTTTTTGAAAAAGTGAACTTGACTTGGCGTATGATAAAACCCGACACTCAAAATATGATTCGATAAGTCAAATACAGGAAAACTTCTCATGGTTCACAAGAATCAACAGTTAAATATGCAATATTTGGTGGATGAAAACCCTACTTTTGGTCATGAAATATAGGGATATTGTTTTTAAGGATATGTGATTTTGTATATGTAATCGAGTCGCTTCTGATTTCTCAAAAAATGATGACATTATTATTATGATCTTGTATGAGCTTATAATTAGCTTATACTTGGAAAAAAATCTTGTAAATGAAAGATTCATCATCTCTTTTCATATAGTTTATTAAATAGAGTTAAAACAATATTACATTTCTTCATATAATACACAAGCTTAATACAAAAGAATACAATTTTTTTCTTACACACCAAAATAGCACGAGGCGTGGCGTGACGGTATGATCAAACTTCATGTTTTAGCGGTCAAGGCGAAACTTTTACGCTTATAAGAAATGGCATAAGGCGACACAAAATATAAAAATATTTATATATTTATATTATATTTCATATATATCGAGTTTATAAAAAGACGTATCATAAAGCGTCATAACACGTAGTGTGCATAACCAAGCCTCACGCCTTTGCAAGGCCTTTGTGCGCCTTTTAGAATCATGGTTTTAACCCAAGTATTAAATTGGATTAGGGTTTTTAAAGATCGGTGTAATTTGTTAGTGATTTTAGTGTAATCAACTATTTTAGATAATTATGATTTATTATATGTTGAAAAAATTACACGGATGGTCCTTGTGGTTTACACAGATTGCATGTTTAGTCCCTATTTCATTTTAATTACACCAGCAGCTCCTATTTTGTGAAACCTTGCACATTTTAGTCCCTAATTTGGATGGGCTGTTAGTTTGGCCGTTAAGTTATTTGCACCGTTAGTCCTCCGTTAATATTTTTTGCACCGTTAGTCCTTATTTTCTAAAAAAGTCCTTATTTTTTGCACTGTTGGTCCCTCCGTTAACATTTTGCACCGTTGTCAATCTTTTTACGTTTTCGTCCATATTTTAACGTTCTAGTCCATTTTTTTAACGTTTTCGTCCATTTTTTTACGTTTTTGTCAATCTTTTTGCGTTTTCGACCATTTTTTTAACGTTTTCGTCCGTTTTTTTTTACGTTTTCGTCCATTTTTTTACGTTTTTGTCAATATTTTTACGTTTTTGTCTGTTTTTTTTATGTTTTCGTCCGTTTTTTTTAACGTTTTTGTCCATTTTTTACGTTTTTGTCCATCTTTTTACGTTTTCGTCCTCTTTTTTACGTTCTAGTCCCTTTTTTTAACGTTTTCGTTCATTTTTTTTTTACGTTTTTGTCTATCTTTTTGCGTTTTCGACCATTTTTTTTACGTTTTCGTCCGTTTTTTTACGTTTTCATCCATTTTTTCACGTTTTTGTCAATATTTTTACGTTTTTGTCTGTTTTTTTACGTTTTCGTCCGTTTTTTTAACGTTTTCGTCCATTTTTTACGTTTTTGTCCATCTTTTTACGTTTTCGTCCTTTTTTTTTACGTTCTAGTCCATTTTTTTAACGTTTTCGTCCATTTTTTACTCTTATTTTGTCCATCTTTTTGCGTTTTCGACCATCTTTTTATGTTTTCGTCCATTTTTTACGTTTTTGTCAATCTTTTTACGTTTTCGTCCTTTTTTTTTACGTTCTAGTCCGTTTTTTTAACGTTTTCGTCCATTTTTTTACGTTTTTGTCCATCTTTTTGAGTTTTCGACCATCTTTTTATGTTTTCGTCCTTTTTTTTTACGTTTTCGTCATTTTTTTTACGTTTTCGTCCATTTTTTTACCATTTTGTCAATCTTTTTACGTTTTTGTTCATTTTTTTACGTTCTCGTCTGTTTTTTTATGTTTTCGTCCGTTTTTTTTACGTTTTCGTCCGTTTTTTTTAACGTTTCCGTCCATTTTTTATGTTTTTGTCAATCTTTTTACGTTTTCATCCATTTTTTAACGTTCTCATCCTTTTTTTAACGCTTTCGTCCATTTTTTTACGTTTTTGTCCAATTTTACATGTTTTGTTAGTTTTTTTCCCACATTTTAATCCGTTTTTATCTGTTTTTTCAAATAAGTTTTGATGATTTACACAAGTACAAAATTTACAAGAGTTTATAAGTTATAGATTTGGTAAAAAATAGCTTAAGTTTTGGTGGTAAACAACTCTTATTTTGCATTTTCTGATTAAAATCTCGCGGGTCTTGATGTAAAATATTATTCTGGACAACTTTCGTGTTTTACACTTTTGATGATTCAGACCAGAAATTGGTCAAAATCGTGATTTAAAATCAACACACACACATTTTTATCAAATGTCAAATTTTCTTTTAGTATACTTACTTAATTACAAAATATAGGCGAAAACGTAAAAAAATGGCAAAAACCGATAAAAACATAAGAAAACAGGCGAAAACGTAAAAAAATGGAAGAAAATGTAAAAAGATTGACCAAAACGTAAAAAAATATACGAAAACGTAAAAAGATGGACAAAAACGTAAAAAAATGGATGAAGACATTAAAAAAAATATGAAAACGTAAAAAAATGGATGAAAACGTTAAAAAACATACGAGAACGTAAAAAAATGGACGAAAACGCAAAAAGATTGACAAAAATGTAAAAAAATTGGAAGAAAACGTTAAAAAAAAGGACTAGAACGTAAAAAAAAAGGACGAAAACGTAAAAAGATGGACAAAACGTAAAAAATGGACGAAAACGTAAAAAAAACGGATGAAAACATAAAAAAACAGACGAGAACGTAAAAAAATGAACAATAACGTAAAAAGATTGACGAAAACGTAAAAAAAACGGACGAAAACGTAAAAAAAAAGGACGAAAACGTAAAAAGATGGACAAAAACGTAAAAAAAACGGACGAAAACGTTAAAAAATGGACAAAAACGTAAAAATGTTGAGAAAAACGTAAAAAAATGGACGAAAACGTAAAAAAAAACGGACGAAAACGAAAAAAAAATGGTCGAAAACGCAAAAAGATGGACAAAAACGTAAAAAAAATGGACGAAAACGTTAAAAAAAACGGACTAGAACGTTAAAATATGGACGAAAACATAAAAAGATTGACAACGGTGCAAAATGTTAACGGAGGGACCAACGGTGCAAAAAATGAGGACTTTTTTAGAAAATGAGGACTAACGGTGTAAAAAATATTAACGGAGGACTAACGGTGCAAATAACTTAACGGCCAAACTAACAGCCCATCCAAATTAGGGACTAAAATGTGCAAGGTTTCACAAAATAGGGGCTGCTGGTGTAATTAAAATGAAATAGGGACTAAACATGCAATCTGTGTAAACCACAAGGACCATCCGTGTAATTTTTTCTTATATGTTAGTGGGATTGCATATTTTGTTGCCCCCTTGTGGGTCTGTAAGGTAGTAAATAGAGAATATTATTTGATTGTGTTTTGTGTGATTACGATGAGATTTCAGGGTATTTATTTGAGCAATGCTATACATTGCTACTACATTCTCCTAAGGGTGTTGGCAGCACCTTCGGCATGGGCACGGTTTGGGTTGAAACCGCACGGCAACACCGCCGCCACCCTAGCGGTGTGCCTGCGGTTTGAGGTCTTGCGGCACTTTTTGCCGAGACGACATGGGTTGAAAGTGACCGTTTGATATTAAATGTTTTGAACGTTGGGGTGAAAGTTGGAAGTGGAGCGTGGATTTGATTTTTTTTTTTTTTTTTTTAATGCTTCTATATACACAGAAAAGAGACGTTGGGGATAAAAAAAATAAAAATAAAATAAAATAAAAAAAAGAGAGAGAGAGAGAGACGTGATATAAGAAAATAGGTAGAAATAGAGATAATGATATGATGCGAGGAGGAAGATGATAGACTTTAGGTTATGTTTATTTTTTACCCTTGTTGTTTATAATATTCTACACTTTTGACTAAACTAGTTATTTTTATTTCTAGAAGTTGCAAAAAAGTTCATAAGATTGACATTTTCAACCCTTTTTTATTATTAATAATGAAATATTATGTTTTTGTTAAATTGTTTATTATAATTTATGAATATAAAAAATAAAAAAATAAAATTATGTGAGGTATGAGAGAATCATTGTTGCTATTAAAAAAGTATGGTGAGGCATAAGATGAGATGGAATGATATTATTGATGGGTGGTGAGGTATGAGGTTTTGGTTAAATCATGATTGCCACCACTCTAATTATTTTTCTACTTCACATAAAAATTGACAAGTGTAATCCACTATCTATCTTTTTTAATCTCCCTCATTGATTTTAACACTTGTCACCATCCTAAATGTTTGAGGATAAATAGGAACATGTAATCGGAAGATTTATCATTTTCCTATTTGAGCAATAGAACATGACTTAGAGAATACGCTACATAACCCTAAACATAATGGACCTTAAGCCTTTAGGCTTGGGTCTTAAACTATCATCTAACACTCCTCTACAGTTTCAACGGGAGGTTTTCAGATGTACCAACCGGATAGAATGTTGAAATTCCATTAGATTCTTTTTTTTTTCCTTCTTCGTTGTTCGTTTGCATGGAGATGGACTTGTATTAGCGACATAATTGTATAAAGCTCCGCGGTTTCCTCCACTTTTTATGATGTTTGCCATATTTTTTTACTTTATAGCTTGCTTTACCTTTAGGAGGGAGCGGCAATTTGGTGGTCGATTTTTGTTGTCAACGACGATGATCTTTAACTACAAAAACAATTTGATGAGAAAAATTAAGGTTGATTAAAGGCAACTCAACATATTTTGTGTATTTTGACGGCTAGACTTTAAGATTTTTGCATTGAATACAAAAAACAAAATCATAATTAAAAAATAAAGCGAAAATACTGTGATCCCAAGTTCTTGAGTTACAATTTATGAAAATCTTTAATGAATATTCCAACGAAAAAAAAAAAAAAAAAAAAGGGCCGTAACGATTGAATTTTCACTTTAGATACACATTTCAAATCGTTAACTACTTGATAGGTTCTCATTACTGAAGTGCCGTTTAAAAAACAATTATCATACTTGTTGGACACGCATATATATAAGAAATATTAGTCAAAACAAAAACACGATTCATAAATTTATACGGCTTAGAATTAACATTATTATCATAATTTCTTATGCGATTGAGAAATTAGTCAATTACATATCCAATAATGAATGTTTTAGCGAATAAGACTTCTGATTGGAAAAAATATTCGATGGGGACATATTATTTGCCGTCTAGAAGCGCTAAAATAGTTTAACGTACACACGCGGGTAAGTGTGTTTACATACTTGCGTCTAAATTTAGCTTAATGCAAATAATGATGTAAGCATTTTGACTTGTTAAATGGGGTAGAAGTCTACAAAGCTTGTTTTATTGTCTTTTAAGTAAATTTTGTTTTAGCTATAAACTCCTTCAAAGTGTTTAATTGATTCAAATAATTCAATAATGCTCTAAACAGGTTTAGGGTTTGGTTACAAAACCCTGCCATTGTTTGTAATATGTAACTTTTTTTAGCTGTTTTCTAGTTTTCTTCATATAATTTTTGATATGGTAAAAAAAAAAAAAAAAAAAAAAAAAAAAAAAAAAAAAAAAAAAAAGAAAAAAAAAAAAACGCGTGTGTTTGATAACCATTATAACTTTGAGAATTTGATACTCCGTAATACTTTACCAACCATATTGGATATAATTTATTTTTTAAGTTATACCCGATATAAATAAGCCCTCGAATTTTATTCATAACAAAACGCCACCTTCAGATGTTCAAGCTTAAGGATCAACATCTATAACCCATGTCAAGTATCGAGTCAAATGTCTTGTTTGTATTTTTTCTATTGTTTTAGGTTAACATTTTGTCTACCAAGCAATGTATTTTACCTTGACCTGGTCTGCTTTTAGGATCCATCATTTATACAATTTGTTTAGGATCCATAATTTTGTTTTCTTAAATAGTTTTAATTATATTTTAGTCAATAACTTGCTAGCTAGCAAGCATGCATGCAAATATAGATGCTTCTCAATTGCAAACAGGCCTACCAAGTTGCTTCATTTGGTGTGGTAGGTTATTAATTTTTAGCATCATTTTTCCAAGAGGCATACCGAGTTGACACTTGACAAAACTGGTTATTCTAAAGTCAAAGTTAATTGTATGTTTTCGGTCTAGTTAATGCAATGGTCCAAGTTGTACAGCTCAAGATGTTGATGTTATTCATGTATCTTCATGGTTTTCACTTTTCACAATTGCTTTTGCCTTGTTTAGTTTCTTCATGGTTTACACAAGTTCAATTCAGTAGATGCCCATGCTATCATGGGTTGAAACTTATAGGTTTTATCAACAATTTTGTGTGTTATATAAATTTTATGAAAAATGATAGATAGGCCTAAAATTTATGCTTAATTTTGTGCCTAATATATGTGCAGTTACCTTATTGGATTGTAGCGGCGTGCTTTATTTTTACAAGATCATTGATTGGCATGCCTAATTAGTATGACTAATTGGCATGCCTAATTTATGTGGTATCTTCTTATTGGTGACAGTAAAAGGGCCCACACTTTCATAAACCAATAAAACAACAACACTTCAATTTAGACACAAAAGTAGTCATATTTTTAGGTCTCTAAATCATTTCTCTTTTTACAACCAATGAATTATTGATATGCAATTTTAGGCATAAAATTAGGTCTCCCAATCACTACTCATATTTTATATAGGTAGGTGAAAGTGTGAAAGAAGTGAAAGTGAGTTAATAAATGCAATTCCACTAATGTTTATTAAGAGGCTTTTGGAGAGGATTAACGAAATGTTAATTTGGTTTGAAAATAAATTTGTCATAGTTTTTTGGACTAAAGGTCAAATGAGAAGGATACTTAAAATAAGAAGGATGATAAATAACTATAATTATACATTAAAGATATATCAATTTGAATTAGATGCATCCCTAATATTTTATATGCGCCCTAATATATTTTCTAGCTAAAAATTATATGCATATACATATGTTAGATGCATTTCATCAAGTTAGACAAATCATATGTATTTTTAGTCTTTTGCGGGTCAAATTTGCTGCTAGTACTAATTTGCATCGTTTTTACTTCAAAAATCACTTTCGAAACTAACTGTGATGCATCTAAATGAATAGAGATTCATCTAATTCAAGTCGATGCATCTCAAATATGCAGTTATAGTTATTTCTCATTCTTCTTATTTTAAGTTTTCTTCTCACTGGATCCTTACCCTAGTTTTTAATAGCATTAATAAAAACAGTTAATTATGTTTTAGAGTTTATTTATTGGGAATGGATCCAATAAGAAGAGAAAATAAAATAAGAAGAATGAGAAATGTTTGTAGCCACACATTTTAAATGAGGAGAGAGAATTTCATGGGAGATGCATCTTATTTTGTATGTGCATCTGAAATGTGCGGCTGTAATCACTTCTATTTTTCTCATTTGATCCTTACTCTTTATCTGAGAGTTATTTTCTTTATCTGAGAGTTATTTCCAACAGGTATGATTAAGCGTTGTGTTGGTTACTTTTGAAAGGAACCAACTATCATGTTGGTTGGTTTGTAACCGCCAAAATTGTAACTATATAATATAAGGGTGTGTTTAATTCCAGTTATACACATAAAAAATCTGATAAACTTTCACTATACAAAATGCAATCTGATTGATGTTCATGGAGGGCTTTATGTAAGTTGCATAAGGTTCTAATTGTTGAGGTCGAATCTTGGTAAGAAGTTAATTTCGAGTCCTAACAGCATTCAACGAGGGCTAATATTTTCCAAGGATAAATTCTCAAAGGATAGTGGTTATCACGTCCAAATTTCGTTTATTACTAGTGGTAATCCGCCATATTTTAACATTATGTAATGCTATGGATTAACATGTGATCCAATCCATATAAATTCAATGTGAACGTTATTACGAGTATTATTTTTTTTTTCTTTTGTTCTTCGTGGATTATAGTCTTATAGTTATTCGTTAAGTTGATTCAAGTTACCTATTCAATATATAGAGCTACAGAAATATATAAACCAGAACATTTCTTTAGTTTGCTAAACAAGAATAATTGTAAAAAGTATCAAATGATATGGACGTTCGACGCGCAAAAAAGTAAACTGGGTGGACCAAGCCATGGGCTCTACCCACCTATACACAATATCACAAATATATCGCTATTTTGGCAAAGGTGTTCATTAGCGATATGTATTAAATGTTAAGAAACAAATGGTTATAGGTTCAATTTTCGTTTGATCGAGAGAGTTCACAATATACATATTGTAAGGTGTTTAGTCGTCTCTAAGAAAACTATATTTTTATGTTTTAATTAACATCAAAAATATTAGCGTATTTTTGTCTATCTAAAACTTTTTTTTTTTTTTTTAAATTAACATCAAAACATCAAAAATATTAGTGTATTTTTTGTCTATCTAAAACTTTTTTTTTTTTTCTTTTTTTTAATTATCGTTGATGTACATGTGGAATTTCGATTAAGTAGTGTAAAGAGAGATTTACTTTAGCCTTTTAATTAAGAAAGAAGTTTTTGTGAGTCTCTCTATTAAAACAAAACAAAATTTTGAACCCGCTCAAAAAAAAAAAAAAAAACCTCTTAATATAGTTGGTTTTACAATGACAACATTAATGGCATAAAAAAGTTATTTTGTCCCCACATCATACACACACTGACACACATATTCTTTCTGAAGGTTTCATACACACACTATATTGTGTGTACACACACCTCTTAACTGGACTCTAACACGAGTCTTGAAAGTTTGACTTTGAGCCCTCAAATAAGCTCAAAATCTAAAGTAAACCCCCACTCAGTTTTAAACACATAAATGTCTCTACCCTCTCTACTTGACCCCCTCAAATAAATACTATACTCTATAAAAAGGCACCACCCGGGTCCCTAACTTCATCAGTTCAAAAACAAAAACCTTCATTTAGTTTCTCAAACAAAACAAGGCTAGGCTAGCATGAAGACCTCATTTTCGACACACAGGAAGAAGTACACACCAAAAAGAGGGAGAATTAAAGCTCTGATTTTTAAAAAGATTGCATTTTCGGTAGTCTCTGCAGCAGCTAGAACTCGCGATCTTTTGAGTTTTATCAAGAACGAAGATGCTAAAAGTGGCGAGTGGCTCTTCCAACCCAACAAAACACGCCCAAAGGTATCGGGTCATTGATCACCTTGAACGGTTCTTAACAAGATGTCGTTAGAAGTTGTAGACTTGTAGTAGCTTCTTTTTTTTTTTTTTTTTTTTTTTTTTTTTTTTTTTTTTTTTTTTTTTTTTTTTTTGAGCTAATAAGTAACATGCTGCAAGTCCATGAGCATGATGGACATGGAAAAGTTGTTTAAGTATATCTTGATTTTTTGTGTGATGAAATGCGAAGTATGTTCTTTTTGAGCTAAAATCACGAATCCACCACTAACTATGAGTTTGTTATGTTATCGATGGCTTTGAGCTTCATGCGAGATTAATTTTGTGATCACTATTTTGTACATTTTTGCAAGAATCTACAAGTCCAAAAAGTATTTTAGTTTGAGATCAGAATTTGTCCTTGTTTGTGATTGCCATACTAATACAAATAAACAACCTTTTTAAGTCGCGTACATGTATTTACTTGCGTTTATGTATGCTTTATGCATGTTCTTTTTTGCTTTTGAACGACTCAATAGATACGTATAAACTTTACGAGTTGCTAAATCAATTTTTATGGTGTATTGGTGTAGGTTTAACTTGAGGCGTTCTTATTAAAACATCTTACTTCATTTAGTCCTGAAGATTAGTCAACGAACATAAAAGCAATCGAACTTCTTTAGCTTACTACTATCTTAAAACCAACTCATTCTCGTGTTCGTAGACCTTTGAAGTCGTTCTCTTATTTTTGAGTGAGAATTCTTTTCAAATTATGAAAACAATATTATAGGGTTGATAGAAATTGTCTTAATTTGGTTTTACATTTTTATATCATGTTTCGTTTGTTACGCGTTTCTAGACTTCACGTGTGACATTTGTTTGTATACGTGCCAAGTGTTATCATGTTCCTTATATCCATCGATTCATCTCTCGTCTTTTTCTTCCTTTAAAAAGTAATGTTGGAACATGCAAAGTTTTATCCCACTTTGCTACCACAATGAAACTCTCATATCTTTATAAGGCCATTAAACAAATGACTAATCAACATATGAAGTTCATAGTAGTGGTCTTAATGATTGGTTAAGTTTGTTTTGGCTTAATTGGACTTATTATATATATGAATTAATCATCTGAGCTCAATTGATAATGTGGAATTAGTTTATTAATAATTCTTTTTACTAGGTTTCTTCTATTGTTGCAATGTTTCTTTTGATCGGTGATATAACATAACAATATTCTGAATAGTTGCAGATTTTTATTTTATTTTATTTATTATTTATTTTATTTTTTTTAACATAACGATATTTTGAAATCTGAAGAGTTGCAATGGTTTAATGGAACACTTCATGCACTATATATATATAGTTTATATAGTTTTTTGATCTGGAAAAAACATAGAAAACCACAAATAATCCACGTCAAACTAGCTTCAGCATGCAATCATATATAGTTTATGGATCTGCAAGATAACATAGAAAACCACGAATAATCCACATCAAACTAGCTTAATCATGCAACTATATCAGAGTCACTAGATTCAAGTTTTATATTTGAATTGTGATGACGTATAGTCTATATATGGGCCATGAGCCCAAATGGTAAACATTACTAAGGCCTAAAGTTACCATGCGTGGGCTATTATAACTTGGGCCGCATCAATAATGGGAATAGGCTCACGTAAGCCCAAACTCAATTAAACTATACACGGTATAGATAAAGATCATCTATCTATGGAATAGATATATATCCTTAACTCGGATAAGTACCACGCGTACGAAACGTAAGGAGCACGAACCCTACAAGGATTCTGCGCCTATATAAGGAATGACATAATTCTCATTCAAGGTATGATTCACAAAACCCTAAACTCTTTACGAGAACCTTAAATCGATTACTTACTCTCACACCGGAGTCTAATCGTGGGAGACAATCCCACGATAAGCCTAACGGTGTTGTTTATTTTCTTAGTGCGCAGATTACAAGTACTAAGAAGCTGATTGGTACGAGAGCAAGAGCCCATAATCAGGAACGCCCAACTTTTGTATCAACAAGTGGCGCCATCCGTGGGACTCTACTAAGAACTAGGAACTAGAATGACGAAGAATAAGAATTCAAGCCAGCGGACTCCGCAGCCAGAAAAACGTGACCCCCAGAGGAAGAATCAACAAGATTCGACCCCTAGGCAGGTTGCTGGGACAACCAGCGCACCTGGTCACCAAGAGGCAGGGACAACCCAACCTCTTCCAGCGGTAGAACTGCCTGTAAGCACTACCCAAACCACCACAGTGGTCCCAAGCGTTGAGGAACTCCAGCACACCCTCTTCACTACTCCTCATCAAACTGTACCCACAGTGAACAACACTGTGCCACCGGGCGCACCTAACCGAGATAGGGTACCTAATACTGAGGCAGACATTCTTGCAGCAACTGAGGACACACCCAACCTAACGTTGGGAAATTTTGTATCCCAAAATTATGAAACCCTAACTGCTCTCATGCAAGAAGAGGCAAGGAGAAGGTCAAGTACGAGCCTACAAGCTCGACTCAATTTTGGTCCTGAACGCGAACCATCACCACCACGCCACCCACGAGGAAGACGCGCAGAACGTACTACCATCCACGATAGGTTGGGTACGACATCTGATTCACAGTACTCAGAAGACAGCGAGAGGCGCACTAATGTTCACTCCAGACTTGGCAGTCGAGGGATACAAGACCGATTAGGACCTCAGCATTCACCAAGCCAAGGGTCCTCCAAATCTGGGAGTAAGAGAATTCACGACAGGTTGGGGAAAAGAATGTCCCCAAGTGAAAGCCCCTCAAGCTCTTCTTCTGAAAGAAGCCGGCGCAAGCGCCGAAAAAGAAACTACTCTTCCTCCAGTGACTCCTCGGACAACGAGGACAAAGAAACAGGACACTGGAAGTCAAGAGGCAGACGACGCGAAGAAGAAAATGAAGACATGTCTCTTCCATGGCGTCACCAGAAAGTTGATGCGTTTACACGACGCATCAGCGATTACTTCGACCACAAAAGGAGGCGCATGCCCACTAACGTAAAAACATATGACGGAACAGGTGATCCTGATGACCACCTAAAAGTTTTCGAATCAGCTGCCACTATCGTAAACTGGCCACAGCCTGTGTGGTGCCATATGTTTAATTCTACGTTGGTAGGGAACACGCGCACTTGGTTTAGCAAACTCCCGCGACGGAGCATCGGTGGGTTTGAAGAATTACGGAAAGCATTCCGTCTCAACTTCACCCAAAGAAAGAAGTGCGCTAAGAACCCTGTTGAACTAGCCAGAGTAAAACAGCGCCAAGGGGAATCAACCAGCACTTTTATGAAACGCTTCAAGGATGAGTGCATACAGGTCAAAGCATGTCCCGAAATTCTTAAAATTTCAGGGTTCATGAATAGGATTAATAACCCAGAACTTATCCGAAAGCTAAATGACAAAGTTCCCCAGACTTTCGATGAGCTAACAAAGCGCACCAGATCCTTCATACAAGGAGAAGCAGCTGCTGTGGACAGCAAAAAGGGTTATTCGAACTATAGGCAGCAAGAACAGCCTAGGAGACAATCCAACGATCAGAATAACAACCGCAGCAGGAATTACCGCAGCGGAAGAGACAATGACAAGTATACCCCTCTCACAAAAACTCCGAGGGAAATATTTGTAATAGAAGGTGCAAACTTTCCAAAACCTCCACCAATGCGCACCGCAGAGGAAAAGCGCATAGGGAATGGATACTGCGAGTACCATGGTCAAAAAGGCCATACAACTAACGAGTGCGTCCAGCTAAGACAACTAATTGAAAAATTAGTAAGGGGAGGCAGAATGGACCACCTTGTAAAAAACATCAAAGAGGGAAAAGACAAACAAAGGAACGGGGGTAAGAAAGAACCCCCCAAAGAAAAAGCTGATACCATATACATGATACAGTCATGGCAGCGTAAGATAAAGCAAAAAGTCAGCCAAAAATTCTCTCCAGAAAAAGAGATATCTTTCCCTACTCTATCTGCGGACAACGCGGTTGTAGAACCTCTAACTATTGAAATACATACGGGGGGCATGATATCCACCGCATGTACATTGACGGAGGAGCATCCGCAGACATCCTGTATGATCATTGTTTCAAAACACTGCGACCTGAAATCCAAAGTCAACTGATGCCAGCAACAACGTCATTGACTGGATTCACAGGAGAAAAGATTTGGCCCATGGGGCAGTTACGCTTGCTGGTGGTCGTAGGAGATGAACAACACTCAACTGCAACATGGATAAATTTCATGGTAATAAAGTCTCCCTCACCATACAACGACATCATTGGGAGACCTGGAATATCATCCATGCGCGCTGTACCATCCACAGCGCACGGAATGCTTAAATTTCCAGTGGAAGGAGGAGTTGTTACCCTCTATAACTGGTGTGTAGTAATTACACACCTTTTTATTACCAAATATCGACCCAAAAATGACTATTTGAGCTAACAAATGCCAAGAAAACACGTGTTTCTATATTTGTGATGTGCAGGTACGGATATTACGGAAAACAAGCAAAAACCCGGAAAAACGGGCACGAGAGTATGAAAGGTTCAAAAGCCGGTGCCGTGAAACAGTTTTCAAGTGTGAATGAATATTTGAGCTCAATTTGTCATAATCTCTCTTGAAGAATCAAAACTTGGCAAGAATAACCCTTGGATTATTGTTTCATAAATTGACAGAAGTGGTCCTCATAGTTTCGGATTCTACACAATTGGTCCTTGGTGTTTCAATATCAAAAATCTGAAATTCATAACAATACCACAAACCATACCTAGCCCACTTCATTAAATCAATACCAAAGCCCAATTTTTAATACCAAAGCCCAATCACAAGAATTTAACCCGAGCCCATATCTCAACTTCGGTCAAATAGTCAACCAAATCAAAAGTAATAAACAAACACACCCCGTACCCTTTCCCCCCATATTTTCCCCAATTTACCCACACACCCAGATTTTACTGTTCACCCAAAGAACCCTAATTACCATTACTTTAATTCACCCAACTCCCACCCTTAATTTACCCAATTAAGGGTAATAAAGTCAATCCTCACACCCCTGACACCCTGTCAGAGTCTGACATCAAAAGAATGACAAGTGGAAGGTGTGGATTGGTCAAGACGCGTCACTGCAAGGATTTGAGGCTTTTGATTGGTTGAAGTGTGTCATAAGGGATCTAAAAGGAATATTCCATGGAGGATTCCATTTCTGGATGCTTCTGAGCTCTCCTCTCAGCTCCTATATAAAGAACCTCCTCACCATGCTTTGAAGACTGTTAGTTAGGTTAGATAATTAGATAATTAGTGGTAATTTTAGGAGTAGTATAGCTAGTTTAAATGTAGAGGCATTCTGCCAAATTTACTTTGAATGTATTTAGATTAGGTTTATTGTAATTCATTTTAAAGTTTTAATGAAATCAGCTTCTGTTAATCTTTACATTTTGTTGTTATAACTGTTCTTAATCAGTTTTTATCTCAGCTTATTTCATATATCTTTCAAAATAACTTCAAGTGTTAACTTCATTTCAAAGTTTTAATAAAAACAGTTTTTGAGTTCATTGATCATTGATGATAAGTGGTTGCTGAGGTGTGGATATACTGAGACAGACAGAATCGAACTCAGCCTATCCTAGAGATAGGCTAGCTTAGTGAATTCTCTCTATTTCATGCTGAGAGAAGTATTTCATTGTAAGTGTTTCTTTGATTTTCAAATTCCATTATCTTAGTGCTAATCTCAGTTTCTATGTTTCTATTGTATTTTGTTGTTATTAACTGATGTTTCTGCTTATGTAGTTGTTAGAGAAGTTTAGTAGATCATTAGGATTTGAGTATTGTTGTGGATAATTGTGTTTGAGTTGCATCAGTTTACTTAGTAGATGGAATCTAGTGAAATGATCTTGTTCTAGTTTACTGTGTGATTTCTCTGCTTGTGTGATTAGTGACTCAGTGTTTGATTGATGTTTGATTGCTATTGAACTGATGAGCTTAGTACTTAAGTGAAGGATTTAGAGTAAAAATTGGTGATAAGTAGTGAATTTCAATAGATTCATTGTGTAACAGTAGTTAAGGTAGTGTTTGGCTTAGCCGATTGCTGTGTCAAGCTGATGTTATTTTGAAGAATGAGCTTCTCTATCTAGTCATAACAGGTGAGTGTTACTTAGTTATGGTCTAAAATTGGTAGGATATTCATAGAAAGTCAAAGTTAGTTTGCATAAAATCATTAGCAGTAAAGTAAGTTTGAATACAGTTAGATTATGAGTAGTAATGGTTACATAAAAATAACGTTTGCTAAATATAGGTTAATCATAGCTTATTGTTACATTTAGAAGCAGTAATCAGTATTTGAATTTGGCATTAGTCAAAGTCAGTGTGCATTTTTAAAAGTCAAATTAGTTTTGGACATCAGATTTTGGCATGAATTTTGGTAGCATCTTGTAGGCATCACTAGTAGTTAGAATCAGATAAAATTTGTTGATATTGTTCTCTATTAGGTAGTTAGTCATAATAAGCAAGTTGGTTTAAGATCTGAACTTATTAGCTTATCATAATAGTAGCTTGTAGTTGCCTGGTTGAGCACCTTATACCCCTGCTTCTCAGTTTCTGTCTTACTTTATTGGTTAAAATTAGAGTAGCATAGCATAATATTAGAATTAGATCTTTGGTTTTTAGCTACCCTGTATGGTAGTCTCTGGATTTCCCCCATTAGTTTCTAGTTTGAAGCTCATTTAGATAGCTTATTCTGCATTGCTTATTGGTAGTATAACATGATTTCTGTTTTAGAAATTAGGGCTGCTAGTGTTCATTTGAGCTTGCAATTGTGTTTTAATGGCTTCTCTGAGTTCATTAGGAGTAGGTTTAGTATAGTTTATGGTCTGCTTGCTTAATCTGCATTGGTTTCTGCTTAATTAGCTTATCATATAGTGCTTATTAGCTTGCTTCTTTGGGTTCTGTGCTAGTATATGATCATTTCTTTGCTTTTTAGAGCTTATAGTAGTATAATACAGTAGTGGTATTAATTTGGTAAAGTTTTGTGGCAAGTGCTTATCAATAAGCACTTGCCATAAGCTGATTAGCACTGTTTAAGCACTTCTGCTTAATTTCTTAAATCCAAGATTTTTCTGCAAGTTCTCTACAATATTTTAGAATTTCTGGTAATTTTTCATAATTTTCTGAGGTCATTTGCTATTTTTCTTAATTTCTTTTAGTTTTTAATCATTTTTTAATCATTTTTAATTCCAAAAATCCCTAAAAAATAGAAATAAAGCCCTGAAAAATAAAAAAATAGTTTTTAAAATTCTTTTATATTATTTTAAATTTTCTAAAGTAGTTTTTATAATTTTCCCATTATTTTTCATATTTTCTTTAATTTTCAATTACTTTTTTTAATTCATTAAATAGAAAATAAATTCTAGAAAATAAATAAAAACTCAAAAAAATATTTTTCTTTTTCTTAAAATTCTTTTTAATAGTTTTAGATTTTTAGAAAATATTTTCAAGTTCGTAGGATCATTTCTTGTATATAAGTCGCGTTTAATTTCGTACGTTACGTTATTTTCGCGTTTGAATTCCCGTTTTCACGTTTTTAACATCCGTACATACATAGATTGTAAATTCTTCTTATTTTACTATTTCTTAGTATAACTTGAAATCCAAAATCATATTTTTCATTTTCCCGCTTTTCTCGACACGATTTCTCGATCCGGTTATTCACGATTCCATTTCACCTTCGCTGGGAGAACGACCCGGGAAATACTTTCACCGGTATTTCTTCGGAACTTAATTATAACTTTATCAAAATGGCGCCGCTGCCGGGGAAGGTGGACGTGAGTTTTGAATAGTCGTGTTGAAAAATCGTGTTGTGTTAAGTTTTCCTCTATCTTGTAAATATTTTCTATAAAAAAATATAAAAATTTGAAAAATCAAAAACCAAAAATAATCTTCTTATCCTCTAATATTTGATTCTTCTTCTTAAACCCTCTTACGTTTAATTCTAATGGATCCGATTTGTCTTTATTGTGGAGAACCGTTCTTCGGAGGGTTGTGTGTGTGGTGTACGTGCGACGAATGTGGAGATAATATTCGAGATGGCGTTTGTTTGAATTGTAATTCTCATACATATGATCAAAATTCGTTCAACAATTCGTCTAATATTCCTGATTTTTATACACCACCACCACCTGCGTTTTATTGCTATAATTGTGGAAACTCGTCCGAAGAAGGAAGGCCGTGTGGGCGATGTTTTTGTGATGTATGTGGATACACCGATTGTATGTGCTATGCTCCGAATGCTGATACGTCTTTCGCTTACGATCCGAGCCTTGATTGTTATCCTCAAAATGATTTTTATGAGCAAAATTCGTATTACAATGGTGATTTTCAAAATACATCGAGTTTTGAATATTGTGGGGGATCGTTTGAAAATTCTTATCATGAACCTAATTCTTGTTACGATTCTAATGATTTTTATCAACCCCCACAAATTTCCAATTTCAATAATGATATTCTTGAACTCAAATCCATGATGGATAAGTTGAATGAGATGGTGAATAATCGTATGACATCTACTCCCGAGCCTTATGAGAGACCGATGGAAGTACCTCGTGTCGAAGAAAGAAAATTCCAATTTTGCGAGTGTTGTTTATACGATGATGATTCCACGATTACGATCAATATAAACCCTCAAAATGATTCTATCTCTTCTCCCGTAGAGCCCGTGGACTCTCTAATAATGGGGGACGAGCCTCTTGACACTATTCCGGCAACGGAATCGGACGAATTCAATAAGTCTAGTGTTGAGAACCTCGTTCCAATCCAAAGTGAGTCCGGGGAAAATTCTAACGGTGATTCTACTTTCCATCCTTCTTTCACACCGGTTGAAGGGAGTGATGTCGTTTCAGATGAGATCGAGGCATTTCTTGTTAGTGATACCATTCCGACAATGGTTGACGATGCTAATTTTGATCCGGAGGAAGATATTCGTGTACTTGAAGAGTTATTGAATGACGAACCGTTAACTTCTCTTCCTCCGATGAACAATGATGATTATGATGAAGTCGAAAGTTATTCCGATTCTCACAATGAGTATACTACGAGTGATGAAGACTCTTGTGTAGATATCGATGATTATGAAGAAGATGTTGATGTGGAAATACAAGATGAAGCTCTTCGTGAGAAATTATCCAAAGTGTATCTTCTCATTTCTAAGATCGAGGCATTGAAAGATCTTCCGAATTTTTCTCCTATCCCCGTTATGGATAGTGATTTTTTACCCGAGCTTGAGATTTTTCGATTTGAAGAGACAAGTAGTGGCTGTCCCACTATTCATGCTGATATCTCTCTTCCGAATTATGAGTGTTTTCACTTTGAGATTGATTCTATTCCTATTTCCGATAATTCGTTACGTGACCCTCTTTTAGAGGATGTTGATCGATTTCTTGCTGCGGATGACTTGATACCACCGGGTATTGAGAATGACGATAATGGCCTTCGACGAAATGTTCTTGAAGATATTCATAATGATGATGTACTTACCGATGCTGATTCATCTATCTTCGATTTACTTTTTTCTCGTCCACCGGCGAAACCACCTGATGCAGATTTAGATACAAATGATGATATTTTTGGAGTGGTGGACGAGATTTCTGATTATGTGCTTGATATTTTACCCACCCAACCCACCTGTGATTCTGAAACCGACTTTGCTTTTACCATCCGGGTGTTTCATCCATTTTATACTTATACCACCATTTCTTCTTTCCACTCCACCGGGAGTGAGGATACCATATTTGATCCCGGCATTTCTATTGCCAAGTGGCCGTTTTATCTGCTCTCCCCAAGGACGAATTAATTCGGGGATCGAGTCAAGCTCATGTGACTCGGTGAACAAAAACAAGCGCTTCGTGGGAGGTACCCCATGCTTATCATTCATCTTCTTAAAATTCTATTTTCTTTCTAATGTGACGTGAGGAGGGCTACCTCTTCTACTCTTGTGTTTCGTGGTTGTTTGTGATGTTTGTTCAGGATTGTCCATGATTTATGATGACTCTCGTGCTCGTTATCTCTTCACTTGGAGTCTCATTCATCGGTGCTACTTGGAAATCCTATATCCGTAAAATCTTATCGACTAACGTTTTCTTTGGCATAATTAATAAACGGCCTAGAATTTTGTTAGGATTGCCTTAACCCATCAAACATTGAGGACAATGTTTCGTTCTAGTCGGGGGGAGGGTGAATCTTCGATTCGATTTTTACCTTGCATGTTTCAAAAGTCGTGTACTCTTGCAACTCTGTTGTTCCACCAAAAATAAAAAAAATTAAAAAAATGAAAATTTTCAAAAATTTTGAAGAAAAATGAATGAAAAAGTACAAAAAGAAGAGAAAAAGTTAAAAAAAGTTGTGCAAAAATATAATAAAGTTTGAATAAGTGTTTTGACACCTTGTTGACTTTCTTGCTGGCGAGAGTAGGAATAAATATTTTGACTTGATCGGGCGTGTTGAGCCCTAGCTTGTTCCCTTAACCAATGATGATCACATAAGCTTGTGCTAGTTCTGTACATAAGGAGCTATAAAATGCGAATTCTTTCTTAAGAATCTGCAAGTTCCCGTACTTGACTTTATACATGCGCAGCTTAAAAGCTTTCGCTAGTCTTTTACATCAGGAGCTAGAAAACGCGAATTCTTCTTCTAGAATTTGCAAGTTTCCGTAACTGACTTTATATATGCGTGGCTGATTATCGGCTAAGTATTCGCGGGTTTCATTATTTGGAATCTTAAATTGCGAAGAGCGAGAAATGATAGAGCTTATTTAGAAGTTAGATGCTAAACGTGGAGTAGTGGTTCTCTTTAGAGCTCATAAGAGGTACTTGTGGCTTTTTACTCCCATCAGAAACGTCACTCATATATAATAGATGTTCTAGGTTAATTAGTGATATTTCGGTTTGAATAATATCTAGTTATTTGTTTTCTTAAGAGAATTTTTGCTTTAGAAATTGGGTACATATCAAGGAACATCAAAAATAAGAGCGAAAAGTGAAAAATCAAAAGTCAAAAGTTGATTATCTATGTGGTTTTGGAGCTACCCGATAAGCTTCCATTGATGTTAAGAAAAAAGTCAAGAAAGAAAGAAAAAAGTGAAAAGTATGAAAAATATGAGAAAAATGAAAAAAATGAAAAAGTAAAGTTGAAGTATTGTTGAATAAGAGCTATGTATGTATAAATAAGTTGTTGGCGCGTGAGGTGCATGTGATAAGTGATTAGTAATCAGTCACATGAGGTGCACGTGATCGTACTCCGCAACTTATATTCTTGATATTGTATGTACCCCTAATTCCTTGATGTGGACCGAATTTCTATTGCAGTGGTTCTTAAGAGAAAATGAATAACTACTTATCGTTTTAACTTAGGTGTCACTATCGGACTTAAAAATTATCGAAATGAGAAAATATGAAGCAATTCATTTCTCAACAAAATAAAATATTGAGATACAAAACCTAGGAAATGGGAGTAAGAAGTTTCCACAAGTAACTGTTATGAGTAGTGTTAGCATCTAATTTGTAGATAAGTTGTGATCTCGTTTGTACGCTTAGTTTGGGGACTCGTGAAAAATCAAGGATGACGATTTTTATCCGTATGGTCGCTTCTTAAAAAGAAGTGTTTCTACTCGTTGACCCTAATAATTATTGCAAGATAATGAAAGTTCAACAAACCGTCACAAATTTGAAGTATGGAAAAGTCGAAAAATAGAAAGTGGAAGTGAAATAAAGGAATAAAAGAAAAATTCTGGAAAACGGAGCGTTTTCGGGAATAAATGATTTTATTACTTCTTTCGAATCTCCTTGCTACTTTTCAAAGTTAGTAGAAAGAGTATCAAAATTATTTATCCCAAAAGCGTGAATTGATCACATTGCGTGAGGACACGGCAATACTTTAGTCGGGGGGATTTTGGTGTGTAGTAATTACACACCTTTTTATTACCAAATATCGACCCAAAAATGACTATTTGAGCTAACAAATGCCAAGAAAACACGTGTTTCTATATTTGTGATGTGCAGGTACGGATATTACGGAAAACAAGCAAAAACCCGGAAAAACGGGCACGAGAGTATGAAAGGTTCAAAAGCCGGTGCCGTGAAGCAGTTTTCAAGTGTGAATGAATATTTGAGCTCAATTTGTCATAATCTCTCTTGAAGAATCAAAACTTGGCAAGAATAACCCTTGGATTATTGTTTCATAAATTGACAGAAGTGGTCCTCATAGTTTCGGATTCTACACAATTGGTCCTTGGTGTTTCAATATCAAAAATCTGAAATTCATAACAATACCACAAACCATACCTAGCCCACTTCATTAAATCAATACCAAAGCCCAATTTTTAATACCAAAGCCCAATCACAAGAATTTAACCCGAGCCCATATCTCAACTTCGGTCAAATAGTCAACCAAATCAAAAGTAATAAACAAACACACCCCGTACCCTTTCCCCCCATATTTTCCCCAATTTACCCACACACCCAGATTTTACTGTTCACCCAAAGAACCCTAATTACCATTACTTTAATTCACCCAACTCCCACCCTTAATTTACCCAATTAAGGGTAATAAAGTCAATCCTCACACCCCTGACACCCTGTCAGAGTCTGACATCAAAAGAATGACAAGTGGAAGGTGTGGATTGGTCAAGACGCGTCACTGCAAGGATTTGAGGCTTTTGATTGGTTGAAGTGTGTCATAAGGGATCTAAAAGGAATATTCCATGGAGGATTCCATTTCTGGATGCTTCTGAGCTCTCCTCTCAGCTCCTATATAAAGAACCTCCTCACCATGCTTTGAAGACTGTTAGTTAGGTTAGATAATTAGATAATTAGTGGTAATTTTAGGAGTAGTATAGCTAGTTTAAATGTAGAGGCATTCTGCCAAATTTACTTTGAATGTATTTAGATTAGGTTTATTGTAATTCATTTTAAAGTTTTAATGAAATCAGCTTCTGTTAATCTTTACATTTTGTTGTTATAACTGTTCTTAATCAGTTTTTATCTCAGCTTATTTCATATATCTTTCAAAATAACTTCAAGTGTTAACTTCATTTCAAAGTTTTAATAAAAACAGTTTTTGAGTTCATTGATCATTGATGATAAGTGGTTGCTGAGGTGTGGATATACTGAGACAGACAGAATCGAACTCAGCCTATCCTAGAGATAGGCTAGCTTAGTGAATTCTCTCTATTTCATGCTGAGAGAAGTATTTCATTGTAAGTGTTTCTTTGATTTTCAAATTCCATTATCTTAGTGCTAATCTCAGTTTCTATGTTTCTATTGTATTTTGTTGTTATTAACTGATGTTTCTGCTTATGTAGTTGTTAGAGAAGTTTAGTAGATCATTAGGATTTGAGTATTGTTGTGGATAATTGTGTTTGAGTTGCATCAGTTTACTTAGTAGATGGAATCTAGTGAAATGATCTTGTTCTAGTTTACTGTGTGATTTCTCTGCTTGTGTGATTAGTGACTCAGTGTTTGATTGATGTTTGATTGCTATTGAACTGATGAGCTTAGTACTTAAGTGAAGGATTTAGAGTAAAAATTGGTGATAAGTAGTGAATTTCAATAGATTCATTGTGTAACAGTAGTTAAGGTAGTGTTTGGCTTAGCCGATTGCTGTGTCAAGCTGATGTTATTTTGAAGAATGAGCTTCTCTATCTAGTCATAACAGGTGAGTGTTACTTAGTTATGGTCTAAAATTGGTAGGATATTCATAGAAAGTCAAAGTTAGTTTGCATAAAATCATTAGCAGTAAAGTAAGTTTGAATACAGTTAGATTATGAGTAGTAATGGTTACATAAAAATAACGTTTGCTAAATATAGGTTAATCATAGCTTATTGTTACATTTAGAAGCAGTAATCAGTATTTGAATTTGGCATTAGTCAAAGTCAGTGTGCATTTTTAAAAGTCAAATTAGTTTTGGACATCAGATTTTGGCATGAATTTTGGTAGCATCTTGTAGGCATCACTAGTAGTTAGAATCAGATAAAATTTGTTGATATTGTTCTCTATTAGGTAGTTAGTCATAATAAGCAAGTTGGTTTAAGATCTGAACTTATTAGCTTATCATAATAGTAGCTTGTAGTTGCCTGGTTGAGCACCTTATACCCCTGCTTCTCAGTTTCTGTCTTACTTTATTGGTTAAAATTAGAGTAGCATAGCATAATATTAGAATTAGATCTTTGGTTTTTAGCTACCCTGTATGGTAGTCTCTGGATTTCCCCCATTAGTTTCTAGTTTGAAGCTCATTTAGATAGCTTATTCTGCATTGCTTATTGGTAGTATAACATGATTTCTGTTTTAGAAATTAGGGCTGCTAGTGTTCATTTGAGCTTGCAATTGTGTTTTAATGGCTTCTCTGAGTTCATTAGGAGTAGGTTTAGTATAGTTTATGGTCTGCTTGCTTAATCTGCATTGGTTTCTGCTTAATTAGCTTATCATATAGTGCTTATTAGCTTGCTTCTTTGGGTTCTGTGCTAGTATATGATCATTTCTTTGCTTTTTAGAGCTTATAGTAGTATAATACAGTAGTGGTATTAATTTGGTAAAGTTTTGTGGCAAGTGCTTATCAATAAGCACTTGCCATAAGCTGATTAGCACTGTTTAAGCACTTCTGCTTAATTTCTTAAATCCAAGATTTTTCTGCAAGTTCTCTACAATATTTTAGAATTTCTGGTAATTTTTCATAATTTTCTGAGGTCATTTGCTATTTTTCTTAATTTCTTTTAGTTTTTAATCATTTTTTAATCATTTTTAATTCCAAAAATCCCTAAAAAATAGAAATAAAGCCCTGAAAAATAAAAAAATAGTTTTTAAAATTCTTTTATATTATTTTAAATTTTCTAAAGTAGTTTTTATAATTTTCCCATTATTTTTCATATTTTCTTTAATTTTCAATTACTTTTTTTAATTCATTAAATAGAAAATAAATTCTAGAAAATAAATAAAAACTCAAAAAAATATTTTTCTTTTTCTTAAAATTCTTTTTAATAGTTTTAGATTTTTAGAAAATATTTTCAAGTTCGTAGGATCATTTCTTGTATATAAGTCGCGTTTAATTTCGTACGTTACGTTATTTTCGCGTTTGAATTCCCGTTTTCACGTTTTTAACATCCGTACATACATAGATTGTAAATTCTTCTTATTTTACTATTTCTTAGTATAACTTGAAATCCAAAATCATATTTTTCATTTTCCCGCTTTTCTCGACACGATTTCTCGATCCGGTTATTCACGATTCCATTTCACCTTCGCTGGGAGAACGACCCGGGAAATACTTTCACCGGTATTTCTTCGGAACTTAATTATAACTTTATCAATAACACAACAGTACCACCAAAGGAATGCAACGCGGTAACCACTGAAGTAGAGAATATTCCAGAACAGCGCACAGAAAAAACACCAAACCTAAAGGTCGCTATTCATCCCGATTACCCGGACCAACAAGTTTCGATTGGTGGATCTTTATCTGACAAAGGTAAAGCAGCCGTGTGTGCACTCTTGCAAAAGAACCTAGACATCTTCGCATGGGAACCAAAACACATGACAGGAGTGCCGCGCTCTATCACAGAGCATAAGCTACAAATCCAACAAGGATATCCCCCAATACGACAGAAGAAGCGCGGCCAGGCCCCAGATCGTGCAAAGGCTATTCTGGAAGAAGTACATAAACTCGTAGACGCAGGCATCATGCGCGAAGTGTACTACCACGACTGGCTCTCTAACCCAGTTATGGTAAAGAAGAGCGATGGCAGTTGGAGAATGTGCGTGGACTTCACAGACCTTAACAAAGCATGTCCACAGGACTGCTATCCACTGCCAGAAATAGACTGGAAGGTAGAATCCCTGTGCGGATATCCTTTCAAATGCTTCCTAGACGCATACAAAGGGTATCATCAAATTCAGATGGCAGTCGAAGATGAAGAAAAAATAGCTTTCCACACCAGTCAAGGAGTCTACTGCTACACAAAAATGCCTTTTGGCTCAAAAAACGCAGGCGCAACATACCAACGATTGGTGGACACAACTTTCGAGAAACAAGTAGGCCGCAACTTGGAGGTCTACGTTGACGACCTTGTCATCAAGAGCCACACAGAGGATGAATTGGTGCGCGACATCGAGGAAACGTTCAGAACATTGGAACGAATAAACATGAAGTTAAACCCCAAGAAGTGCACCTTTGGCGCAAGCGAAGGCATGTTCCTTGGATACATAATAGAACCTGATGGAATCAAGCCTTGTCCAGAAAAAACAAAGGCTGTTATTGATCTCCCCTCACCGCGCACACTCAAAGAAGTCCAGTCATTAAATGGAAAGTTAGCAGGGCTAAACCGTTTCTTATCTAAGTCAGCAGACAAATCACTTCCTCTTTTTAAAACACTCACGAAGTGTACTAAAAAGGGAGACTTTCGCTGGACCGAAGAAGCAGAAGAAGCTTTCCACCAACTTAAACACCACATGGCATCTCTTCCCAAACTCGTCGCACCGCGACCAGGGGAAGAACTAATCATGTACTTATCGGCAACTCATGGAGCAGTTAGCGCGGTACTATTGACAGATAGGAACTCCGTCCAGACACCCATATACTTTGTAAGCAAAGCCCTGAAGAAAACAGAGATTAACTACAGCGCTATGGAAAAGCTGGTCTTAGCTCTAGTATTCGCAGCTAAAAGGCTGCGCAGATACTTTCAAGCGCACCCAATCGCTGTAATCACCGATCAGCCAATCAAACAAGTTATCTCTAAACCTGATGCATCAGGACGGTTACAAAAGTGGAGTGTACTGTTAAGTGAATATAACATCTCATATAGACCGCGCACTGCAATCAAAGGACAGATATTAGCCGATTTCATCGTTGAGAAGCCAGATAGCGATAGTCCAACACCTACAACCAAAACAGATCTGCAGGAACCCTGGATTCTGTTCACAGATGGGTCTTCATGTGTAGATGGATCAGGCGCAGGCCTTATTCTCACAAACCCAGAAGGTATGGAATTCACCTACGCGTTACGCTTTGAATTCACAGCCACAAACAATGAGGCAGAATACGAAGCCCTACTAGCCGGACTACGCATCGCAATCCAAATGGGTGTACGCAACTTGGAAGCAAACGTAGACTCTCGGCTAGTCGCTAATCATGTGCTAGGTGAATATGAAGCCAAGGATGAACACATGATCCAATACCTGGAAAAGACCAAATCCTTAATTAAAAACTTTGACAGGTTCACAATAAAACAGGTGCCCAGAGGAGACAACAGGAAGGCTGATGCGCTCAGTAAGATCGCATCCACAAGCTTCGCGCACCTCTCAAAACAGGTATTGGTAGAAACCCTACAAAACAAGTCAATCTTGGAAATGGAGATATCCACAGTGATAGAAGAACAAGATCCTACATGGATGACATCTATCATTGAATTCATTAGCAAGGGAATCTTACCACAAGACCATAAGGACGCTCGAAGAGTGCGGCACACAGCGCAACGATTTGAACTACGAGACAACATACTCTATCGACGCTCTTTCTTGCAACCTTGGCTCAGATGTGTTGGACCCCTTCAAGCAGACTATGTACTCCGAGAAATCCATGTTGGATCATGTAGCATGCACTCAGGGCCGCGATCTGTGGTGGCAAGCGCTCTACGGTCGGGGTATTATTGGCCAACCATGCACCGCGACGCACGCGATCTGATAAAGAAATGCAGCAATTGTCAAGTACATAGGCCAATTCCGCGCTGACCACAACAAGAGCTAACACCCATTACTTCACCATGGCCATTTTACAAATGGGGCATTGACATCGCGGGTCCCTTCCCAGTTGCAGCAGGAGGAGTAAAATTCCTCATCGTAGCCATAGACTACTTTACAAAGTGGATTGAAGCAAAGGCGGTGGTGAGCATCACAGGAAACCAAGTCAAACGCTTTGTCTGGGACAACATTGTCTATCGCTTCGGACTACCGGGAGAGATTATATCAGACAATGGAAAACAATTTTGTGATAACCCATTCAAAGATTGGTGCGCGCAATTGAACATCACGCAACACTTCGCTTCAGTAAAACACCCACAAACCAATGGCTTAGTTGAGCGCGCAAACCGCAGCCTAGGGGAAGGAATAAAAGCGCCTTGACAGACACAAAGGAAGGTGGGTGGACGAGCTCTCACATGTCTTATGGGCGCATCGCACCACAATCAAAACCAGTACTTGCGACACGCCATTCTCCCTTGTCTACGGAACAGAATCCGTCATACCAGCTAAGATAGGAATGCCAACTATACGAATAGCAGAAGTCAACGTCACAACAAATGACGAGGAGCGGCGCATAGACTTGGACTTACTGGAAGAAAGGCGTGAACGCGCAGCTATACGCGAAGCAAAGGCTAAGGCAAAAATGAAGAAGTATTATGATGCAAAGGTCAAACACACTTCATTCAGGCCAGGAGACTTTGTATACCGCGCCAACGATGCGAGCCACGCAGAAGACACAGGCAAGCTCGGACCAAAATGGGAAGGACCTTACGAGGTCACTGATGCGCTCGGCAACGGTGCATACAGACTACGCGATATGGAAGGTCACGACCTAGCGCGCACTTGGAACATCTGCAATCTTAAAAGATGTTATTTTTAGGCTACGGCCATTACACAGACACCTTTTGCACCCTACGATGTGCCCAATAAGTGTTTGTCTTTTATTTTCTTTCCTAGGAATTGTATTTTTATTTTTTCTAAAAAAAAACTTGCAAGTATCAATAAAATGTTATGGTTTCTAGCTAACTCCATAACGTATTTCACTTTATTGCGTACATACTTATATATGTCAATATTGTTATCTTATATTTTTTGCCTACATGGCGTGCATGCACTAATTAAGACCCACGAAGGCATAAAGGATGAGTAAACCTACTAATTCACTCGTTGAGTAAGAGGGTTGCAAACCCATCAACATTGGATCACGCATCCTTGCTAAGCGCCTTACTTTTGAGACGTCGAGGTAAGTTTCACGTGCGCATCCCACGACGGGTACGCAAATATTAAGTACACCGTACAAGCTTAGCAAATAACGAGCCAAGACACTTGGTCAAATAATAAAACTTAGCAAACAATACAAGTATATTTTCTAAAGTCACGCACTTAACGAGCCAAGACACTTGGTCAAATAATAAAACTTAGCAAACATTGATGCAAGTATATTTTTAAGTCACGCACTTAATTAACAAAAGGGTATCTTATTCAACATTTTTTACACAAAAATTACAAGGAAAAGATACACTCCATTATTTACATAATACATATACAAAAATAGCCTACACGCTATGGCGATGCTCAGGGCTATCATCCGGGGCAGCAAAACTCCCCGCCTCTTGAAGCTTTCTCAAAATCAAAGCGTCCTTGGGAGATACGGTGGGAACACTCACAGGAACCCCATCAGACCTGGGGATGTGTGCAGCGCCCACACCGCACAACACTGCCTTGCCCTGAATGCCTCTCTTCTGGGCAGCCCTCTGCGCATGACGCTCTAGAACTTCTTCAAGGGAATTTCCCTCTCAAGGGCAAACGGGTTGAGCATGTGGCGAGGCTGCGCAAACACGGGAACCTGCAGCTGCGATTCATCCGGCTTCAGGAAGTAATCCGATTGCGCCTCTGAATCCTCCAAAAGGTGGCGCTCCAAGGTCAACCCCGCCATAATTACCTTTATGGGGTTGTCTTGATCACGTTCCAACCGCGCAATATGAGGCAACTCAAGGACTTTCAACCCTTCCATCGCCTGCATCAACTCATCATATGCAGCCGCATGGTAACCAGGTACCTCTACCAGGTCCTTGCTCAAAAGCTTGGCTTCATGGAGATCCTCCATAGCCTGCGACTTTCCGCGCGCCACCGCACAGTGAACCACCTTCCCAAAGGCGTCCAACACCTCTTGGGACTCCAGAGTGCCCATAGCTGCCAGGCGCAGCCCGTGACTGATCAACCACCTACATCAAAGACAACTTGTGTTAAGGAAAGGCATAGCAACAAAATATAATAAAGAAGAAGGCTAAAAAGGAAGTACCTGCGCTCAGCAATGGTCGACATCAAATGAGGGTATAATTCCTCATCGTACTCGATGCTCAGGCCGCGCAGCTTGTTCTCCTGCACCTGAACAATCTCCTCCATGCGCTCCTTGAACTTGGCGATACTCGCGAAGTGTTCCTCCTTCTTTTCCCCCAAATATCTTACCGCCCAAGTCATGTTGGCCATGTACTGATGAAGTTGTCCGCGCGCCTACTCCAGCTCAACCATTGCGACCAACTTCTCATGGGTAACCTTCTCAGTGTGCACCCTGGAGGATCCCACTTCCGCTTGCGCTTCCGCCAACTGCGCGCGGAGCATAGCTATCTCCTCATCCTTTTGGGCAAGAGTACTGCTCTCCCCGACGTACCTAGTCCTCAACTGAGCCACCAGCTCAGTTTGACGCGCAGCAGTCGCAGCCAACTCATCCATCAGCTGCTGCGCAGGTACGCCCTCATCACCCTTATCTTTCCCCTCCTTGTTTTCATTCTGCGGAGAGGAAACCACATCCACGAAGACCCCATCACCCTTCGTAGCATCATCCCTACAATACATGAAGAAAATAGTTAGTACATATTACGACAAGTAATATAAAAGAAACAAAATAGAAACGCAGATACTTACATAAATGGAGAGGCCTCTGCAGCCTTCTTATCCGCGCCAGGAGCGGATGTCTCCTCCTCCTCGGACGACTCCGTATCCCCAATCAGGTAGCGTCGTCTCTTCTTAGTGCCACTGCTCCCAGCCTCCCCTTTGCGCTTAAGATTCTGCGCCACCTCTTCCTTCAGCACCTCCTCAGGCTTTAGGATTTCCACTCTGTCAGATGATTCAGCGTGCGCCTCCTCCTCCTGCGCCATCTCCACATCTGGCGCCACGCTCTGAACAGGCGTTACTTGGAGCGGCAGCGTATTTTCAGGGACAACATCCGGCAGTAATGTCAAACGACCCTCGGTCGCCTCCAGTAGTGGCTGCTCACCCTCCCTCAGAGGGCGCACTCCCACCGTCACCTGCTTTGGCTTTTCGAGCTTCACCACAGCGAATAGATCCATCTCTGCGCACATAAACAAACAGCAAAATAGAAAGGATTAGTTACTAAATGTGCGCATATAAAAAGACTTACATATTTGAAGTAGAAGGGACGAACACCCACCCCGGCCTTCCTCGTCTATGAAGGTTGGCACCTCGTCAACACCGCCGAAGTAATTGCGACTCAACCCCATGTGCACCAAAAACTCCTTCGGGTAAGGGTTAATGGGTATGCGGTTGGCATCAAGAGTCTGCACATCGGTCAGCCTATAGGAACCGGGTGCGGGGCGCCCATCCCTTGGCAAAGTATCCTGAGTATAAAACTCAAAGGGCGATGGAAAAACCACGTCATCAACCCAGAAAAAATGCTCACTCCAATGTCTCTGGGAGTCTACCTTCTCAGTGTAACACTGAAGCGCCCCCGGGCGCTTCGCAAAGGACACCCATCCATTTGACCACGTTGTGTGGTAGAAGACAGGGAACAAGGCTATGGTCGGCTCTATCGCAAGTAAATGGCAGTTTACTTCAAAGTTCGACACCTTAGCCGCACCTATACAGTGCAGCTGTGAGATGTGGAGGCGATAGTGGTTGAGCAAATCGCTCAGAAAGATAGATAATTGTATGCGGTAATTCGCGTACTCGAAAAAGCGCGTGTATAATCCTATTTTCCCTTCGGGGAAATTGGCTATACACGCGTCAACATCTGGAGCCTCTGGATGCACATCCAGAGAAATGAAGTAATCAGATGTAAACTGAGTAACATCATTCTCAGTCATCGCAGAGCGAAAATCTTCTAATTGGGCAACCATTTTCATAACCTTACTGGGAAACGCACACAAAATTACCTAATGAAACGATTACTTTCTTTGCAAAAATATGCTTTCAAGAAAGTGAGGAAGGGTGAGTGTGTGTTTTACTGTGTGTTTTAGTAAAAATGAGGGCGGTGACTATTATATATGGGGTAAAAACCCTAGATGATGTCCACGTGGATTCCACTCACAAAAACGTGTGGCTAGAACCGAAACGGTACATGCACTTTTTCCCGATTTACGAGGGACATGTGGACACAATCCCCGACTTTCGAGGTATTTCTTTGAAATATCTATGACTAGGTACATTGCACTCCAAAAATGGGCGGCAATATTTCGATGATCTCCCGCCACGCTTACCGCTGTTGTGATTAGTCTAGCATCCGCGGCTACGAGCCGCGCACACTAGACTGGGGGGACATGATGACGTATAGTCTATATATGGGCCACGAGCCCAAATGGTAAACATTACTAAGGCCCAAAGTCACCATGCATGGGCTATTATAACTTGGGCCGCATCAATAATGGGAATAGGCTCACGTAAGCCCAAACCCAATTAAACTATACACGGTATAGATAAGGATCATCTATCTATGGAATAGATATCCTTAACCCGGATAAGTACCACGCGTACGAAACGTAAGGAGCACGAACCCTACAAGGATTCTGCGCCTATATAAGGAATGACATAATTTTCATTCAAGGTACGATTCACAAAACCCTAAACTCTTTACGAGAACCCTAAATCGATTACTTACTCTCACGCCGAAGTCTAATCGTGGGAGACAATCCCACGATAAGCCTAACGGTGTTGTTTATTTTCTTAGTGCGCATGTTACAAGTACTAAGAAGCTGATTGGTACGAGAGCAAGAGCCCATAATCAGGAACGCCCAACTTTTGTATCAACAAATTGATTATTGTATCCTTTAAACAGTCATACTAGTTAGGACGAAATTCTGTTTAAGGACATTGCATTCGCAGGTCTCAATCACGTTGTTATATTTTTTGATACCGGTGTAAATTATTCTCTAAGAAATAATAATATCAAAATTTTAACTAAATTAAAGGGTTTCGTAACAAGCGGATTTTTAATAATTCAGAATCAATGCATTTTATAATATTGGATTAACAGGAGTTTGTTTTACTCTTTCTCTAGACTTTAGTATCATTAAGGTTTTCTAAAAATAAAATATATAAGTAGTTTACGAATGTAAAATATGTAAACTATAACATACGAAGTAACAATTTTCTTAATGAACACTTCAACTGCTAATGTAAAGTATGTTAATAACCACGTGATCAAGATAGACGGCTGAAACGTGAAGAACATATCTAAAAAAAAAAGCCGATATCGATATAATGTAAAGGAAATTTGAACATAACCGGTGCTTAGAGCACAAGGTGACGTGCTAGTTATAGGTTCAATTATGAAGTGTAACAACAACGTTTTTTACTTAATGCCATTCCTATTAACATAACATAAACAATGCCACTTATTACATAATGCACCGGAACAACAGAAATTCAGAATAACAAATACAAAAACTAATAATTCAAAAAAAAAAAAAAAAAAAAAAAAAAAAAAAAAAAAAGCTTTTGGCTTGCTACATGGTGACTGCATAGATGCCTATAAGGGTAGTGGCAGTCATGATCTGAAACGTCAACCATACCTCACCACCCACCAATAATATCATTCCATATCATCTCATACCTCAACCATACCTCACCATACTTTTTTATTTGCAACCATGATTCTCTCATAACTCACCTAATTTTATTTTTTATTTTTTTATATTCATAAATTATATTATACAATTTAATAAAAACAAAAACACAAACACATCACAAACATAATACACAAATAAACACATATTAAGGGTACTTGCAATGGAGCAGTAGCAGCAGCGGTTTCAGCCATGCCGAGCGGTAACACCATCGCCTCCTCCGCGGCATGGCTGCGGTTATGATCTTTGCGGCAATAATTGCCGATTCGGTATGGCTAGGAACAATGCAAATATATCCGTTGGTACATTAATGATTCCCCATTTTCAAAATAAATTTGGCCGTTGGCCATTTAAATTAAAAAAAAAAAAAAAAAAAAAAAATCCTTTATAAATTCACTTTATTTCACACAAATAATTCACACATTTCACACACACAATTCATATATCTTCACACAAACAATGTATTCATCATCTTCATCCGGCGAGTTATTTATTCCGGCCGATGATTCTTCCGACCTATGGTTATCCGATACTACATACGAAACGTATTTGGCCGCGTGCGATGCAATTGAAGACACGGCAACCTCTACCGAAACTCGGGAGAGTGTCACCCGTTTTCGTGAAAAAGCTCTACAAACTCTAATGAATAACTATTTTGTCGAACGACCAAAGTTATCCGAAGGTACATTTCGTGATAGGTTTCGTATGGATAAAACCTTGTATTTAAAAATTGTTGGTGATGTTGAAGCGAGATTTGAATGGTTTCAAGAAGGGCAAGATGCGAGGGGAAAAAAAAAGTTTCACGGCGCTACAAAAATGCACATCTGCCATTCGACAACTCGCAACGGGTGAACCTCCGGATAGATTTGATGACTATTTAAACATGGCACGAATAACATCAGGTTATTAATTTTTTTTTAAGTTTTCGGTATTATTATTATTATTATTTTATTTTTAAATTGTCGTTATTATTTTTTTAAAGTTATTGTGTTTTTTTTTAAACATTTTTCGGGATATATATATTTTTTAATATTTCGTTATTATTATTATTTTGAATAGGAGAATGCCTTAATTATTTTTGCCATGCGATTATTTAATTATATGGTCAAGAATTCTTACGTAGGCCGACATCCCATGACATTGCACGATTATTCGAGTTTCATGAAGGCCAACATCACATGTCTGGAATGATTGGTAGCATTGATTGTACACATTTTGTTTGGCGAAATTGTCTTAAACATTTGAAAGACCAATATAAGCGAGGTGATCACCAATACCCGACTATTATGCTTGAAGCAACGGCTTGATATGATATGTGGATTTGACATTCGTTTTTTGGACCTCTAAGTGCAAACAACGATATCAATGTTTTGAATCAGTCTCCATTGTATCTTACGGAGCGAAATGGAACGGCGCCAAACAAATCATTTCATATAAATGGATGGCTTTACAAACGTGGATATTATCTAACCGATGGAATCTATCCTGCGTATTCAACGTTTGTTAAAGCATATAAGTATCCCACTGATCCGAAGGAAAAGAAATTCAAGAAGCAACAAGAGTCTGCAAGAAAAGATGTTGAGCGAGCTTTTGGTCGTCTTAAGTCAAAATGGATGATTCTCAGTCGTCCTCTCCGGGTTATGACGGTCGCAAAGATTCGACAACTCGTTTATACGTGTATCATATTGCACAATATGATTTTAAAAGCCGACGAGGTGGTAATATCACCGGTTCATATAATGGATCAGCCGGTCGCGCCAGTTTATGACGATACTGTACTACAAGAGTTACTTGACGAAGATATCCATAACCGTCTCCGATATGATCTTACGGAGCACTTGGACGCGCAACACTTACCACACCTCGATGATTAATTATTTTTTTTTAAAGTATTTATGTAATTTTTTTTAATTATATTTTTTTTTAAAGTATTTATGTAAATTTTTTTAATTATGTTTTTTAAGTATTATGTAATTTTTTTAATTATTAATGAAATATTATGTTTTTATTAAATTGTTTAATATAATTTATAAATATAAAAAATAAAAAATTAAAATTAGGTGAGGTATGGGAAACATAGTTGCCACTAAAAAAGTATAATGAGGTATGATTGAGGTATGAAAGTGTAATGTTATTATTTGTGGGTGGTGAGGTATGGGTTTTATTTTGAACCATGGTTGACACTACCCTAATGGTCCCAACGTCTCTTTTCCTCGTTCTATGCTTCATACCATTTCGGCAAATATTGCTGCTCCCCTCCAAACCGCAGCCATGCCGCAGCAGTGGTGGCGGTGCTGCCGCTCGGCATGGCTGCAAACAGAAAGCCAAACCGCACCATTGCCAGTACCCTAACACCATTTGAGGTGTCGTGGCTCCGAGCTATAGGTGTTTGTTTTTGCATATGACAAGATAGTCTCGGGTGCTCCTACTTTTACTCATGTCAGGATAGTTAAGTGATAGAGGATTAATTCATAAACAGTTAAACACGTTGAAAAGTTAATATACTAAACAAAAACGTGAAAGACAAACTATTGAGTAATCATCTGGTACTTATAGCCAACATCCATATGAGTGAAAGTAGAGTTGCTTTTAGATATGGCATATTTGGCACCAAAGCAACAAGCATTTTAGTCTTTTAATACCCGGGTTGACCTGACCGGTTGAACTAATTAAACCGTGATCAGGTCAGGTGATCGGAAGCCGGTTTTGAGCAAAAAAACTCTGATGAATCGCCGGTTAAATTGTAACGTGATGGCTTGACCGGGTCAATTAACAAAACCAGCTTTTAAAACATTGGGCATTTTGTTTGCGACTAGCGGTTTATATATACAACTTTTTTTTTTTTTTTTTTTTTTTTTTTTTTTTTTTTTTTTTTTTTGGTGACAATAAACAATCACCGTTGAATTTTGCGTAACTTTTTTTATTTAGAACGCTTCATGAAAAAACATTTGCAGCTTGCCCGCTATGTTTCACGAATTACATGTATATCCTTATTATTTATTTAAAACAATTTTTTGTTTTAACGTGTATATTTTATTTTACGTCAAATAAAATTACAATCACAATAACGTAACTAAATGTTTCTATTTAACAAACAACTATTGCCAACCGTTACTGATTATTGCTTCTACTAAGTGCTATTGTTATTGATATGTTTCACCAATCATACCCTGGTGACCCAATTTTATTGGTTTTATCCAAAATTGTTGGAGTTGGACAAAAGTATTGTTCACTTTGAATATTAAAGTTTTACTCATTTTTGTTAACTAAAAAACTATTGTTACCGAATATATGATGGGATCGTGTAGGACAACCCAAGATGCCATTTTCAATACCACTTTTGTCACTCTACAATGTCTACATGCGATGTTTTGTTAAATGCTTTTTCAAGTTTTTCTTTTTGTATCAACACACACTTTTCTGCTTTGAATTCTTCTTCAGCGAAATTTTGATAACTTTAGATTTAGGTTTTGGTAATGCTTCACGAACGAACTTATTATAGAGAACTCATAAAAGGAGTACTTAGAAAACTGGTTTTCCATTTTTTCAAGAAAACTTTTGAAAAAAACTCAATTTGAACGCGTTTTCTATTTTCTTAGGTTGAAAAAATTTTCTGAAAAACCTCCCATTTTTTCTTTACTAAACGCGCCCTAAGCTTCTCAAAATCTACAAAAGGTTACAAAGCCGCTAAATATTCTAACACATAGTCACATATAGCTCAATCATTTGTTCTCACACGTAATGGAGAGATTTTATAGAGGCACAAAACTCAGGGGTGACAAATTCTGACACGACATGAAATATTTATTCGGGACTGGCAAGAAAATAAACATGTTAGGGTTGTAAATGAGTTGACACAAATAAGTTTATTTTCAGAACAACCCGTTTACTAAATAGGTTAGATTTGGATCGAAATTCCTAGCATGATCCCAAGCCGCTTAAAAATATAAATAAAATGATTTTATACGCATGGTGGTGGCAGTGGGTGTTGGTGGGTGGCGGTGGTGGTGGGTAGTGGTAGGTGGCGGTGGGTAGTGGTGGCGGTGGTGGGTTTTGGTGGTGGTAGCGGTGGGTGGTGGTGGTGATGGTGGGTGGTGGTTGGTGGATGCAGTGGTGATGGTGGTGTTAGTGGTGGCGGTGGGTGGTGGTGGCGGTGGTGGGTGGTGGCGGTGGGTGTTGGTATGTGGCGGTGGGTGGAGATGGTGGTGGTGGTGGTGGTGGGTGGAGGTGGTGGGTGGTGGTGGCGGTGGTGGGTGGTGGCGGTGGGTGTTGGTAGGTGGCGGTGATGGGCGGTGGTGGTGGTGGGTGGCGGTAGTGGGGGTGGTGGTGGTGGCCGGTGGTGGTTTGTTAGGTGGTGGTGGGTGGTGGAGGTGGTGGGTGGTGGCGGTGGGCGTTGGTAGGTGGCGGTGGTGGTGGGTGGCGGTGGTGGTAGTGGGTGGCGGCGGTGGGTGGCAGTGAGGACTAACGATGCACATATTTTAACTCAATGAGGACTAACGATGCAAATATTTTAATTTAATAGTCAATGAGGACTAACGATGCAAATATTTTACCGGATGGCGTCTTTGCATTGACTATCGTAAGTTAAATGACACCACCCGCAAAGACCACTTTCCGCTGCCCTTTATGGACCAGATGCTTGAGAGATTAGCAGGAAACGAGTACTATTGTTTCCTTGATGGTTTCTCAGGATACTTCCAAATCCCCATTGATCCATCGGATCAAGAAAAGACTACCTTTACATGCCCTTATGGAACCTTTGCTTATAAACGTATGCCTTTTGGCTTATGTAATGCTCCAGGTACGTTTCAGAGGTGCATGATGGCTATATTTACCGACATGATCGGTAAAACTATGGAGGTCTTTATGGATGACTTTTCGGTCATTGGGGATTCATTCCAAACATGTCTCACCAATTTAGAAAAAATGTTGAAAAGGTGTAAAGACACCAATCTATGTCTAAATTGGGAAAAGAGTCACTTTATGGTCAAAGAGGGCATTGTCCTCGGCCATAAGATTTCCAAGAATGGGATTGAGGTTGACAGAGCTAAGGTTGATGTCATTGCAAAACTGCCTCACCCTACTACCGTCAAAGGTATTAGGAGTTTCTTGGGTCATGCCGGTTTCTATCGTCGATTTATACAAGATTTTTCTAAAATCTCACGGCCTATGACTCATCTCCTTGAAAAGGATACTCCTTTTATCTTCTCACCAGAGTGCATCGAAGCTTTTGAAACATTAAAGAAAAAGCTTACTGAGGCACCCATTCTTATTGCCCCCGACTGGGATTTACCCTTCGAGCTTATGTGCGATGCAAGTGATTTTGCTATCGGTGCAGTCTTGGGGCAACGCAAAACGAAACACTTTCAGCCTATCCACTACGCAAGCAAAACTATGAACGAAGCTCAAACTCATTACACCACTACAGAAAAAGAATTATTAGTTGTGGTGTATGCTTTTGAGAAATTTCGGACGTACTTAATCTTGACTAAAAGCGTAGTGTATACGGATCATTCGGCTCTAAAATATCTATTTGCAAAACAAGATGCAAAGCCGAGATTGCTCCGTTGGGTTCTCCTCCTCCAGGAATTTGATATCATTATTCGTGATAAAAAAGGAGCTGAGAACCTGGCTGCTGATCATTTGTCCCGATTAGAGAACCCTCATCAAGATGTGTATGAGAAAAAGGAAATAAATGAAACATTTCCTCTCGAAACACTCAATGCGGTTGCTTTTCGTGGAGATTCTACTACCCCATGGTTTGCCGACTTCACAAATTATCATGCGGGTAACTTTGTTGTGAAAGGGATGTCAACCCAACAGAAGAATAAATTCTTTAAGGATGTAAATCATTACTTCTGGGATGACCACTACTTATTAAAAATCTGTGCGGATCAAGTCATCCGACGGTGTGTATATGGACAGGAAGCCACTGAAATTCTCAAGGCTTGCCATGCTGGACCCACTGGGGGACATCATAGTCCCAATTACACCGCCAAAAAGGTGTTTGATTCCGGATTCTTTTGGCCCACAATTTATAAAGTTGCCCAGGATCTCATTAAAACCTGTGACGCTTGTCAGCGTTATGGAAACATTTCACAAAGAAATGAGATGCCACAAAATGCTATTCAAGTATGTGAAATATTTGATATCTGGGGCATTGACTTTATGGGGCCATTTCCATCTTCTAGAGGAAACAAGTACATACTTGTGGCTGTTGATTATTTATCAAAGTGGGTTGAAGCAAAAGCTTTACCCATAAATGATGCCCGAGTTGTAGTGAAATTCCTTAAATCTCTTTTTGCCCGTTTTGGAACTCCACGTGCTATCATAAGTGATCGTGGTACGCATTTCTGCAATGACAAATTTGATAAAGTCATGCAAAAGTATGGTGTAACTCACTGTCTTTCTACCGCGTATCACCCACAAACAAGTGGGCAAGTGGAGGTTTCAAATCGTGGTATCAAAAGGATACTTGAGAGGATTGTTGGTGAAAACCGTGCTGCCTGGTCAGATAAATTAGATGACGCACTATGGGCCTTTCGTACAGCTTATAAAACACCCATTGGGTGTACACCTTACAAGCTTGTGTACGGAAAGACATGTCATCTACCGATGGAACTTAAGCACAAAGCCTACTGGGCATTGAAACATGCCAACTTTGACCTCAAAACTGCCGGTGATCACAGAAAAGTTCAAATGAATGAATTAAATGAACTACGTGATCAGGCTTACGAGAACTCTTTAATCTATAAAGAAAAAACAAAGAGAATTCATGACTCAAAAATAAAGAACCGCGTTTTTAACGTTGGTGATCGAGTACTTCTCTTTAATTCTAGATTAAAGATCTTCTCGGGTTAATTAAAAACCCGTTGGACTGGTCCATTTACTATCACTAAGGTTTATCCATATGGTACCGTTGAGTTATCTCAAAATGACGGTCCATGTTTTAAAGTAAATGGCCATCGTGTGAAACACTACTTTGGACAGGACATCCCTAACATGGTTGTCCCGGATCTCCAAACTTTCCCCAAGGACAATTAAATTCGGGATCGAGTCAAGCTAGCGACTCGGTAATCAAAAACAGTAGTAATATGGGTTTTCACTCATATTTCTGATTTCTTTCTCTTTTCTACCACCCTAGTGTGAGAGAGATGCCCCACATGTTGTATATATGTATATATGTAAAAAAAAAAAAAAAAAAAAAAAAAAAAAAAAAAAAAAAAGATGTAAATAGCCTAAAATAAAGGTTATTAATATTTCCTTCTTACGTTCTAAATATCGGTTTAACACCCGGTGTTTTGAATATTGAGGGCAATATTTATTTCTAAGTGTGTGTGTGGGGGGGGGGGGGGGGGGATTCTCACGAATTCAAACACATGTTCCATCAAGCACCCTCATTTGATCAAAATTTAAAGTTTTTTCACACTTAGAAATGCAATAAATGGTTATCAGTCCGCCATGTCTAACCCACATAAGGATTGGCTAATCCAGGAGCAAATGGCTCTTGATAAAGATATCTCAAAACCGTTGATGGCTTGCAATTTGCCAAAAATTGTATGGTTCCTCAACTCCCCATATCCCATAAAGCGAATGAGTTGGCTAGCCCGCAAGATTACGGCTTGTGGTAAAGGCCGTGAAAAATCCATAATTGGTAATCAGCTCACCAAGATGTTGACTATTCCATCAAGAGTTGGCTAGTCCAGAAGCAAACGGCTTTTGGTAAAGACAAATCAAATCCGTTGACAGCTGGTGGTTTGCTAAAAATCACACGGTTATCAGGTGTGCCACAGTTCTTACACCTGGCTACTCCAGAAGTGATGGCTTTTGGTAAAGAGTAAAAATCCATTAAATTTTTCTCAAAAATATTGCTAGGAACTAACAATAGTTTAGTGTGGGGGATTGATAAGTGTGTAAATACTCATCATTTCTGTTACATTTAAACTGCAAAAACATATAAAAACACACAGGAATGCCTTAAAATACATAAAATACCCCTGGATTGTGTTTTTATGCAAAAGGATTGAAAACTGATGAAAAACAAAACATTTCACATAATTTACAGTTTCAGTCCCTGAACTTTGAAAAATTGGCAAAACTAGTCCCTGGTAAATCAAAACATGAAAAATATCATCAAAGGTCCTTAGGGATTCATAAGTTGTCAAGTATAGTCCTTTAAAGTTAAAAATTGCAAAATGACAACTTTAGTCCCTCAAGTTTGGAAAATGTCAAAAATAGTCCCTAAGGTTTTGTAAATGGAAAAATATGAAAAATAAGCCTTGCACTATTCTTAATTGACAAAAATGGACCTTATGATAACTTTTGAGAAGTTACAAGTTAAACCCTTCAAATTTCAGAAAATTACAAGTTAGGTCCCAGGAGTTTGTGGAATTGGCAGAAAAGGTCCCTGGTATTTGAAAATGAAAAAAATATATCTTTGGTCCTTTGGTTTTTCATAAATGACAAAAATAGTACTTGTAACTACTTTGGGAAATTACAAAATCAGTCCCTCTATTTTTGTAAAAATTACAAAAGTGGTCCTTGTGTAAACCTTAACCAACCGGACCCCTTTTATAATAAAACCCCAAACCAATCCAGTCCAAAACAAAACAGCCCACCCCCTTTTTATTTTTCCTTGGGCCTAGCCTTTTTCCCAGCCCACCAAAGCAAACCCAACACCCTTTTAATAAAACGGGGGTTTGACCCCTCGTTGACCCTCCTTCCCCAAACCACCACAACTGTACAACCCCCTCACCCTTCTCTGCAAACCAATACCACCATGGTTTTCCTCCACCTTATCACCTCACCAGCTGGCCAAACACCTCACACCCCCTCATCATTTCAACCCACACCACAATAAATGCTTCCCCACCAGCCAACACTCCATCCTCCCTCACAACCTCTGTTTTCAACCTAAACCCACAACTTGGCCTCTAAACCCTTCCAATCATGTCCCTGCCACCTCCAAAAGACTCCACAAAGCTTTAATTAGCTTAAAATCAACCCTAGCCACTTGTTCCAGAATTGGCGCCAAAAAGAAGTTTAAACGGCTAGGATTATTCTGACTGAATCAATGGCTCAGGATTGGTGGGATTTGCTCAGTGGACATGTGGAAAGCAGAAAATATCTATATAATTGAAGAGGGAAGCAATGTAGTGTAGTATCTAGTTTAATTTTAAATTATGTATGTCGATTAGCTAAGTTTTCAAATTCCAGTATTGTATTAAGCTCTAAGGTACTTTGTTAAGTGTTTTCATATTGTAATCAAGCTATTTCAAGTACTCAATTACATTGTAAACCTCAATATCAGTTTATGCAAGTTTTGAGTTTCAAAAATTCTCATGTGTCTTGATATTGTGTTCTTAGTGGATGATACAGACATAATAAGCTCACATAAGCTCCCAGGAAGTTCATAAGTACTTCTAGTTACCATAAAACTTAGTTTAGTTAACTAAAATCATAAATCACAACTTGGTCAATAAAAGTCAAACTATACAATATTTGGGTTTGGATTCTGATTCAGAGTGATTTGGGAAGGGAAACAGCTTTGGATTATGGTTTAGAGACTCATGGGAGTCACATAAGTGTTCTTGGCTCTTGATTTTAAGATTTCATCTTGGTGCTCATTTGTAAGTTTATTTTCCATTTTTAATCTTTCAATATATTTGTTGGTTAATCCTGGTAAAATTTGTGTTTCTATGCTTATTTGTTAGTATATAACCATAATCTAGCTTAATATTAAGGACTTGTTAGTATATAACCATAATCTAGCTTAATATTAAGGACTTGTTAGTTAAAATCTTTAGTTATTAAAAATCTCATTTTCACAGTTTAATTATCATATTGGTCATTTCATTGTTTCTTGCTGTTATTGTGGTTGTTTCATGTTTAATAATGTTAGTTTGATCATAATAATGAGTTTGGATTAAGATTTATGGAATGAATCAGTAATAAGCCTTGAAAATCAACAAACTAATAATATAAAGGAGTGTTTGGCTCTGTGTATTTCATCAAGTCTCAGTGGAATTCTTGTGTTACTTTTGTTTGTTACATGTCTCAGTAGATACACATAGGTCATATAAGGCATAAAATTGAGTGATCATTTTCTGGAAAGTCAAAATCACCAAAGTAACACCACACAGTTAACTGTGTAGTGTTTTGAATGCCATAAGCACTCACTTAAGCTTATAACTAGTAGATTAAGCCTAAATCAGCTTTCCTTTGGCTTGTTATATCATATTTAATCAGCTAGGATCAATCAAACTTCATATAAGTCAACCTAGTTAAAAATTAGAAAAAGTCAAAAAGTACTTGTGCAGAAAATCACTAAAATGGCATGAATTAATCTGATTTTTGTGCTTGGATTTAGAGTTTGAAATTTGTTGTGTGATTAGTCTACCATCTGTACTTGTGATTTTCATTGTTGTTATATTTTTAAGATTTTTTTAGTGGACAAATTTGCCCTTATAACACACCTGCAGGGCAAGCTTATGCCCTGTGCACTCAGACCCATTCTCACTCACCCAACTTTGGTGGTCAATTGTGGTTAACCCAGTGGGTCCCACACCTCAAATTTGGATCCTTACAACCCCCTCCTACCAGGGAGTGAAAGTTGACCACTAGTTTGACCTCTAGACCAGTGGACCCCACTTAGTTTTGCATCACAACTATGTCCCCATTCTGTCTCAGAATTGAAATAAGCAAAGTGCTTATTTGTTGTTTGTGGCTTATTGAATCTGCTTATTTGATATAATCTTGCTCAATATAGTTCAACTAACTTAGAGAAACCAGAATACACCTTGTGGACCCCACACAAGCTCAGTTGAGCTTATTTCTTAACCAAGTCAACAAAAGTCAAACTGTTTGGGTAATAAGCACTCTTAGTGCTTATTTTGAGTTTATAAATTATTTTCCTTTATTAAAGTTTATTATTTTAAGTATTTTATTAGTTTTATAAAATAAAAACCAGAAAAAGCCAAATTTAATTATAGTGATAGCTTCTATTTAATAGAAATTATCTATTTAATTTTCTTTTTAGCTTATTTATAAGCACTTCTGCTATTTTATATTTTTATTAAATCTCTTATATATTAAACTAATTTTATAATTTTTTCCAGAATTTTCCTTTGTCATTTGGTATTATTTAGAATTAATATTAGTTAAATTAATAATTAATTAATAAATAAGAATTAAATAGCATAATTATATTTTATAAAGTACCACATAGTTTTTATAATTTTTATAGCTTTTATATAAGGTAAAACAATTTTATAAATTTTTCTAGGATTTATACTATTCATTTTCTATTTTTAATAATATAATTAGTTTAATTGATAATTAATTAATAAATAGAATAATAATTAGTAAATTAGATTAAAAATACATAATATAAACTTTTTATAAATTTTTAGGATTCCTGTGATGGTTAATTAGATATATAAAATTTTTCATAATTATCTAAGTCTTTTTAGTATTTATAATAATTTAAATCAATATAATTAGTTAAATAATAATTAATTAATAATAAATAGATAAATAGTGTGAAAAATATAATTTTAATTTTAAAATAAGTTTTATAACATTTTAGACTTTTAGAAATTTTAATTTTGTATTTCTAGACTTATTTTATATTTTTCTATTTATTAGTGAATTATTAACTAATTAAAAATAGTTATTAAATAATAATAATTAATTAATTAGTTATAAAAATAATTTTAATTTTCTAATAATTTTATAATAAGTTTAGGATTCCAAAAATATTATTTTCATATTTGTGGAAGTTATATTTTACAGAATTCACATTTAAATTTCATACGTTTACGTTTACTTAAATATAAACGTATATTTTATATCTTTTTACAATTTTCAGGTTTTATTAAATTTTAAATAAATTAGTAATATTAAAATAAATATTTCAAAATTTATTTAATTTGCATTTAAGCCCCTAAGGTTTGCAAACTCCTACTATAGTTAAAGTTGTTTTTGTTTACGTTTAATTATTAAACGTTTACGTTTTCCAGTCCCTTTTTCACTTGTACTTATTTGATTTCACGTATTAGTTGATATAGCTTATTAAAGCTATTCACACTTATATTTCAGTAGTACAATCACTTAAACCCTTTTCCTGTTCAATTCACCTGATCTCGAAGTCGTTTTATTTCAGATTTCACGCCTCGTTGGGATCTAACGATCCGGGGAAACACTAAACTCACCGGAGTATTGGCCTAAGTTGTTTGATTTGTTAACCACTACTTGGTTGATATTATCTGACTGTTTGAGGGCAATCATATATCGTCGAATTTCTAAGTATTTGAGAGTAATCTTTTATATAATAAAACAAAACCCTTATTGGGAATTTTTCATTTTAAAAAAATAGATTCATACATTATTTAGTAATAATTTTATTTAAAAAAAATATTTTCTTATTAGGTAACATTTTATATTTATCCATAACACAAGAAGAAGATAAATACAAAAAATATAGATAAGATGCAATTAATAATAGGATTAAAATTTTTAAATAATTATCTTTAATAATAAAAAACTATAATTAAACATCATAAATCAAACAAAACAAAGATTAAATTATTTGTTTTTTAATAAATAAAAATATATGATTCAAAAAATTAAAAAAACCCGCGTGTGCGCGAGAATTATAACTAGTATATGCTTATGCCTAAATACTTATATCGTATTGTTTAAAAAGATTTCTAACATTCACTTTAAGGCCTTATTTTTTTTTTTATTTTTTTTAATCATTTAATTTCATCATATTTTTTAAAATTTCATGTTCTTTAATTCAGCATTTATTTTAATATGTTTTTATAAGTTTTTAGTTTTTACATTTTTAATTTGTTTATTTTTATTGATTCAAATTTCTACAACTTTAACCTTTATTTCAATAATTACAATCTTGATTCGACAAAATCATATACTATTGGGGGGAGTGTTTGACGGGTAAGAAATTGCGAAGGTCTTTCTATATGCGCGAATAATAATGTCACCGGAAAGCAACGGGAAACCCAAGCAAAATAAATACAAGTAACATATACATTTGGAGTGTTGTGAAACGAATTCATTAAGCGGGTAGGGAATTGTGGGAAAAGTTGAGCCATCAATTCATTAACTATATTATAAAATAACTATATTTATCGTCGCCGCTGTGCGCGGGTATTTAACTAGTTTTAAACAAATAGTTCATAAATGAAAAGCTGATTCATGAAGCTTTTTAAACATCTTGAGTTGTTAAAACTTTAAATTACTGATATACTCTCTAAACATTTATTTACAATTATAAATATGTTTTTTTTATGTCATTTTATATCTTATAATTACATTTAACAGCTAACTTACCAAACACTTTTATTGAAATAAAAAAAGAAAAAAAAAAAAAAAAAACACTTGTAGCTCCTATTAATAGCTTTGCATTTAATAGCTTACAGCATACAGTATACAAGTTATAGCTAGTTTTGCCAAACATACTCTTTTGTGACTTATATTAAAACTTTTCGGCTTATATAAACTTATTATGCTATATTAAGGGTATGTTTGTCACTAGTCGGAGCCGAAGCGGGTTGCTTGAGCTGATTGCTGAATTTTTTCCTCCTAAATGTTTGTTTAACTAGCATTCTATTTAGTAAATTATTTTTTTATATGCTCCTTCAAGCTATGTTAGCCAAACGAGACTTATTTTTAATGATGACTTATTTTTAAAAAAAAAATAAGGTCATGTTATGATAAACTCTGATAAGTTCGCGCACCAAACATGTCCTAAAGTTATATGAGTATAAGAAAGGGGAAAAAAATGAAAAGAAGCCCCAAAATATACCATAATCTATAAAGAGGAGTGATATATCCACTCAAATTCATCCAAAAAAAAAAATCACACACGCTGAGGTGGCGCCGTATGATTGGTTTTTTGTGGGAGCCACTCTCATAAAAAAACTAATTATTCAGCGTCATCTCAGCGTGCGGGATTTTTTTGTGGATGAATTTGAATTGATGTAGCAAAATTCATCTATAAACCCCTGTATAACACTCGTACTAAACAAACACACCCTCAGTCCCCAAAATTCAAAATCAAAAACCCTCTCACTCTCACTCTTTCCCCCTCTCGGATTCACATTCATTTTCCCCTTAAAACAATCATCTCAAATTCAAAATCAAACATTCACAAATAAATTTTATAAGAATAAAATGTCGGGTGATGAATCGAAAAGTGAAGTAAAAGCAGATGCAGTTTTAAAAGGAGTTCCGGCATACGGAGGAAAATACATTCATTACAGTGTTCTCGGTAACCTTTTCGAGGTCTCTTCTAAATACATTCCTCCCATTCAGCCTGTCGGCCGCGGCGCTTACGGCATCGTTTGGTAATTACACAATTCACATCCACTTAATTCATTAGAATCATTTTTTAGCTGGTGTTTTTATATACTAGTATAAATAAATGTTTGTTTATGTCTACTTGGTGTTGAAAAATTACTAAATATAGAAATGTTGGTTAATTGGAAATAAGGCTAGCTTATGGGTTGTTTGTTTCGGCTTATATGGCAGGCTTATAGCTTATTTGGTTTTAGGCTTATATTTCATAAGCTTACTTTTTGTAGCTTATTTTTTGAACTTTTCGGCTTATATGAGATTATTACGACATAATAAACTTATATAGTTATATAAGCCGAAAAGTGTCAAAATAAGTCATAAAAGTAAGTTTATGAAACATAAGCCCAAAACCAAATAAGCCATAAGCCGAAACAAACACCCATTAAAGTTAGGGTTAATTGCACAAAAATGCAATGCATTTTTTTTCTTTTCCGTTTGGTAATTTTGTATAGCACGCTTTGTTTATTCACTACATGTTACCATGTTGGTCAATTTGAAATAAATACGGAGATTGATGGGTGGGTTCTTTGACTAGTAAGTATGAACCATCATCAAGATGGCCTAGTGGTAACGTCTAAGGTTCAAACCTCCCTTAGGTAAGCATATGGTGGGTGGCTAAGGAAAGGGTTTGGAAACGGGATACCTTGGTTAGGCTGCATCTGAGTTAGACTCGCCTTTTTTAGTAACCTGAACAAGGAAAACCTCATCTACGCGTTTAGATGTTTAAATGTGACAAGCTTTTCCAACTAATAAAGTACCCTGTTTGACTTTTTGGATTTTTATCTTTTGTCTCGTGAAATTTTTAGTATTAAGTAAGTCTATTGGGAGAACAGTTTCGGATATTAGAATTGTCGAGTTAGGTTTGGGTTTTCTTGAACTACTTATAGACAAAAAGGACGAGTTTATAAGAAAGTTAGCGCCTTGGTTATTGTTGCCAAATCGTCATGTTCTTCATTATGTTAAGCAAACATGTAATTGTCTTCGTGCTTTATTGTCTCTTCTCTTGTGTAAGCATTTCAAATATTGGACTTAAGTTTTATTTTCTAATGACATAATGTAACTCTGTGATACCGTTTACTTATTGTAGTTGTGCTAAAAATGCTGAAACAAAAGAAGAGGTTGCGATCAAGAAAATCGGGAATGCATTTGATAACAATATCGATGCCAAGAGGACTCTACGGGAAATCAAACTCCTCTGCCATATGGATCATGAAAATGTACGTACAACTTTTACATTGACTGCAGTTTTTTTTAATTCCGTCTTGTATCTCTTAGCATGAGTCTGACATGTTACATTGTTATTTATAAACTGAGCTTGTATCATAGTGACACATATTGTAATTTGTTAAAGCAATATTATGGTACGTAAAATTGTGACTATGTTGATGTTGACCGAATAATTTTGGCTTCGTTCTAATACACAAATGTTTTGTAGGTTGTCAAGATTAAGGACATCATACGGCCACCAGATAAGAAGAAGTTCAATGATGTTTACATTGTGTATGAGTTAATGGATACCGATCTTCATCAGATTATTCGCTCTTCTCAGGCACTAACAGACGACCACTGTCAGGTTTGTCGAAATTATCTTTTGTTTTCTTGATTATTTTCTGTTTTGTTCAACATGAAATGAATTGATAACATGTTTTCATAATTGCATTGCACTTGGGCCTTGGCAGTACTTTCTGTATCAATTACTACGTGGACTAAAGTACGTGCACTCTGCAAATGTATTGCACCGAGATCTAAAACCAAGCAACTTGCTTCTAAATGCAAATTGTGATCTAAAGATATGTGACTTTGGGCTTGCAAGAACAACAGTTGAGACAGATTTCATGACCGAATATGTTGTGACAAGGTGGTATAGAGCCCCTGAGTTGTTGCTCAATTGCTCAGAGTATACTACAGCCATTGATATATGGTCAGTTGGTTGCATTTTAATGGAGATCGCTTTGAGGGAGCCTTTGTTTCCGGGTAAAGACTATGTCCAGCAATTGCTGCTTATAACTGAGGTACTGCCCTCCCCTTTACACTTTCTGTTGACTTACTTTTAGTCAGGTCGGGCAATGTGTAAAGACAGGTTTGGGTTGAAACAAGTATTATCAGTTTCAGTTGGGTCATCCGACGCATATAAGTTGCTGTCCTATTTATATATATAACGAAGATTACAAAAAGAATATTATTGCAATAATAATCTAAATAATTGAATGCAATGTGTTGCAACCCATACAACACATTTGACCCGTTCCCTGTTTAGCTAATCCTTTTTATTTGACCTGTTTTGAGATAAAATCATAAAAGTTAAAAACATCCCAAATAGACCCATTTATAACTTATAAGTAACTGTGTTCCATGACAGTTGCAATGTTTGACATGATAAATAGTTTGAGACTTGTTAGACTTTATGTGAAATATCTAAATTAGGATTTTGTGGGACCAAAATCATTTTTGTACTGATGATTAGGAGTAAACAGGTAATTTCCTAAAGAACTGGAAAATTAGTTTTACTATATTTCCATATAGGACTAACAGGTTATTGGATATATAGGTGGGGAATAACATTGAGTTATTCTTCAAAAAAAAATATATATATAAAATAACATTAAGTTGGCTAGATGATTACATTACAATCACTGCATATTTGTTTTCTACTTCCGTAACCATGCTTACATTGCTTCCTCCATCCAGAAAACTTGCATTATATCCTCCAATATACATTGTAGTTCCGGAACTGGAAAGTTACTTAAAATTGATCATTCTGCCATTAAAATGTAATCACACTTACACCACACTGATTCCAACTTATTCTACTCTGTATCTCTTTTCTATTGTCATCCACCCGACTCGAAACTAAGATAAGTAGCTGTTTTAGTAGTTTATCCATTATCCAATAGCTACAAAGTAGATCTCAAACGGGCGAGTTTAAGAATAAAGAAATAGCTAAAAGGAGAATGGGTGGAACAGGTTGAAGGCTACCCAAAGTCTATTATCAATGAATGCAACCTCCTAATTTGCTTCAATTGAATAGTTATCATACTAATACTATTGTTCTTGTCACTAATGCATTAATAAAAGGCTGCACACAAAAGTTTTTGTGTGTCAGTCCAACCTTACCCAGCCTTTATTAACCTGTACTAAAAAGTGACCCATTCCAACCCGAATCTGCTTTGACCTGTTACCCAACACATGTGACCGTTCATAGAGTTTGACACACATTTTTTGACTGATGGAAGAAGTAACGATCCAATTTTATTTCTCTATTCATGACAGCTTTTAGGTTCTCCAGATGACTCGGATCTTGCATTTCTCAGAAGTGATAATGCTCGGAAGTATGTCAAACAACTTCCTCATGTCCCAACCAAGACTTTTCAGAAAAAATTCCCTAATGTGTCCCCCGTAGTGTTGGATCTTGCAGAGAAAATGTTAGTTTTTGATCCATCTAAACGCATAAGTGGTAAGCTTTCTTTTCATTATAATCTTACCGTACGAAGGTATTTTGGCTATTCATATCTGATCCACTTAACTCTTTCTATACATGTCCAATAGTTGAGGATGCACTTAATCATCCTTTCTTGCAAAGTCTACATGAGATCAATGAAGAGCCTACTTGTTCAGCCCCGTTTGTCTTCGATTTTGAACAAGCATCCTTAAGTGAAGAAGACGTGAAGGAGCTCATTTGGAAAGAAACTTTGAACTTCAACCCAGATAGTGTAGTGGCGGATTAATCTCTATTCCAAATCCTTTGATTTGTCAAGTGATGATTGACGGGTGTGATATCTTTAGTTTTGATGAAATGTGTATGATATGCTACTGAGTTTTTCTTATTCGTGTGGATTGTCAGTGTGGAGCTGACTTTGGTTATTTGTGTTTGTATCATCTGTATTCAGATTATGTAACATTTTTTTTATGTTTGTTGAAAAGAAGGCAATGGAAAGATTAATGAGCGATATCTGTATCTTTTATGTCAATATATGAGCGATATCTGTATCTTTTATGTCAATATATGATAATACTGTGTTGATGGCTAACTAGAAGCAACCTGTGTTTTAACAAGATTGACTCAATTTTTCAATAAGTTACCTTTCTTTATACATATATCAAGGTTTATTTATTTAAAACTAGTTGTCCTTGATGTATATCACAGATCGAATAGCTGGCTGATAAGTTCATGGATGAGGGTAAAGGGAACCTGCTTGGTACCTTAAAATTTGATTTTCTGACCTATTCATTATGAGATCGTGAGAAGCGAATGCAACATATATAATCAGTTCTAAAAGGTAAACCCAAACACCCCCCTACCTCAACAATAAAAGTGTATGAAAGGAGTCTTAAAAAGAACTGGCAGCATGCTGTAATAATGTAATATACTAATGTTATCCACCCCATTCGGATTGTAAGAAACAATATTTCGTGTTTTCAGTTGAGCCTGTTGTATACTGTCTCCATCATGGGATTAGAGACTACGATTTTGCTGGTTCTACAACATGATCATATTTCTTTTAACTCGAGTTTAGTAGAGCTAGCTATGGCACTGGGCACTTAATGTCTATCAAAGACTATTCTTGCAATGTCAGCTTGGGTCTAATACTAGAACCCAATATCATTCAAAACTTTGGAGACACCTTTTTTATGCTCAAACTCATGGTCTTCCAAGATTTCAAGCATTTACGTGCTTGAAATTCATTTATAGTAAGGCATGTGTGGCAAAAGGTTAGGTCCTGCTAAGAGTATTCTCATTTCCCTAGTAGGATATGATGGTCATAATCTTTTGAAAAATGAATGATGCATCTTTGGGGCATCAAATGGATGCAGCCAATTCCTCCTTTCAGTTATTGTTGTTTTGAATACAGCAATGGTAAGATGCATAGTTTTGATACATTGTTGTACAAGCCGATTTTATGCAAGCAAGGTATTAAAACTTTATAACTTGCTTAGGCTGGCTTCCGAGCTTTCCAAGTGACTTGTCTAATGCCATGCGACTTTCGCTGAAAGGAACAAGCTCCATGCTGCAAAACCAACATTTATGTACGTTAATGAAAGATCAAAAGATGTGTCTACCGATGTTGAAGAAAAGGCAGTTTTTAGTAGGGTGGATGCCTTTTTTTAAAGAGTACAAACATGTAAACATGCTCGGACATTGTAAAGCAAAATTATAGATGTGTTTTTGTTCTGGTAGGATACCAAAATGATAAAAATCTTTCAAATAGACTAAAAAGTTTGACTTACTCATATTTCAGTTTTCCTTCACGAATCAAGCCCAAAAGGTAATCTAACATTTCTCTGCACTCTTGAGTTTTATCTGAACTAATCCATTTTTGCAGGTAGAATCCTGTCAATGAAAGATCCTAAAACAAAGAAAAAGTATGACAATTTACCCCCACAAACATAATGAAAACTAGTTTTATGGGCTGGTCTTCACGTAACGTACAGCATAATATGAGTTTAAGTGTCATTCCCTCCATACATATAAATGCATCTTGCTAAATGTCTGAGCTAAGTAATCCCTTACTGTCTCACTCTTAAGGAAATCAATATACTACTACTTTAATATTAGAATGCTGAATACATCACTTACTTTAAAAATGAATGCTGAGGTTGATACAGTTATAGGCTTCTTAGCCATACCACCATAGGTTACCATTGTTCCACCCTGCCTGAAACCATTATTTATCAAGTATTCTAATTGAGTGAATACCTTATAATGAGATATCATTACCTAAATACGAAACCCAATCTCACCTTAGGAACTTAAGTACCAAAGTAGCAGCATCACCACCAACACAATTAAACCCAAGAGCAGGTTCTGGTACGTTAGCCTACAATATGAAGGTAAGCACGTTCCGCTTGCTTAATGCAATAAAAGACAAACAAAAATAAAACAGACTGTAGACTAACAATTTTATCAATTTCAAATTTAAACATACCAAAAGACTCTTGACATTTTTCACATCAAGTTGGCTCTGAGTATACACTTCATCAGCACCAAGTTTCTTAAGTTTCTCTTTCGCTTCATCTGACCCGGTCCTACAAGAGAACATAATCCATCATAAGTTAAATTAATTAACTTATAACGATTGTTTGTTGACGTAAAATATGCACGCAAGGAAATTTGCAAAACGAACTACTGTTATTGACCTGTCTCTTATAATATTAATGGTATGAATGCCACGAAGTTTAGCTAGCTGAATCACACATTGCCCAACCATGCTCGTTGCTCCATTTTGCACAATGGCGTCCCCTATTTATGTATATACTTCAAATTACAAGAAAAATGACCTGTAATAACTAAAACATGTTTAATATCACTGGACATTGTATCACCTGATTTTAGATCAACAAAGTCCTCTATCATTCTTAGGGCAGTCAAGGGATTAACTGAAACGGTGGCAGCATATTCCACTGGTGTATCTTTATCGATTTTGTGCCAAAAGCTTTGATCTTTAACAACATGTGTCTGCCACGTCCCTAACAAGAAATTATCTTGTGATTAGCTAATACTTAAAATAAAACCTTGTGAAATTTCTATTAACGGAAATTGTACAGACAAGGAAGAACTAAAGGGTAAAATAAACTTACCATCAGTTGGTGGAGACATCATGACTAAATCGCCTGGCGAAAAACCTTGTATTGATGAGCCTACAGAATGTACTTCACCAACACCTTCACGCCCCCCAACTGCTGGCAGTGGTGGCCTCACTGGGTACACACCTACAGCACCATACAAAACACATACACACAAACATTATGGGCATGAACTATAGAGTTTATTGTTTAGCATATATTTAAGGGTCTAGTCATATTAGAAATGCTGAAGAAAATTTTATGGCACAATATTCAGGAACACATATTATTGCCTTAAACATAATCTGGGCTTCATAAATACAAAGGCAATATAATTGTAATTATTTTGTAAACTATAATACTAGTGACTTGTTATCCTGATCATAAATGTATCTTGTACCTTCTATTATATTTAAGTCAGATGGATGAATGGGAGATGCAAGCATTTTTACACACACATCGTTTGCTTTGATTTCAACTGGTGGAAGTTCGACTAATCTGCAACACAAGTTCAACAATGTATGTATATTGAAACAGTACTAACAAAAAAGAAGGTTCTTATGAAAAATTAATTAAAAGGTGAGATCACTTGGTCACGGTATCTGGAGGTCCATGGTTCTCGTATAAGACTGCAGTAGACGGTGGTGACATGAGAGCGGAAAAAGCTCTAATACGAGGGCGGATGAAGTGTGTGGACTTCGGCAATGCTCCATGGTTTGTTTTCAGAGTAACAAACCTTGCACAAGCTAATGGTGTTGAGCTCAATAAATCCATGATGTAAAATTTGTGAAATGTGAAGCATACAATGCTTTATGTTTGACTTGGAGGGAAAACAAATTGAATGATCCTTAGTTTGTCTACTAATAATAATTTTTGTTGTATTTATAGAAATTGACCCTTAAAATTCAAAAAGAGTTTTTGCTTTAAAAAGAATAGCTATTGATAGACTTTAACGAATGTTTGCATCCTCCTTGTCTTGAAGCACTCTTTGTTTGACATTTTCTTGTTTATAACTTTTTTTTTTTTTTTTTTTTTTTTTTTTTTTAATTTTGTCATTCAATAAAGAAAAGAAAAAAGAAATGCAAGTACATCATAAGTTATGATGTACTTGCATTTCTTTTTTCTTTTCTTTACTGAATTGACAATTAAAAAAAAAAAAAAAAAAAAGGTCCTTGAAAACGCTTTTCCTTGATAAAGTTATTGTCACGTAATGGTTTAATAACTTTAATTTAAGTCTTCATAAAAAGTGAGCTACTGGATTATCCATGCTCATGCCTAACCTGTAAATAGGCATGTAGTAAAGTTGTGGGGACAATTCACATGATCATAAATTGAGCTGTAAAAATTGCACATCGTTAAATATAGTTTGAACAGCTTGTTACGAGTATACATTTAATTTTCAGGCAAGTCTCAAGTCACTGTAAATAAGGGTAAGCATTTCATAGTGTCCGAGCATATTTGGTTTAAAGGTATAAGTTATAGAAATGAGGTTCATGCCCATGTAAGACATCCTCCAAAGTCCAAACACACCTAAAGAATCTGGTTTCCGAATTCATGCTTGTATCAATTCAACTCTATTCCCGATTAGTGATAAATAGATAGGTACACAAAATAGCGAGAAATAAACACTAATCAAGTAATATGTTCCAAAACGCATATCCAAACGCCCCTTCAAATTTGTCAAAGACTATTCTTGTTGAGCGAAGACTAGAACCTGCATCATCTTTCCAAACATAGGGAGAAAGTTTTGATACTCAAACTTGTGGTCTTCCAATCTATCTGCCAAATATGTTTCTGAAATCCATTTATTGCGTGGCAAAAGTTGTGCCTTATAACATTTACTGGGTGTGCTATAATGGCGTCTAAACTTATAAGGTGTCATTGAGAATCATCTCAGTTTTGAGCATCACGTATGCAAAATGCCTAACATTTCATTTCCATGATTATTGTTCTGTGAGAAGTTACAAAGTTGTGCATACATTGTTGTAAGTAGGCCTACTATACGTTGGCGAGGTATTAGAACTTTATTACTTGCTTAGGTTGGCTTCCGAGTTTTCCAAGTGACTTGTCTAATGCCACGTGAAATTCATTGAAGGGAGTAAGCTCCATGCTGCAAAACCAAACATTTCTTGTGCATCAATATCTACCGGAAAACAAGAGGTAGAAAAGAACAATAATCTCAGCCATGGTACCATTAAGAAACAGTATCAGAGCAAAAAAGAACATACAGTATTACATTATCCCAGACTAGGAAAGCATACATCCAAAGGATGAACTGTTTTTATCAGGATAAGATATGAAATAGACAGGCACGTATAGAATAAGTTTGCTCAAAACGATACTTGATAGCCAAGAGAGCCTCTGATATTAAAGGGGTCACAAACTAACATGGGTCAAAATATATCCAGCCAAAATGCACAAAATACAAAATACCGACAACACCAAATGATCCCTACCTTGCTCGAGGGCATTCGGTATTTGAAGAACCAACTAAATGTGGACACAATAAGTTAAGTGTTGAACATTTAACTTTCATTTTCATTTGTTGTGTTTGCTGAAGATGCTCAAAAGAGCTATGAGTTCTAGCATTACTAATGTTGAAACATAATTTAATGGAACATTTGCAGCAGGAAATAGAATCTGAAGATGCTATTAATCATTTCAGAACCTTGAAACATATGCATGAATAATGGTTTTCTAATTTCAGGAGAAGAAACTATAAACACAAAACAGGGGAATACATGACTTACTCATATTTCAATTTTCCTTCACGTATCAAGCCCAAAAGGTAATCTGTCATTTCTCTGCACTCATCTGTTTTATCTGAACTAATCCATTTTTGCAACCAGAATCCTTTCAATGAAAGCTCCTGCGAGAAAGAAATTATGAGGATGATAAACATGCAGATACAAAATGACAACAGTCCTTGCAAGTGATGTAGATGATATACAATAGAGGTGGGTATTTTGAAAATGAGTCCATTGGGGATTCTTTTATCTCCAATGAGTCAAACTGGTAGGAATTTAGAAGTTAAAACATTGGTTAGAAACTGAAACGGGTCAAATGGGTCGAGTGGTTAGAACTCGCCTATAAGTGTATAACAATACCTATAACCTACTCAATTGGTTTACCTAAAATTTAGGGGTCTAAGCTTATGAAATGGGCTTATGCTTATGTTATATAAGCAACTTACGGGCTACGGCTTATATATCCTAAGCTCATAAGCCCATGTTGAGTGTTTGAATTAGCTTATATTCAATAAGTTGATAAGCTCAAATGTTTGGTTTAGCTTAGGTTTGTAAATGACTAAAAAGGACAGGTTGAAAAATATGAATGTTAGATAAGGTATAATTGAGGGTAAAATTGTAATTTTTAATTGAGCATGTCCCCTTAAAAAGTCACACTTTTGAGGCTTATCAAAAACCCCTTATATAAGCTCATAAGCCCAGTCATATAAGCTTAGTCAACCAATTAGTTTAGGCTTATTTGACACATATAAGCTAATAAGCTCATAAGCCACCATATAAGCTTAGCCAAACACCCCTTAGAGTATTATTCTAATAGTACCACTTCTATAATCATATTAATACTTTAATTAAACTGAATAACAGGGGCAGATCAAAATGGCATGTTTTTAATGAGGTGCCCAACCCACCCAATTTGTTTCTTGTAATGTTTTGATGAGTCACTTTTGCAGGGTATTAGGCTTGTTCTCTTAAAGGTATTCCTGATTTTAGTATATCTATGACAGAGACCAGTGTTATTAACAAAAAACACAACAGTTACTCCCCATGGAAAAGAGATTTAATAATCATCCTATATAGAAAGAAATACCTGTGACTCTACGTGTAATACTACTTGTTTAAATATACCACTCTTTGTGAAGAAAGAAAAGCATACACACTGTTACCGTTACCGATATGCCACGTGGTGTCGTTAATGATCTAAAGAGTGTGGTACATCTCAGCTTAGAACCAGTTTAACCATTATTCCCTAGATCTAAAACTAAGCATCTGGTTAAAAGATATAAGTTGAGAAAATCTTTCAGAACCTTGATCTATTAACCATTTGTCACACTAAATTTTATTTCTGAAGTCCAAATATTACAATGAAGGCAGGCACTATAAGAAAGAGTGTATACAACAAACAGGATATGAAATAGATCACATCCCTGAACATCCAGCAAAAATTTGTTATAAATGACTATAAGAAAAAGTTGTGATGACATGTCCTGAAATCCATGAGCACATTTTGACAAAATAAAAATAAAAATATACGCTTTGAAAGATATTCGAGAAGTTGAAAAAAAGCAAATGGCTCATAATTGAGGATAAGTCCAAAACTCAAAATGTTCATTGAACTTGCCAACTTGGGAGAGCGAGTATTTTTACCAATAGACCACTTAATATAACCATAATATTAGCAGCGTAACATGGTTATAACTCTGATCATCAGAATGTCACTAAATGAGAAATTGGTTACTTACTTTAAAAATGAATGCTGAAGTTGATACAGTTATAGGCTTCTTAGACATACCACCATACGTCACCATCGTCCCACCCTGCCTGAAACCATTATATATTAGTATTCTAATTAAAGAAATAACTCGATAGTCGGGTGAAGCATATAGAACCTAATCTCACCTTAAGAACTTTAGAACAAGAGAAGCAGCGTTACCCCCAACACAGTTAAATCCTAGAGCAGGTTCCGGTAAATTACCCTAAAACATGAATCAGATATGCAAGTGTGTGAGAGAGATAAAGAAACAAAAATAAGAAGAAATTGTAAACTGACAATTTAAATCAGTTAGTATTCAATAAATATACCAAAAGACTCTTGACGTTTTTCACATCAAGTTGGCTCTCAGTATACACTTCATCAGCACCAAGTTTTTTAAGTTTCTCTTTGGCTTCATCTGACCCGGTCCTACAAGTTGAAATAATCTATCAATATCAGTTAAACAAACAATTCAACTTACATATTAGGTATGGGAGATAAATATACATGGTGAAGCTTAAATTAATGTTTATTGACCTGTCTCTTATAATATTAATGGTATGAATGCCACGTAGTTTAGCAAGCTGAATGACGCATTGTCCAACCATGCTGGTAGCTCCGTTTTGCACAATTGCATCTCCTATTCATGTTTAGACTCAAACTCATTAGGTAAAAGCTTACTAGATGACTAGCATATGCAAATGAAATGTCCCCAGAAGTTGTAACACCTGATTTGAGATCCACATAGTCCTCTATCATCCTTAAGGCAGTCAAAGGATTAATTGTAACTGTGGCAGCATATTCCACTGATGTACCTTTATCAATTCTGTGCCATAAACTTTTATCTTTAACAACGTGTGTCTGCCATGTACCTAAGAAGAAAATATTTTGCGATTTGCGACCAGAAAGAACTGATTAAGAATGGAAACATTGCAAAATATTTTACTAAAGATAAGCACTTGAAGCCAAAAAATCACCAAAAACTTTTATCTTGATCTATCATTTAATTCCATTTTTTTCAGTCAACATATATAGCATAATATTGTTAAGAATATATTACGTAATAGATTCTAAATATTAGTTTTAGAAGGCACGGATGCTACAATAATCAAATATATTCTAGTGAAAGTGGATTCGTAATTTCATATAGCAACTAGGGATTACCAGGTGACGGTGGAGATGCCATAACCAAATCGCCGGGTGAAAGACTGTCTACTGCTGAGCCTACAGAGTGTACTTCTCCAACACCCTCATATCCCCCAACAGCAGGCACTGGCGGCCTCACAGGGTATACACCTGCAAAACCATTTTGAAGACCGATTCATATACATTTATAGTTTTTGTCAGCGGGTATCTATTAATCTATTATCAAGGTAACATATTTATGAATAGCTAACTCCATAACACCTTGAGCACAACAATCTCAGTAATGTGGTTATGTTATATTCCTTTTGAGTATGTGTATGTGACGGCTGATTATGAAATTAGGAAGAGCATATCAACACAAACGATTAAACAATGTTACACAGATTATGCTTTTCTTAGTAGAATGGTTCCAAGTTCCAACATCAAGAGAATAACACTATGCACTATGAACTACACAACACACTGTTTGAATGCCACTTTTTCTCCACAACTAAAACTATATCTGACATCCTCTATGGTAATCAGGGGCGCTCAATATTTTAGAAAACTTACGCGACTTGCCTCCACCATCATATATTATGATAGTAAGGGTTAAATCCACATAACTGAGGCATTCTTAGTTTCTTGGTCCATTTTTGTAATTAAAAATGGGCTGAAAATTGGTAGTTTGTTCACCTGATAACTGGTTTCTTGCTTATGCGCCATTTTTCGGGCTCCTGGACTATCACTAATTTATCGAACTATCTCATGTTGTAACTAATGTCAAGTAAAAAGGCTTAATTACCCCTAATAAACACCATTTCTAATTCACCTAAACATATTTAGCTACAAATAAATAAATAAATAAATAATCTACACAAATTAATAGATAAGAATCAAATGACCTTGAATTCTGTTAATATCAGACGGATTAATAGGAGCAGCAAGCATTTTAACACACACATCATTCGCTTTTATTTCAACCGGCGGCATTTCAACAACTCTGCACAACACAAACTCAAATTCAAACTCACATTTTATTAGGGCGTGTTTGTTTTTTCAAAAAATGTCTTACTAGCCCTCTTAGGGTGTGTTTGTTTTTTAAAAAAAAGTCTTACTAGACCTCTTACTCCCTCTTACTCTTACCAGTAAGAGGTGGGCAGACGTTTTTTTTGTTTGTTTTTTTCTTTTGAGTCAGACCTAGTTAGACATATAACATCTTACTCAGTAAGAGGTGGGAGACTTGTCTTACTGCCTCTTACTCGATAAGAAAGATTGAAGACTCGTGTTAATATAATATATTTGATGGTTTATTAACTATGTTATATTTATGATAAACAGTCTTGTTTCATATTTACATAAGTTACTTAAATAAATTGCAAAAACGAGCACTCAAAATCATTTGGACAATTATACAAAAACAAACAATATTATTTCGTTTTGATTTAGACGTTTTAGCCACCTCTTACTAGTAAGATTGGGTAGTCAGATTCAGACCTAAAACATCTAAATGAAACAAACACACCCTTACTCTCTCTTACTCTTACCGGTAAGAGGTGGGCAGACGTTTTGCTTGTTTGTTTTTTTCTTTTGAGTCAGACCCAGTTAGACATATAACATCTTACTTAGTAAGAGGTGTGAGACTTGTCTTACTGGCTCTTACTCGATAAGAGAGATTGAAGACTCATGTTAATATAATATATTTGATGGTTTATTAACTATATTATATTTATGATAAAAAGTCTAATTTCATATTTACACAAGTTACTTAAATAAATTGCAGAAATGAGGACTTAAAATCATTCAAAAAATTATACAAAAACAAAAAACATTATTTCATTTAGATTTAGACGGTTTAGCCATCTCTTACTGGTAAGATATGGTAGTCATAAATGAAACAAACACACCCTTAGTAAATAAAAACTGTAACAGATAAGATAAATAATCAATTACTTAGTAACAGTATCAGGAGGACCGTGGTCTTGGTAAAAGACAGCTGTTGAGGGTGGGGACATTAAGGAGGTGGAATAAGCCCTAAGTTTGAGGGAAGTTGGCCGGATGATGTGTTTGAGTGTTCCATTGATTGTGAGTTTTAAAGTGATGAATCTTACACACGCAGCAGCCATTGTTGTTTAGCAGGTTTGATTGAATTGGCTACTTGTTTATAAAGGATTCTTGTTTCTACAGCTGCTGGTAAGTACAGTATTATGGGTTTCAAGGATTAGTTTTTTGACTTTTTTTCTTCTGCCAAAAAATATACTATGGCTTCCATTTCATCTTAAGGTGGTGTTTGTTTTAGGGGTGTGGATTTGAGGGAATACTTTTAGTAGTAAAAATGAATGTTTGGTATGTGGATATAGAATTAAACAATGAAATCATTAAAAAAAAAATGATTCCACATAAAAATAGTGGGATTCACTTGAAATGTTCAAGTAATTCGTATTTGCAATATTGGAATCATAAGATCGGATCGAGATCATAAATTTTGCTTAAATGTTCAAGTAATTCGTATTTCAAAATGATTATATAACAAATTTTTAAATAAAAAAAGTTCTCAAAGCTATATTATAATATGAAAATTCAATGTGTAACGGTTTAGAATACTATAATATCTAACAGTGATTAATGACGATGACTATTTTAATCTTAAAATCTATATATTTTAATCTTATAAATCATTTATAATTATCTATTCTTGCGTTATTGTTTTACTCTAACAAAGTTTATTCATTTGTAGTTTATTAATTAGTTAATTTAAGGAAAGTAAGATCGAATTGGATCGAGATTTTACGATCATATATGGGAAGATTGGGACTCTACTTAAGATTATGCCTTTTACAATCTTATGATGAATCGACTTATTTTCAGTTTAGCAGGATCGTAAATTCAAAAAATTTTAAGAGCTAAATCAATATTTTAACAGTTATGCTAAAAAGTTTTGATGACATAAAAGTATTTGTAGTTTATCTAACAATTCCTTACACAATAGTGGTTAGAGTTTGTGGTTACTTAAAATGAAGTTATTTATTCTAAATTTCGTTGGTGACAAATTTCTTTGGTTAGTTAAAATACATTTTAAACCTCTTTAGAATAAGTAACTGCATTTTAGATGAAGCAAAATTTTTCGTTTTCAAAGAGACGAGGTTTTTACTTTAACATAGAACCACTGACATCACAAGATGGTAGGGTGAGCATCGGCCCGAAACCGACCCGTCCCGACCAGAGCTCGACCCATCCCGAAATCGACAAGCTGAAAATCCGTAACCGAATCCTGACCCGAATATATCCCAAGTCCCAACTTGTGTTGTTTTCTTTATGTTTTGTCAGTTTATCCCGAGTCCCGACTTACTGAAAATCCCAACCTGATTCCCGACCCGAGTATAGCTCGGTTTGTATCGGTCGGGGTCGGTTTCGATCGGTTTGTGTCGGTTTTCGGCCGTTGGTCAGTTTTGCTCACCCCTGCAAGACGGTCATAAGCATAACCAAAACACTTCTTGTTAATTACATAAAAAAAAAAAAAAAAAAATCAACAAGATGTGTAAACAAAATTGATACTTAGAGGTATGCTAAACCTCTATTAGTACAAGAAGAGCAACAATAACAATATCAAGTAATTAATCCTATCAAAACATTGTATGAGAAATAAATATAAACAATCACAGTTTTACTCGAAAATAAAGAGATTACTTCAAAAAAAAACTCTGAACTAACTATAACCTTCATTAAAATATGTTTGGCGAAAATAAAGGGGATTTATAGTTCTAATGTAAAATCGCATAAATTAAATTCAAATATATTTTCAGACGTGATAATTCATTATAATTTGAAAAGTATTTAAATAATTTGACTAATTATAAGTCCTCGTAATCCCGTTTCAATTGTCTCAAGCTTATAGAGGTTTGTGAGTTATAAAAACTTCTAATAGTTTATGTGACAAACAAACTTATTTTAAAAGCTCAAACCAATATAAGCCTCCATAAGCCGCGCGAAAAACACAAAAGTGTATCGGTTCAAAATCTCTAAGACATTCGATTACGCTTTTCACCAGTCCGATTCCAACTAGTTCGCTCTCACCTCTCACGTGCCATCACGTGCAACAAAAACTTGGCGCCCAAAATCGTTATAAAAACCAACAAACCAAAACTTTTTTCCTCTCACACAATAACAAAACCCTAACTCTAGACAATAACAAAATGCACGAGTTTCAAATGGCGAAGCAGTCATGGCGAAAGCGTTCGATATCTGACCTCTCCGGCGACCTTCCGATCTTCAATCCGGCATCCGGCAGTGGCAGAAGAGAGAATAATAATAATCAAGGATGGAGCTCAAGATCAGTTATGAATTATCAACTCATTCATCTTATTCCGGTTGTCGTTACGCTTTGTTTCTTCATCCTTTGGTGTTTCAGTACTCCAGGTATCGTTTTATCGCCTTATCGTCTCAATATTCATCTCAATTTTGTAATTATGTGTTTTGAGGTAGTTAGGGTTTTATGAATAATGGCGATTGTGGAGATTGATTTGATTACGTAGCAGTGATTTAGAATCCTAGGGTTTTATAATGAGTTGTGAAAAAAATTAGGTTAAGAGAATAAAATTACTCGATTTAAGTAGTGATTAGTTATCTGGAGATTGTGCGGTCGAGTTTGACGAATGTTTGATGTGAATTTGGGAATTTATGGTTTGATTGAAGGTTTTACAGCTGTTATAAAGTTAGTTAGATATTGTAGTTGCGGTTAGGCGTTATATGGATATCTGAATTGGGGAGGGAAAGTGTGGTCGATTTGATTGATTTTGTTATGTGTTTTGTGCTGTTAAAGTTAGTAACGGAAGTTTTATGGGGTAATGTTTTGTTAATTAACGGAATTGTTACAGTTGAATATATGTAAAGGTTTTTTTTAGCTGATTTAATGATTTTAAGTTTTTAACGCACTGTCTGAGTAACTGAGTTATACGGAGTAATCTGTTAGTTGATATACTGATATGTGCTACTAAAATCAAGTATGAAAGTTTTCTGGTATGATGTTTGTTGAATACCGGAATTGTTAAGATTGAGTTTCTGATATTTATAAATTCGTTGTTAGTTGAGTTGGAGACAAAGGATGGGGTAACCCGATTTGTACCGATAAGTGAGAACAAGAAGCCGCAGGAAGAGAGTGAAGCTACAGATGTTGATTTGACTGTTTTGGCATTAGAAAGTCCACCGGATGATTTCATGTCGCTTTCTGATGGGCCAGATGCTCCGTTAGATATTGGTAACGAGTCAATGACAAATGTATCTTTATTAGAAAGTCCAGATGTTGATTCAACTGTTTTGGCATTAGAAAGTCCGCCTGATGGTTTCATGTCGCTTTCTGATGGGCCAGATGCTCCGTTAGATCTTGGTAACGAGTCAATGACAAATGTATCGTTATTGGTGTCTCATGATCAGAATGCATTGTTAATGGAAATCCATGAGTCGGATGCCTTACTTTCAGTTTCTCATGAGCCAAAAGCGCCTCTCTCAGTTTCAGATGAGCTAAATGCTTCAGTCTCGGTTTATCATGAGCCAAGTGCATTATCTGATTCTCAAGAGTTTAATGAGTTTTTCTCGGATTCACGTGAGCCAAAAGCATCGTTATCAGTTTCCCGTGTTGCAGAAGACTTTTTCCCTGTTTCTCAGGAGTCAAGGATCTCGTATCCAGGCACAAGCAACGAAGCTGCACCACAGCTGAGTGGAAAAGGCTGATCAGGGTATGGATTCTCGTGTGTTGTATGGCAAACTGCTAAACTGGTAGTGTCTTTTCTTTGATTCGTTTTCTGCTATAGTTAGACTGAAGTAGGAGTATACACAGAAGAAGGAATAGTAGATACACTCAATTTGTTGAACCTCAGCATTGATTGATAGGATAAGACAGATCAAGGGTATATTGACAGCACATGAAAAAATTTGTAATCGCAGATACAGTACATTTTCTGATCTAAAGTTTACACGCAATGTCTATTAAATGAAAAAGAGGAAAGTCAAAAACAAGATAAGTGCTAAATTTTGCTGCAATGACTAATCAGTTTTTGTTTGCGTTGTTTGTTGAATCTTCTGAGACGCAGTTTTGTTGAAAAAGAAACCGCCATTGATCCTAATCGCCTTTTCAGTTCAAGTACATGATGAGGGGGATATACGTCTATTAGAAACTAGGGCGCACTTGCAGTAGCTTATACCTTGATAACCTCATTTGCACGACAATTACCAACCCACAAGTATAGAATACCTTTCTTATTAGCTGGCAGGACCCTACAACAATCCTTTCTTGGTGCCTGCAACATAAAAAATGAACCAGTTATATATAAAGCTGTCTTAAGACTATTAATGCCTTGTTCACACACAAACCACTCTTTTCCTGTCTTTTTACTTGTTTAAATGCTTTGTTGGACACATAAATCCTTTCAATTCGTTTACATTATACTGAACTTATAGGAAGATACAGTGAAAAAGGACAAGAATACTAAAAACAACAAAACAGTGGATAACGAACATGCATTCTATTAGAGACTGATATATTAGATAGTGCATGTGTACCTTTGTCCAACGACTGCTATCTTCCTTCTTTAGGACCACAATTGTTTCAATCGTTTCAGGAGATTCTATCTTCCATTTGCAATAAGGGTACCTTTCTCTATGAAGAGTGTAAATCCCAATGATCTTCCCTCTCGCTTTGTCGTATCTAGTTGAGCTCATATAATACACAAAAGGCTTCTGGCATGGGTTCCTTGAAACAGGCCTAGTGTTGAATGCATATGCTGTATAATCGAGCCTTCTGTGCCAATTTAGGAATGTGCGAGAGGTTGTCTCAAGCTCTCTTGGCGACAGAATTCCCCGTATAATTTGGATTGCAAAACCCCATGAGACCAAAATTGACCATTCTCTTTTCTTGTCATAGCAGATGGACTGCTGTATGATACTTGCAGAATCATACTTAGCAGATTCTAGCAAGTGTTTGATGCCTTGTGCTCTAGGCATGCCCGGGAATATCGGGTCGACTATGTCTAGGTGGTGGAGTGAGACTAATGGGGTTACTGGATGAGCTGCTAATAGACCCAGTAGATTCCCATGCACGTCATACTGCACATTTAGTAAAACAGAATTAGTAACTACTAGTGTCATTTTTGACCATATATATTAGGACAATACCAATTCTTGTATCAGATTCTAAGTTTCTGGCAAATGCATACATGGTGGGTTGTACATTTACAGATTTAGTCGATTGAATCATTGAGTTTTAATAGCAACTCGATCTGGTTTAAGCTAACCTGATGAAATCCTGGCTCTCTGGTGAGTGGGACATTAAGTTCAGACATACACGCATGCATTCTATCATCACTCCCATAATAACCAGGATATCTTTCAAGACACCGGTCCTGCATCTTCTCCAACTCAACAGCCAACGGGTAACTAATGGCAAACCCACCGCCACCAAATGCCATTCCATAGGAAAACAGCATATTCTGGAAATGACTTTCTGATGTCGTCCCAATATAATAAAACTGATTATGGTCATATTTAGACAATATCCTCACCAAATTCTCCACAATGAACACAGTGTCATCGTCACCCATCACAAACCACCGCACATCCTTCATTCCCAACCTCAACGTCTCCGATACCACTCTAGATATCCGTATAGCCGATCTATCCCCATTCGGGTTTGTGTATAAAAACTTTGATGTGTTCCCAGAGACGTGGATGTCTGGTAAATTATCATCTTTACCGGTTCTTACTTTCTTGTCTAGCCAAACAGCCCCTCTGGTCTCCCCACGCCGCCACCATAGCTTTAGATATTCCCTTCTGATCCGCCATAACCTGGAGGAGGCTGCAATGCCAAACGCAATGTGATTGAGTTCGGTGTCAAACCGAAGTACCTGTGGTTGGGTTGTTGCAGGTTCACCTCCAAGGTTGCTGGTGTTGGTTTGGATGTTTTCAATGGAGGTGAGATGCTGATTAGAACCTTGGCAGTCTACGTTTGTGACGGGTTTGGTGATTGTGGTGATGATAGGAGCAGGTTCAAAGAGGATGGTGGAATAGTAGACAATATAGAGGAAGAACAAGGAAAGGAAGAGCCAGGAGATGGAGGAGCGGATGGTGGGGAGGTTAGAATGATGGCGGTGTTGAGCATTGGCAGCTATGGAGGAGGGTGCCATTAGAGTGGTGGTTTTGGTTGGGAGATATACCCATTGCTATAGCTAATTTGGAACACAGGGTAATGGTCAGAGAAAAGGCAAAGACAATGGAGAGAATGATTTGGTGGGTGAGTGATATTCGGATGTTGTGAGGGTCACAATTATCAAATTTGTTATTATCAATCAAAAAATATAGGCTCCTATAATTTTGTTTTTTAACAAATCCTGATCTAACCATGAAATATGGAGGTAGAGTTAGAAGTCAAAACTACTAAAGAGCAACTAGTTTTGCCTAGCATAACAAAACAGACATCAATCCTGAACCGAGAAATTTGGTTATATATGAACAGAGAAGCCACTGAATCGGCACTTTGGCATCAGTCACCAATTTGGTTACTCAATCAGAATATGAATCAGACTCCAACTATAAGCTTGCTATGTTCTACTAATTCAAGCCTTTTTTTTTTTTTTTTTTTTTTTTTTTTTTTTTTTTTTTTTAACACATGTGCAAGCTGCACATATGATTTGTGCAACAAGTAAGAAAATGTTTAACAAAGGCATTTTTTATTGCTAGAAATCAATAATATTAACCCATCTTTCTTTTGATATCATTCTTTGCATCACCTAAGTTGAGTGCACTTATGATTACTTTGAAGTATAAGAACTATTGGTCATGCCATATCAATATGATTTATGCAAATCAGTTGTTTGCCATGATTAAAAATTTAGTCCCATGTACAATAGTAGTCGAATGGTTCAATTTGTGGCCTATGTCCTTTAACTATCATATTACGCGATTTACCTCTCTTATGTTAGCCGCGAAACCAGTCGGTAGGGGCAACCAGAAGTTCGGTTACCAATTTTTTATGATTATAAATAGATAGTTTGGTTTGCTTATTTATCTAGGCTACCACGCAACTAGTTTATAATGTACGCGATTGTTTTCTTATCTTCTCATTCTAAAACATGACATATTGTTATGACAACTATGAAAGATGGTTCATATGGTGACATCAAGATCCAAAAGATTTCACTACTTTCTTGTGGAAAAGATTTGAAACTCATCAATCTTTTTGCCAAACATTTCTTAAAACATCACTTGTTTATGTCGTTAACATTCTAGTCAACCAATTTTTACCGGGACATAGCTTTTAAAACGACAAACATTTTAGAAGGGAGTGGTTTACAATTGACCTTAAAATATGATTAATATTACAAAGGTTCTAAAATGTGATGCCTTCTAAAAGATCTTTGATTATTGACTAAACTGAACAAAAAATGTTTGCTGGTGACAAAAGACATTATTCATTTTTAAGCTATTTTAAGTTTCAAGAGTAACCATATACTTTTTATAAGTAGTAGGGAATAATATGAGTTAGGCAACTAAAATATGTGAGGTCTAAATTGTTGATTAGTGAAGTTAATCCCATAAACTTTTGTATTCTAGCAAAACCGAAAATTATACCAGCTTAATCAGAAAATGTGTGTTCGTTAAAAAAAAAAAAAAAAAAAAAAAAAAAAAATCAGAAATGTGTGATGCTCTCCAAATTAGGCCTAGGGTATGTTTGTCACTAGTAGGAGCTGGAGCGGATCGCTAAAGCGGGTTGCTGGAGCATGTGGCTGAAGCTTTTTTCTACATGCTCCTTCAACTAGCATTTCATTTAGTATCTTATTTTTTTTACATGCTCTTTCAATGTCAACCAAACGAGACTTATTTTTAATGGTAGCTTATTTTTCTAAAAAAAATAAGCTCATTCTATGATAAGCTCTTATAAGTTCGTGTGACAAATATGCCCCTAGATTTATAATTTGTGGCCTTACGTAGGAAGCCTATATAGCTCATACGATGGTTAAATGAGGCTTTATCTATTTTTTGGATATTGATAATGTTTTTTTAAGAATTCATACACTTCACAAATAATTTTATTCGCTCAAAAGTATTCTTTTTATTAATCCAACATACTTGATATAATTTGGTCATGGCTGACGATAGAATCGAAGGACTGACAAATAGTTTGGGGGCCAATGTTGCTATATTTAGAATATAAAAATTTGACAATAGGCGGCATATAAACAGACCATTCAAACACCCTCTCAACGCAAATGCACTTTTCAATTGGTGTCTTCTCACTATCACGGAAGTCACAGGCGGTCAAGATAACGTCAGAGTTGATAACCGGGTCCAAAAACTAGGTACCACTTCTTAGTTCTTACTATTATTTTTCTAAGCATTTTTTATTTAATGATGATAAAATGATAAGGATATGATGTTCATGTAACACAAAAGGAATTTAGTTCATTTGCTTACTTCTTTCGCGTATAGTAGTGCATTTTCATAATCTTTAAATTACCCGATTAACAAGTTTCCTTTCAAGGTTTAGGGGTTTATGAGTCGGCGAATTACATAAAAATACCCACAATCTTTTAGTTTTGTTTCATTTAAGTCATCCAACTATGAAATGTCCCATACGAGTGATTGTAACTTTATTTTCGTATTTTGTTTGAGTCATTGGGTAAACTGATCACCGATTGTTTTGGTTATAAGCTGATGTGTCGATGACGTGATATTTTACTGTTGTGTTTGCAATGGACATGTCAACATTTTGACATAATTAAAATGCCCGATCATATCATGTCACATTAAGGCGCCATTTGATTTTCTATAATTCCTCCATTCGTCTCAAAATTATCGTCCAACTTTCTATCTTTTAATGTCCTAAAATAATTGTCTACTTCTTGTTTTAACCAATTAAAAGAGAGTTTATTGGATGAGGATGCTAGTTGATTGGTTGGAGAGTGCAGTGGTTCCACTTTTCAAAGTGTGTGTTAAGTTTATGTCTCACGACAATAATTTTAGGACGGATGAAGTATGTTTTTCATATTACAATATGAATAACTTTTTTTTTTTTTTTTTTAATGGCAAAGATATAATAGGCTATACAGGCACAGACCAGGAAAGAAAGTTCAGTAAAAAAGAAAAACAAAAAGAGCTTAAGGACAAAGCACCATGAATAATAACTTACTCTTATTTATTGAATCAACATTAATAATTTTGCCGACGTGTCATCGCCAACAACATTACAAAAATACCCCTAGTACGTCAACAAAGTTATTCATATCGATATTATAAATAAGAGTAAGTTATTCATATTGATAATCGTGATAGTATGTTATTCATACCGATAAATTTGAAAAAGTAAGTTATTCACTTTCAACATTCACCCTAAATTATTACAGTATTTAATCGTTACGATGTTAAGGATTTGATGATATATTATTTCTGTTTGCTTAGGTATTCAACAGAAAAAAGGTGAAAGTTCATATCTATTTGCCTAATTTGCCATGTCGTGAATCATTTGAGTTGCTTGAGGGACCTCATTATGCTACTGGATACAAAATTGAATAATTTGGTTAATAAACATGAAACTAACTAATTGTGCATGAAATAATCATTTGGATTTTTAAGCAAGGTGAAAGTCCGAACATATACATACTACAAAAGGGACTTCATGTTATTTGCCATTGTATGCCATATGAAGTAGAGAGTACTCTACGTTTTTAAAATGGTGATGTTAAATATGTGATGGAAGCAAAATTCGGAAACAATGAAGCTGTTTTTCAGATAATGAACAAAAGGTAAACACCTCACGCTACTAAGATTGAGGCATCTAAAGGAAACTATAGGCTGATACTCTCAATTCGTTTTGTTCATATTATCAAAAACTGTCCCTTACAAACGTGAGCCGCCTATATATAGGCTACAAAAACAATAACTCTAGACGAACCGAATATAAGTTTGAATCACAAGGCATAACTCAGGGATTATCACTATAGTTTAGCCAATATGCTAGTTTGATCTCTTTTTCATCATATACCCAAGCCTCACAATTCATCAAAATCTGCTGTCGTCACACACATGTAATGCATATGCATGTGTACTAATTATTGGAAGATAGAGTAGGTAACTTCTTTGTTTTTCTGGCTTTATATGTATCCAACTGTAATTATTCATAAAAGAATGAACAATGCACTTGTTGTAGACGGGGTTTCGATCCTCATCATTCTTTTTTTGTCTTTTGGATCAGCAGAAGAGGCAGATATGATTATTCTACCAATTTGGATCTACAAAGCTATGGTACTCAAAATTGAGCAATGTAGCGTCATCAGAACTTTGATAGAAAGCTGCAGACCTACAAAGTGAACTCTTTATGCCGGAATGAATAAGGTTAGATCTCTTTTCAAAAATTCTCCTTGTGGAAATCAAAGCGAGTCGAGTGTGGTGTACTAAATTCTTTGCAAAGATTTCTTAGTTGTTTCGTGAGTGCTCGTGGCCCACAATAGAAAACACCTGCAGTTCATTAAAAATTAATAAAGTTACAATATGATTACAAGTAAGGGATCAAAACGAGTTGGGTTGAAATTTCCACCTCTAATCAGGACTAAACACGGATTATGACACTTAAACAGAAGATATAGCCATTATAATTGGTTCTAGAAATAGTAAATAACAATGAGTGTGATGCTTTACCTATTTTAGCACCTTCATGCTGTGTTGCCAAGGTGTGGAATACTTTTCTCCAGTTAGGTCGTGCAAAATGCGTTTTAATCTGTTACGGTTGTTTGTTATCAGAAAATATATCATTGAAATACTTTCTCTAAAAAATAAATCAATGAAAGAAAACCATGGTTAAGGCTTTGACTAATATACCCGACTCTGAGAGACAACATCAACTCCATCTTTAGCTTGCTGTAGAGACTGCACCATAGATATAAGTGCGGATCTCACATCACCTTGTTCATACACACTCGTTAGGTAGTTATGCATTTCGATTACGTTCTGTAATTCATATTTCAAAACACAGTTAGAACAAATAGTTTACTTCAAATTATGTTATCTGAAGAATACAGGCCGGCTTAGCACTACTTAGGAGATTACCCTAAGTAGATTTTTTTTCCGAGGTTCGATTCTTGCAAATATTGTTTGTTACCCAAAATATAAATCATAAAAAAGTTGTTGCATCCTATGTTGTTTTCGCTATTAAAAAAAAAGAAAAGAACTGTAACTCACATCGTGATCATGCTCTGCAATATCATCCATCACACCTTTGAACCATTCGAATGAACCCTGCTCCCTTGTTACCCAAAAAAAGTATGCTTTTTTATCAAGACGTCCGCCGAATTGCTGCAATAGAAATATATATATTCTTTCAAGTCTATATCTGAAATAACTTTTTTTTTTCTAATTAATTAGGACGTAAGTATTTGAGTAGGCATGATAAATACTTACTGATTTTTTTAGGTTTTTTAGAAGGTCATTTAAAATGCTAATGAATGGAGTGGCTCCAATACCCAAGCCGACAAGTAATATAACACTGTAATTGCTGTAATGTTGCGCTGGTGCCCCATAAGGTCCTTTGATGTAGATTTTAGGATAGCTATCAAATCAAAGGGGACATTTCATCATATTAAGTAGATAGTATGTAAAAGTCACTACTTCAAATATACAATGCGTATATTTTTGCAGAGTTGTTCGCCTGTATACATGTAAAAAAGATGTTTACATGTACACGCGCAGAAAATATAAAAATGTGACAAGAAGTTTGGAGGTTATTGTTGAAAAATTAATGTTTGCACTTGTAAGGCGTGCACAAACATATATACTTGTTTACGCTTAAAATTTGTACTTTGTTAAAAAAATGCGTGTAAGTTCTGGTGAAGTAACATTTGTGCCACTCACATTGCTTGTAGTTCCTTAATGGTCAAGCCGGAGCTAGTTTCTATCCTGGCAAGGTTACTTTGAGCTGGGTTGTTCTGCTGAGGCTCAAAGGTCTGCATTTCTGCGTTTTAAAATATTAGATTAAGAGGGAACGTACGGTTGGTTAAGAGCAATAAGTGAAAGGATATTAAATGAGCAGTGGTTAAACTGAAACCCGTTTACTAGAAACACTGTTTGACCTTGGCAAATTCTTCCCTAAGTGCATTTGTCCAGTCTCCCAAAGTCCGAATATGTACACTTAAATACTCATCTCCAGGTGATGAAGTGATGGTGAAAGGATGCCTGTCACAATGAATCAACATTTATGAATGTTGTTATCAACTTCTGATTGTCACCTTTTTAACACACATGGCTTAATGGGGGGTCATGATGGTTGGGTATATTAAATATATATTTTTTTGTCATAGGTAGTTAATAGATTGAATATTTTCTAAAAAGATATTATTATATTTAAAATCTAAATTTTGTATATAACGATTAATGGGTTGATGCACTAAAAATACACTATGGTTTCTTTGTAGCCAAATTTAGTGATTTGACCCCTTGGAGTGGAGATATCACATATCCCTTTTCGTTTCAGCTAAATTTATTAGTTACAATAAAATATATAGCCCTGATTGACCCGAAACCTCTAGCTATTATGATCAAAATAACATGCTTACCACTCGAAACGTGATATTCTTGGACACTGTACAAAGAGGTACATTCCGCTCTTGTACTTGAATCCTATAGGCTTGGTCATGTAGAGTGCTAGCACATTTCCAGTATATATAATAGCCTGCATTCACATAATGCAAAACCGATTAGGAATCTATCGTTTACAACAGTAAAGTTGAGAACAAGAGCGTTATAGAGTCACCTTAATGATGTCAACATGCATTACATGATCGGTAGTAAGGATTCTCTCACTCGCATAACACAACATTGGAAGCAAGAGATACATCCATGTCTGCAAATATGTTGTTATATTGACAAATCTTGGTCAAACTTAAGTTCTAAATGCTTGTTAAAAGGGTCAATTGCATAGTATAGCAACTAAGTACCACTTTGCTGCTAATATGGCTTAATTAACTACTCCCCCTCGTCCCAAAATTATTATCCACCTTTGTATTTTAGCGTGTCCTAAAATAATTGTCCAATTTTAAAATTATTTACCAACCTTTCCATTCTACTCTTGGTTACATTTTAAGAGAGAAAAAAATGTTTTAACTGTGAATTCCTAGAATGGGGAAACTGTCATTTAGGTAACTAAAAGTTGCAGCAACTCTTTTTTTTTGGGAGGCAAAAGTTGCATTAACTGTACACTGTCCAAACTATGCTTTATATTCATATAAGTCCCGGTGTCAGGTGACAAGGAGACTTGGATGACAACAACATTATATTTCAATGATCTACATATCAACAATAAAAGAGGACAGTCACCCAAATTAGTAACAAAATGATAGTTAGGTTGCTAAAAGATGCAATAAATCCTTGTTTAAGTATGAAATTGTTGATAAACTAGGAGTGTGAAGAATTTAGTGACGTACAGTTTTCCTGAACCACCCAACTGTGAGGACTAAGAAGTATCCATGAGCGATGAACAATATGTAAACGATAACTAGCAGATGATGAGTGTACCAAAACGAAGTAAATCCAGCTAAATCATTAAACGGAGGAGGCAACTTAACTACATTTCTCCTAAAAGAGCTTGTTGCGAAGGTGAAGCAAATAGCCATTAAAATAATCATTAGAATTCCAGTAAATCCTGGGATGCTTAGTACTAATTCGATATAACTTGGCTGTGCGGCAAACAAAGCTCCAAAAACCCTTGTGAATTGGTTAGCAGGGCAAGTTGACAACCTTATGAAATTACAGGCCATGTGTGCGACAGTGTGAACTACTGTTCCTATCACGATAGCAAGAGCAATTATTTTGTGAAAATTTATGTTCTCATCGACAGGTAACTGTTTCCCAAAGTAAGTTTCTCTAATAGATGTAAGTGTTCTTCTGCACACGGGTAATAAAATGAGAGCCATATTAAACTTTAGAGTCTCACCGGCACCCTTTGCTATGCAACTACAATACCCCAAGACTTCAAATGATGGCATTAGTTGATATTGGTGGAATTTCCACATGAACAATGCAACATTCATCTCCCAAAATAGAAATAATACCCAAAACACTTTCCAATTTTCAAGTCCGTTTTCAAAAAAATTTGTCAAGAATTTCCTCATTGGGTTCCTGTAATCTTCTGGGATCATTGTTTTTGCTAGATCGGTTGTGTCCTCATTGTTTATGTTTGCATCCTTAGGTGTTGCCATGGTTTTCAGCAATGTCTCGAGTTGCCACATCTGTTTGAAAGAGAAATTTAAGAAATATGTCGAGATGTTTTAAGTACTAATGTTTTATATAAACTGTTTATTTATTACCTCTATGTAACCATAGTGGTCAGGGTCGAGTCTTTCCATGATAAGAGCTGCATATGTCCCAGCTTGTTTCTTGAAAGTTGAAAGTCTGTTGGCTGATGCACTCATTATTAGGACCTTAAACATGAGGAAACCAAATATTTAGAACTTATATTCACGATTAAGATTGAGAAGAACAAAAGAAACGAAGCATAAATGGCTCTTTTGTGAATCATATAGGTTTGTTTAGTCAAAATGGGTAAAAACTAAACAAGTGTAAATGAATTTAAGGGTCAAAGTGAATCAGATGAGGTTGGGTCGACCCACTTACAACTTTTTTCATATCATGAAGAATTAGAGAGGTTGCACATCTAAAAATTCGGTAATAACACTTTTGGTTCATTATATTACCAATGTAATTAGTTTAACACTTCTTATTATGCTACATATTTGTTATATATAATACTCAATAAGAAATAGTAAGAAGTTATGCTTTCATTTAATATATTGGTTATTATAAAGTTGTGGCTCATGTGTACCTCTTTTACATCCTCCTCCGTTAGCAACCCATCACCATTCTTGTCACACCTGAATAGAATTTTGATTATTAGTTGCTAGTTTATAGTTTGACATTATGCAGAAAGAACTTGAACATAATCGAATCAGGAGTTTACATATCAAAGAAAATATGAATTCGAGTATCGAGATCATCTTTTGTCAAATCTCCCCAAAATTCTTTCACCTCTTCTAATGTGATCCCATCCGTACCATCTATCCCTTTCCGCCTCGCTAGTGCATTAAACAATTCCCCCGAGAACTCCCCTTCACCCATTCCTAGATAGACACATTAAAGAATAATCAAAATTCAAAACAAGTTTGTTAAGAAATCATTCAAGATCTAAAAACAAACATTTGGCTTAATGTCATCACAGTGACACACTAACAAAAAGGTTGTGGGTTCATTTACTTATAAATACGAAATGTATGAGTATGTACCTGACTTAGAAAAAAACAAGACTTATATTATAAATTATACTAACCAATGCAAATCCCAAATTTTTCTTTAGGCAGCTTCCCATTAACTGCAAATCGTTGAAAACGTTTCTCAGTAGCCATCCATGCATCCACTTCTTTGCCGGTCATGATCCTATCAAGAAACCGCAAGCCATCAAGACCTCTAGCTGCACCTGATCTTTGCCTTTCAAGCTTTGGTTCATTATGTATAAGTCTCCTTCGGCTAGAATTTGCCTTGCTATTGTCTCTGCTTAGCCTCCCGGATACTGATAACCTCACTTCATCTCTCCTAATCGACCTGTCTCTAGACAAGCCCAAGCCTCCGTCATTATCCATCTTTATTGTTGTCTTCTGTCTTTTAGAATGTGAGGCAAAATTATTCTTTCATTCTATTTTGTCTTGTGGAAATGTGTTTGTGGATTTTTTAGGGCCAAAGTGAATGAGATTAAGTTTATGGAAATGAGTGGGAGATAACCAAGGACTAATGAGGGGAAAGGCTTATAATTAGTACTGAGAAAAATATGGACTCCTAAACTTTAGCATTTCCAAATGACTTGAAACCAAAATTCGTCAAAATAAATCGAAGAAAATTCCATTAGACAAGTGCGAAATAGATGGAAATAAGATCACCATTGTTGGTACACAAATACTCCTTTGTGTCTTTATGTTTCTCAAGCTCGTGAATTTCGTACATTTGGTACATGGCTACCGAAGACCATAATGACAGGTGTTTTTGTATCTAAAAATATGATAGATCATCCATCCATTTGCTCGGGGTTTTCAACATTGATGGCTTAAAATAGAAAAATATTATTCAACATAATACGGACTATTAGTTAATTTGCCAAAAACAAGAATGAATAAATTACCAAATATAGGTCATACCAAATGTATGTCACTTTAGATGTAAACTCCATAAGTCACTTAAGGTGTCCGGTTGTTTTTCCTACATAGAATAGAAGAATGGGTAAAACCAATGGCTCTTTGGACTACTGGTATCCGGTGTGTAGTTAAGGTGTCTTTTAACCAGTATGTCTAAGGTTCAAGTCTGGCTCACCAATGACATAGATGTAGTCCAGGTGGGTAGGTGTGTTGCTTTTTAAAAAGAAAAAAAATAAAATAAAAAATGGATTGAAGTGACATTGGTTATGACTTAATAGCTGAAAACAGTTGTGAATAAACTATGAGTTCGATGACGGTAAAGATCTCAGTTGCGAGCAGTGATACATAACATTTTAGAAACACACATTAATTAACAGCGACCTGAAGTTATTGCTAAACAGCCAAAAATTCATTGGTATCGCTAGCAGCAAAATGCGCAACTTATGAAATCTCTTGATGTTTTCTGCTTAGTACGCAAATTTGGTATCGCTAATGTTTGATAAGATATATAGTTATTTAAAAAATAATCATACTTAACGTTTTAAAATTTATTTCTGAGGGTTGGAATAGAAAATGTTCAGCTGGATTGGTAAAAATCATATGTTTAGTATTATATACAAGCATGATTTATTTGATAGATCTGAAGAAATTTTTTAATACAACGTTTCATATATCTCATAAATCTAGTAATCGTAGATAACAGATTAACCTTCATAATACAGTGATAATAATTTGACTTGAGTTGATATGGTTAAATTTAAGTCATATACTACTGTATACGGTGAACATTAACATTTTTTTGTTTCTAATTTTGGAGAAGTAACTTAACAACCTCTAAGCTTTTCCCATGTTTACTGGCTTCTTTTCTCCCCTTCAATTCCTCATTACACATTCCATTTTTCCATCATTCCATACTTCTTTCCTTCTAATTTCCTGAATAATAAAAAAACCAAAACATTTCTATGCTTTTTTCTTAAATATATGAAAAATTACCCTGAAATACAATGAAAGGGGCGGCCGATCTTGAGAGCATTGAGATTGATGGCAAAGATGATAAAAATGTGAAAAACCGAGCCTCAAAACGCATTACCTCTGTCAAGGATGATGGACGTAAGCCTGGTGGTTTGTTGCCAATGTTAAGCCGTACCTCTAGTAAGGCAACACCTGTTCCAAAGAGGGCCCCACCACCTGGTGGTGGGATGCCTAAGATGGGTCGGACAACGTCAAGTGCTGCCAAAGGGCTTAATAGCTTGCGTTTTCTTGATAGAACAGTAACCGGAAAAGAAGGGGATGCGTGGAGGGCGATTGATAGACGTTTCCAACAATTTTCGGTTGATGGAAAGCTGCCTAGAGATAAATTTGGAATTTGTGTTGGTTAGAACTAATTTGAAGATGTTTTCAAGAATTAGAGTTGTCCATTTTTTTTATTATTATTTTTAATTTTTTAATGTTTCCTTGATATTTTTCTTATATATGCTTTTAGGAATGGGAGATAGCATCGAGTTTGCAGGGGAATTGTATGATGCCATGGCTAGGCGTAGGAACATAGATGCGGAAGACGGGCTCACCAAAGATCAAGTAAGAGATTTTTGGGAAGAGATGACAAAAAAAGACCTTGATGCTCGGCTTAGTATCTTCTTCGACATGTAAATTAAAATTTTGTTTTCTTTAATTACAGGGTCTTTAGGATTGCTTATTAAAACTCTTTATGTGCTTATTGCATTATGATACAACTTTTAAACAGTTTTGAAGATTTGTGATAGCATATCTATTTTTTTACCTGATTATTTACAAGTGAAGTGAACTTTTTTAAATAAGCAGCACGCAAGCACTTTTTCTAGACTCTTTTTTTAGAAAGCAATAAGCCAATAAGCAGGCTAGAAGACCTTAATAAGCAATCTCGAACACCCTCTACATTTTCTTTTAAAAATTCACATTAGAAAAAGAATCTAACGACTTAAACATTTTGCACGAGCTAATGTCAGGTGTGATAAGAACGGGGATGGGATCTTATCAGAGGATGAGGTAAAGGAGGTAAGGAATCGATAAATATCCGTTTTCTTCTTCTCATTGGTTGATTACGCGAAGCTCAAGTCATGAATGTTTTCTCATCTTTAAGGTACTTATAATGAGTGCTTCTGCGAACAAACTTTCAAATTTCAAGAGCCAAGCCGGGACATATGCAGCTCTAATCATGGACGAGCTAGACCCCGACCATCGTGGCTACATAGAGGTTATGACTAGGCCATGTCAGCATTTTTCGAGAGCTGTTATTTGTAGACCATAAACATTGCATTTCACACCTTTATTTCTTGTTGCTAACTTTCTGAACTTTGTTTTTGGGACAGATGTGGCAACTCGAAATCCTGCTAACGGGCATGGTATCGAAGGATAATCTTGATCAAGCGAACCCGAAATCAAAAAACAATAAAAAAAACCAAGATACTACTAATCTAGCAATATCAATGATCCCACAAATGTATCGGAACCCAATCAGCAGATCGATAAATGAAGCAATTGAACTAATACAAGATAACTGGAAAAGATTATGGGTAGTAACTATATTCATCCTTGTTAACGTCTTACTTTTCGCATGGAAATTCCATCAATATTCCTTATTACCAACGTTCCAAGTGATGGGTTATTGTGTATGCATTGCTAAAGCTGCGGGCGAGACATTAAAGCTTAACATGGCTCTTATTCTCCTTCCGGTTTGTAGAAAAACGCTCACTGGCTTGAGAGAAACATGGCTAGGCAAACTTCTACCTTTTGATGATAATATCAACTTCCATAAACTAATAGCGGTTGCTATTGTGATTGGAACTATACTTCATACAGTTGCTCACCTGGCTTGCAATTTTGTAAGGATTAGTAGTTGCCCACCCGACACTTTTCAACGTGTTTATGGAAATATCCTCCCAGCACAACCATCATATGTGGATTTATTACTAACAATCCCAGGGTTTACGGGTATAATCATGGATGTAATGATGTTCTTTTGCTTTTTACTCGCAACACATGCATTTAGGAGGAATGTTATTAATTTGCCATGGCCCCTTAATCATTTAGCCGGTTTTACTTCGTTTTGGTATGCTCATCATCTTCTGATTATCGTTTACATTTTGTTGATCCTCCATGGTTATTTCCTCGTCTTTGCGACATTCTGGTATATGAAAACAGTAAGTCACTAACCCTCGTAATATTTAAGCTCTTGCAAGGGGCGGAGCCACATAAATTAGCTGGGTTTGTCAAAATGATTAAACAAGGAAAGTGTATATTCATTAAATACAAAACCACATTTATTAAGGCAACTTATATCTTTAATTACTCATTACATGCATTTTTGGAAATTTTGTGTTGAATTAATACACTTAACCAATGCTGGCACTTGTTAGACAATCCATATAAAATAAAATAAATATATACTATGGACTACTTCACCAAAATATCAAGATCTTTTGGTAAAGTGTCCTAGTGGGTTCAACTAGGACAGGTTCAATGTGGCTCTTCCCTTGATCTCTTGGATTTTATAAATCTAACATTCTGTACATGATTACCTGGCAGACATGGATGTATCTCGTGCTCCCGATGTTGTGTTATGCAACCGAGAGAGTTCTAACGTCTTATGATCATAACTACCGTGTTAATATTGTTAAGGTGACCTTCAATGCTTTTGTTTTTGCTTCTTTAATTTTCTATGAAATCTGTCTTCTAGTGTTAAAATACAACTCCTTTCAGGCTATTATATACACTGGCAACGTGCTAGCGCTCTACATGAGCAAACCCCATGGATTCAGATACAAGAGTGGGATGTACTTATTCGTTAAATGTCCAGATATATCGAATTACGAATGGTAATAATCTGAATGGTCCACCTGATTCATATAGAACATCTAGTGAACGATGGCGATATATATAAACTTATAACATATCAAACGGTGGTTGTAGGCATCCGTTCTCCATCACCTCTGCACCTGGAGATGACTACCTAAGTGTACATATTCGTACTTTGGGAGACTGGACTACAGCCCTTAAAAACGAATTCGCAAAGGTAAAACCAGCATATTCAGTTTTAAGCTTTATTAATGCACCATACTTTGAAACTAATTAAGTTTGTCTTGTTTTTCATTTTCAACATGTTTTTTCTGTTAATCTAAATTCTAAAACACAGAAATGCAGGCCTGTGAGCCTCCACCACAAAAAGCTCAACTTGGTGCTGCTGCTTCAAGAGCTGTTAAAGGAAACCTCGTCAGATTGGAAACTCGAGCAAACACTAATGTTTCTGTAGAGGAAGCACAAGCAGTGTAAGTGATGAAAACAAGCTTAACTAAGTTTGTTTCTTTTTCAAATAAAATAATTTTCATTATTTATTTATTTTTTTATTATTATTATTATTTTGCTTTCTTATTCTAGGTACCCTAAAATCATTATCAAGGGACCATATGGTGCACCGGCCCAAGATTATAGGAAATATGATGTCCTATTACTAATTGGTTTGGGTATTGGAGCAACTCCCTTCATTAGCATTTTGAAAGATCTTCTAAACCATCAAAAGGAAGCGGTGAGTAGTCAGAGAGGAAAAAAAAAAAAAAAAAAAAAGATTCCATGTTACCTTAAATGTATTTCTTATTCAAAACACTTAGGCTATGTTTGGCGCAAAGCTTTTTAGAGCTTTGGGGCGATGAGCGGTGAGCAATGAGCTTTTTGATTTTTAGTGTTCGTTTGGCATGAGAGCTGTGAGCTTTGCTATTTTTTAGGAAAACTCATTTTTCCAATGCTTCTTTATGAAGCTGTGAGCGGTGAACAGTGAGCTGTGGCTACTGCAACTACTGCTCACTGCCACTACTCACAGCTACTTTTGCCAAACATAGCCTATGTGTTGTAGCAAAGCGTAATAAGAAGATAATCAGTTTCAAAAAGAAATCAACACCACCTAAATACCATCTTGCCTTAAACATGAGGTTATGCTACATGTTTTTTTGTAGGGTTATGACCAAAAAGTTCCAGATCGAGCATACTTCTATTGGGTGACAAGGGAGCAAGGATCATTTGAATGGTTCAAAGGAGTTATGGATGATATCGCTGAGTATGATCAAAAGGTAGGTATTAACAAAAAAGAAATACGTGTCTCTATTACAACAAATGTTTTGTTTTACCTTTTTTTTTTCTTTCTAAATGTGTATCACAGAAAATAATCGAAATGCATAGCTACTTAACATGTGTTCATGAAGAAGGTGATGCACGATCCGCACTCATTGCGATGGTGCAGTCTTTGCAACATGCCAAAAATGGAGTTGATGTTGTTTCTCAAAGTCGGGTATGTTCTCTTGAATTATTTCATTTCTTTTCATTTCGAGAACTTGATTCTAACAAACAAACCATAACAGCTAATAACACATTTCTCAAGACCTAACTGGAAAAGGGTATTCTCCACTTTGGCAAACAAACACGATTCTGCGACCATTGGTAAGCACCTTGTTTCTATATCTGATATTGTGTGTCTCTTAATTGATGTTTTCTTGCAACATTTTGATCATTTCTGATTTTTAGGTGTGTTTTATTGTGGTGCTCCAACATTGGTTAAGTCACTAGAAAGTCTAGCCAAAGAATTTACTGTAGAGACCTCTACACGCTTCGATTTCCACAAGGAGAACTTCTAGTAAATGAATGTACTTAGTTTTTGGTTTGGGGAAAACCAACATGTACATCAGGAGATCTGCTGTAGAGTATGTGAATCTTGATGGAAGTCCCAATGCGCGCGATATTGGATTGATCGTGTTATCACATGTCTGCATATATGATCATGTGGAAAAGATAGGAATATCTAGTCATGTTAGGCAGTGATCATTTTATAGTTTTATAATGTTATTGTGTATGCACATTGGCTATCGTATCAATCTTCCATCAACACGTCCTTGATCACTTTCTAATGGTGAAAACTACAGATGTAATTCAAGGGAGCATTTGTTGTTCAATTCTTAATTTTGATGTTTGATTGCAAGGATTTTGTAACTTTCCCATCTACAATATTGCTAAGCATGGTTGGAGATTTCGATTTTGATCATAAGATCTTACCCATTTGACCATACCATAAAGCAAAAACGTGTCGATCCTACATAGGATCTTTCATGCATAAATTCTTTATAGGACCTTGATCTTGACATGTAAAATCGTGATCTGGTGGATCTTACATTGCTCGAATCCACAAGCTTAAATAATAAATACTATAAGTTGATAGATCAAGTCAAAACAGAATTAACAAGAAAACAAGGGGTTGATCGTCATTGATTTCCCACTAGAGTAAATCTTGTAAGTTATCACTTATCAGATTATGACAATTCAGCGCCTAAAATTTAATGACCTAAATTAGTACGTAATAATGCAAACACTACACAAATTTCCACTTATAGCAATGGGACTTTTAGCGACGACGAATGTCCTCATCACCATAGGTCCAAACGACAAAAATCTTAGTTTCATGGTCCTGTCTTTGACCAAAACCTTTAGTGACAACATGAAGTCTTCACTAAAGGTAGACGGCAAAAGAAGCCCATGTTATATCTTTGAACTTGACTTTTAACTTTAGCAACGATTGTGTAGTCGCTAAAAGTACGACGACAAGGGAATTTTTTGGTCTTGGTCAACATAAAATTTCCCGCAAGATGACCCGCCAAACCTATAGTGATGACAATTTCATCGCTATAGGTTTAAATTATGATAAAAAAAAATATAGTTTAAAAGGTTTAAATTATTTAACTTAATCATTTAAATTATTTAAAAGTTAATTATGTACTAATTAATATTAATTATTAAAAAAATAATTTAATAATGTAAATTATTTAAATTAGTTTATGTTAAAGATAAAAGACTAAAAGAATAAATTATCTAAATTGTTTTACTTAATATATATTGTTTATATTTAGTATTTAAGTTATTAAAATTAATATTAATTATTTTGGGTATGTTACGAATCATAACATAAATTGAGTTATCTTTAGGATCCAACTCTTATCAATATTTTTGCTCTCGAATAAAGGCCAACTCTTTTCGATAACACAACATAATATCTATATGTAGTTACTTATTGGGTATATTACGAATGATAACAGAAATTGAGTTACCTTTAGGATCCAACTTCAATATCTTGGAGATGTGCTTAGGAATGCGATACTTTCATATTTGACTTACGTAGTTCAAAAGATATTGAATCGTATGTGCGTTGTTGACGCAATCAATGTTGATTAATTTTAGCTTATAGCAACCACATATCGTCCCTAAGTGACATGCCGTCGCTATAGCTCAACTACGTCGTCGCTGTAACTTATAGTGACGGTTATACACAGACAACCTTTATTAAGACCATGTGACGTTGCTATAATTTTTAGCAAAAATATTTTTAACTTATAGCGACGACATTTGTCGTGTAGAAAATGTTGTAGTGTCAATGTGTAGTTTTTAACTATTATAATCATGGTTAGAGCTTTCTGATAAACCAATACCTAATTTCATAGAAATTTGTGCTAGGTAGGCCTAGGGATCACTGTTAGTCGAATGGGCCTATCCATTTGGCCTATCATTTGTTGGTTGATCCAGCTGGCGGCTCCTATATATGGGCCCTTTTATACTAGTTTGCCGCTAGGAGTCCCTTTAGTCGATCCATAAAAGTCCCAATAGAAATTGACTAACAAGGTTCTTCCATCGACAATATACGTTGCAAACTTGCAAATGCACATGCTTTGATTCAAAAGCCCTAGCCAGTGATACTACGGTTCTAATCTTACAAACACAAAAACAATTAATAGTAAGAACTCAAAAAAATTGTGTCGCTAAATACTTGGTGCATTTTTTACAAATATCACACACCAAAAAACATCTATTTGAATGAATTAAAAATGCTTTATATGTCCACATATAAATGTTGACTACACTAGTGCCCTAAAGTGAAATGACTATAATGCCACAAAGTGAAATGCCTAAGTCTCACTGAAGGTGAAGATACTTCAGGCATTTTACTCTGGACATAGATGATGACAACACCAACGCTCAGTACTTGGGTTTTTTGAGTAACGAAAAGTAAAGAAATCAAAAGTCAGACCAATTTTGGGAAGAAACATTTTACTTCAAATCAACCAAATTACCTTTATTTTCATTCCTTTTTCTTTTCTTTACTTTTCTTCTTTAAGTAATACATGAAAACACAGTGCAAATGTTTTTCACAAAAGACAACACTTGTGCATTCAAAAAGATAGAGACTACGTCTCTGATTTGCACATTACCACAAGTGTCTTCCAATATATTCTAAAAATGTTTTATAAACACTTAAAAGTATTTTAAAACAATTAAAAAAAGTGTAAATTGCAAAGAAAGTCCATGTGATATCCTGATTTTGCACCCTATGCTACTCCCAAACTTTAATTACAAATAATGCCATTGATGTTCACATTTTGTCACAGTTTGTCCCTTTCGCTAACAATCGTTAGAAAATCTCGTTAGTCATTATCCTAAGTCGGGGTATTTTAGTCATTTCGTGTTTCCCGCCTTTTTCCCACCTACTTCTTTGTTTACGTTCCCAATACAACCCTATTCACAGGTGTAGAACCGTAGGGGGTGAATACGGTTTCTTCGGCTTTTAGAACGTTTAAAAACTTTAAGCCTCGAAGAAGAACAAAGTGGTTGTTCTAGAATCCAATCAACCACAAACACAACCAAAGTATATAAAGCGAGTAAAGAACACAACGATATATACTGGTTCGGGATGGGGGATTTAGACCATCCGTACGTCCAGTTGCGAATCCACGACACGATACTATTCCACTAGTAAAATCCTTTCGATGGACTACAAACCGTTACAATTCACTCCACCGATATTTGCCAATATCGATGCTAAAAAAAGGAGTTACTCCCACGGTATTCCGCCCTCGGAAACCACCCAAAGAATCTCGCGATCTTACACTTACGGTCACCTAGCAAATCGACTTACACTTACGGTCACCAAGACCACAACCAAAACTTCCACCCGGAAGTATCAAACCCCAACTAGATCCCCAATGATCTAGGCTTGGTCACAAAGACTCAAGACTTCCCTTACAAACAAATAGAATGAAAGAATGTTTGTTCAATCAACCAAGCCCTAACCTAACCTAAAGACTCGACTGTAGTAGAAAGGGTAAAGATAAGAAGACCATCGACACAATCACAAGAGTGGATTAGGTTCTTGTGATTCTTCCCTTGCAAAAAGATGTGTTATTTCAAAGATGTTAGTGTGAAAAACTAAGAACACAAGATAGAATTAGAGGATTAGAGAGAAAGAATGTAGAGAGAAAGAATAATGGCAAGGGGTGAGGAATGCAAGAGGCAAGGTGGGGTATTTATAGGCAAAGACCCAACTTGGGAAAAATTTACTGAGACTGGCGCATCGCCCACGTGTCAACGGGCGGGCAGCACGCCAGGACCTCTAATGTATTTTTCCCAATTTGGGTGTTGGCCATATAAATACCTAGCCTTGCTAAACCCCCAATTGTACTTCACACATTTAAACCTTAACATTAATCATTCTATGGTTTACCAACTCAAATAGCCAATTTGTAAAATGTTTTGTGAAGTGTTTATGAGAGACCAATTATCAAGGATAGAAAGGTAGAAAAGATAATTGGGTAGGGGTAGAATGGGTATTCCTCACATGAAATAAAAGAGAGAAGAGAATATGCCATTGGATATTAATTCCTCTATAGGGAAGAGTAAGTGAGGTTGGGTTAAGAATGAACCATGGTTAAGTTAGGACTAACCAAGGTTAGGTTAGAAAGATGTGTGTAGAGAACAAACCATGGTTGGGTTAAGAGAAGAATATGCTAAAGAATATTTTGTTTCTTAGAGAAGAAGGTGAAATGGAAGGTTGAGATGTGTTTGTTTGAAATGGATGGTTAGGATGAAGAGTGTGTAAGGAATATAAGATATAAGTTGGATTGTGTAAGAATGAGTTGTTGTGTAAAGGAATATAAGAAGTGATGTGATGGGGAGCCTAGTTTGTGTAGAGAAGAGATGGTTGTGAGAGTAGTGTGTGTATCTTGAAAATAAAGTTCTTGAGAGTGTAAGGAATAAGTTGAAAAGTATGGGATGTGTGTAAGAGTGTAAGAAATATGTAAGAATGAGTTGATGGGGAGCCTTGTGTGTGTAGAGAAGATTATGTGAGTGAAGTGTGTGTATTTTGAATGTAAAGGTGTGTGTATGTATGTATAAGAGGATATGTAAGAAAAAGTGTAAAGTGGATGGGAATATTGTAAAGGGGAATATTGTGTGGGAGTGTGGGAGACAAAGGTACAAAGGTGTAAGAGGTGTAAGGGAATATTAGAGAATGTTGGGAATAAGATTTGGTGTAGAATTTGGAAGGGTTGGAGGTTTTGTTTTATATGAAAGGTAATTAGAGAAGTGATTAAGAAATAATCAAATTGTCATTAAGAAAGAAAAGATTTAGACAATTATGATTATAGGTTGAGAAAATCAAAGGTTACTTATAATGTCAAGTAACTCAACGTCGAGAATCCATAATCTCATAACTCGTGACTTTCCACGAATTGACGTTCTCAACTAACACCTTGGTACAAACAAGCCAAGTGCTTTGACTTGATGTAAAGCATATCCCATGCGGGAAAGGATGTGTTTACAAAAAGTGACCTTTGACTTAGTTTGATCAATAAAGGAGTAAACCCGTTATGTGATTAGAGAAGGCGTAAGCATGAGCTATGAGCATATGAATGCTTTCACTTGATGTTACATAAAATATATAAGCTCTCTAGGTTTAGAAAAGCCATGGCTAGAGGCGGGAGTCAGAAAACATTAGTTGGCATTTTCCGGAAAACAGGTAGTTCAAAAGTGGGATCTCTCTAATTCTAAAACTCATTTTGAGTGTTCTCAATTGAGCAAATAACATATTCATACATGTATTGAAATATCCACATTTGTCGGGTAAGGGGAAAACCGACTTTCAAAGTTCGTCCTGACAATATCAGTAGCCTAGCGCGTCGCCCACGCGTCAACGCGCGGGCAGCGCGCCAGGAGCAGATATTGGATTCGAGAGAACTTTGGCTAACGTTTGTTATTTTATATGTTTCGAAGGTTTATTTGTCATCATTAAAACATTAGGAGATCTCATCAATGTTGCCTCAACAACAGGGACATAACTTGCAATACATAATCTTTTGTTTATAACAAGTATCATATACATGTATTAACCCTTCAAAGTTCCTAAAAAAGCCTTTCAAATTATATTCCTCACTTGTATTTAATTTAATCCACCCATAAAATTTTTCAAACCGTAAAAAAAAAAAAAAAAAAAAAAAAAAAAAAAGGCATCATCAATATCTTGCAAATGGTACGTATGGAAGAAAAAAATAGCAGATCTTTTAAACAAGCTACTTAGGAGGGAAGTTGAGAAGGACATGCAACGTAGGGAAAAGTTGAAACAACTTAGCTTGGAAGTGACCCAAACCTTAAAAGATAAGGAAGAGGTGATTGGTGAACATGAAATGGCACATGGTCTTATGGCAGTTGAAACCGTTCTTTTGTTGAAGGGAATTCAAAAGCATGATAAGGATTAGGCTAGGAAGCTCCAAATTGAGATGTTAGAATCCGAGCTCAGTGCTCGTGAGAAGGGCCTCTTCCTTAGTAAGATGGATTTAGGTATCTTAGGTTAGGTTTTGGTTAGGATATCTTGTAGATGTTGGCGTTTTGTGTTGGTATTTTGATCCTGTGTTTCTTACACTTGAATGAATATTAAGATAATGAGGTTTTTTTTTTTTTTTTTTTTTTTTTTTTTAACCAAGGATTATTGATGTTTGTTTATTTAGTTTTGCCAAGGATTATTCATGTTTGTTTATTTAGTTGATCATTTATCTATAAACTTTGGATATAAAACCAACTTTGCATACACAGGTGGATATTTGGTCAATACAAGTTTGTACATATGAATTGACAATGTTTGACTTTCAAAGTCAAAAGTTTATTGATGTGCGTTTTTGTTAGTACAAGTTTTAAAATTTATAAACACGAATTATCCGATTATTATCTAGCACATACGAGCAAGTATACTGGTCCGGTGTAATAAAGGTGGGTAAGTCGAGATCGTCCCAAGGGATTTGGTGGTTTTAGTAATTAGAAAAACGTTTGTTAAATAAGGGTTGTCAATCCAAATTTATGTAAAATCTTAATTTAAAAGAAACTCAATAAAAACTAAACATATACTTGTGTATAATTCCTTGATTGGTAATTAGGAGTATCGTAACAATTTGAGTACGAAGTTTGGTGTAAAACTTGTTATGATGCGCAACTAAAAATGAGTAGTTATACAATCTATGATGTATGTCATGTTTTCACTACCACTAAGAATTCTATCACCTAAATGACTCCTTTCGGACATATCAAATTAGTATGACAATCCTATAAACACATGGTTGTTTAGAAAATCAATTCTTTTCTTATGAATTCCTACGAATCCTTTCGGTCCTTTTTCGTGATGAAATCGTCTCAAATCTATTTTAACAAGTAAATAAGATGATTGTCAAGCATCCTATTCCATACTAATTTGGTGTATTAATATTTTGGAATAAAAACAAGTTGAAAATCCTTTCGGACCTATTTTTCAAGAAATTATTTTTACCGACAAATTAAGCAAAAAAATATGTTATATCAACAAACTCATAAAAATAGATATGTTTTCATGCATCACCTTTTTCATAAGATAATACTCCATTTACCAATCACATCATATACACAAGTATATCACAAATTACTCCATAGCAATCATAATAAAACACAAGTAAATAAGAAAACTTTTATAAAACTTAAAGTAACAATTGTTCATTATAAGTATCAAGGTGTATAATGAGTGTCTAAATACTCATCATTTTATACCAATATGAACTGCCAAAACATACAAAAACACTCAAATATGCATCATAATACTTAAAATATTTTAGAAGTGTGTTTTATATGTTTCAAATGCAAAATATGCAAAAACAGATGAAAAACGTACAAAGTTTGCATAATTGGCAGTTTCAGTCCCTCAAGTTTCAAAAGTTGTCAAATCTAGTCCCTGGTAAATCAAAACATGAAAAATATAATCAAAGGTCCTTAGGGATTCATAAGTTGTCAAGTATAGTCCTTTAAAGTTAAAAAATTACAAAATGACAACTTTAGTCCCTCAAGTTTCAAAAATGTCAAAATTAGTCCTTAAGGTTTTAAAAAATAGGAAATCAATAAAATAAACCTTGAACTATTCTTAAATGACAAAATTGGTCCTTATGATAACATTTTGAGAAATTACAACCACAGTCCCTTAAAAATCCAAATTTACATAAATGGTCCCTGGAGTTTGAGAAATTACAGAAAAGGTCCTTGGTTTTTAAAAATAAAAATATTACATCTTTGGTCCTTGGAATATTCATGAAAGTCATAAATGGTCCTTATAAGTAGTTTGGGAAAATTGCAAAATCAGTCCTTTAACTATGCTCAAATTATAAATTTGGTCCTTGTTTACTACACTAAACCAACCGAACCCTTATTTATTTAATAAACCAAAACCAAATCCAACCCAATACAAACACCAAGCCCACCCCCTAGGCCCATTCCACCCTCAGCCCAACACCCTTATTAAATAAAACGGGTTTGACCCCAGTCAAACACCCCAATCCCGCCTTCATTGTAGCACCTCCACCCTCACCACTGTAAACCCAAAACCAGGTGGTTTTACCACCACCTCCTCACCCTCCAGCTCACCCAACCTACTCCCTTCCACCTCACAACCAAACCACATCAGCATTTAATGCATACCACACCCCTTTTCACTCCAAACCTCACCCTGTCCTCTGTTTTCTTCCCTATTGCCCCAACTTGCCTAAGAACCTTCCCTTTTGTCCCCTGACACCTCCACAATACTCCAATAATCTTTAATTGTTCACCTTTGGCCTCAAGTTAACTTGAAAGACTTTTGGCGCCAATTTTCATTTAAATGGATGAGATTGATTCAGAGAAATTGAGGGCCAAGATTGAAGTGGGAAAAGCTCAAAGTCACACAAGAAACCCTAATTGAGCCTATAAAAGGAAAGAGAAGCAGAGGAGTCATCTATCTAGTTTATTTTATATAAGTGTATGTCGTTTAATGCAATTTCAAGTTTCTAGTGTAAACCTAAGCTTTTAAGCAGTGTTCTAAGTGTTTTCAGTGTATTGTAACTCTTTCCAAGTAATAAATTTCAAGTTTCTTTGGCTGTTCAATCTTATGCAATTTTAGTTTCAATTTCTTAAATTTCAAAAGCTCAATTATTGTTATTGTGTGATATACTGGACTGATAAGCTCACTAAAGCTCCTAGATAGCTTATAAAAGCTATTAGAAACTATTAAAAGCAGTTTAGTAACATAAAAAATCAAAAACACAAAAAGTCAACAAAAGTCAAACTGACAAGATCTTGGTGATAAGCAATGGAGCAGGGTTGATTTTGGAAGGCCTTGGGTTAGTGAATCTGTGGAGATTCTTTAAGATTGTTCTTGGTTCATGGTTTGAGCAGGAAAGCTTATTGTAAGTTATCAAAAATCTCATATCTGTCTTTGTACTATAGCTTTGTTCATTGCTTGCTTTTTCAGTTGCTTTATGCTTATTCAGTCCTAAATAGTGATGATATAACATTAGATTAGTATCTTGTTTGTTGGAATTCATAGTCACTAAAAAAATTAAAATTACACAATCAAAGTAGTATAGTAAGTAATCTTGGTTAGTTGTTGTTATTTTCTGTGTTTAAATGTTCATTTATACTTAATTAATCATAATAAGTTGATTTGAATCTGTTTCATAAGCTCTTGTAACTTGTTGCTTCACAAATCATAAAACAGTCAAGTTAAAGGTGTGTTTGGATCAAGCTGTTTAGCTGTATTATAAGTTGTTTGAGTTGTTGTTTTTACTTGCTTTATGTCATACTAGGTCTTATTTGGTCTGACAAACCATATAAACTTGTGTGTGTTCATTAGAAAGTCAAAATCATCATTGATCACCCCTCACAGTTAACTGTGAGGGATTTGTGATCCACAAATCCTCATTTTACTTTATTAGTTGTAATTTAAGCTCAAAATAGGTTCTATATAGCTTATTATAACTTATTCAGCTTATAGGAAGTAGTAGAAATTCACAATAGTCAAACTAAGTAGTTTAGATTAAAAAGTCAATTTGCATTTCTCATATTTTCTCAAAACTTGGGTGATTTTTCTAGAATTTAGGAAGCTGATTTAGAGCTTGAAACTTCTTGTGGTTATAATCTACCACCTAAACTCTAGGAATCAAAGCTTATTTGATTTTTAAGATTTTTCTCAAGCTTGTGCAAGAGCTGAAAGTACCCTGCAGGGCAACCCAGTGCCCTGTGCACTCAGATCCTATTTCAACCACCAAACTTTGGTGGTGATTTGTGGTTACTCCAGTGGACCCCACACCCTAGGTTTTAGCTTAATTATAGCTTAATACCTCAGCTTTTCACATCTAGGTTTAGTTTGGCCATTAGCTTATTGTAGCATAGCTTTTAGGATCCAATTTGTGACCTACTCAAAACAAGCCACACTGAGCACTCATTGTGTGACCACCATTTTAAAGGCTCACACAGAGCTTATTAGTGAGCCATAAGGGTAGCTTATTGGCTCAACTTGTAGCTTATTACCTTAACTTTGAACCCCCTAGGTTTAATTTGAACCTATTTTTGTTCTTGTGGACCCCACAAACCTTGGAACACACCTACAGGGAATAAGTACTCCCTTGCACCAGCTTACCACCACCACACCACCAACTTTGTTGGTGGCTGCAGCCTAGATCTATGGACCCCAGTAGTTCAAATTTGGTTTAGACAACCCCCCTCCTACCAGTGTTTGAAAGTTGACCTTTTGTTTGACATCTAGATCAGTGGACCCCACCTAGAATCAACTCTAAACTTTGTCCCATTTCTGTCTCAGAAAGTAAGTTTGGAATTGCTTATTTTGGTCTTATAGCTTAATCTCAGTGCTTATTTGACTAAAATTTACTCAAACAAGTTCAACTAACTTAGGGTAATCTAGCTTAACCAGTGTGGACCCCACATAACCACAATTTAGCTTATTTCTTTGTGTGGTCAACCATAGTCAACTGTCTAGGGTAATAAGCACTTACAGTGCTTATTCTTGATTTCTAAAGTAGCTGTCTTTGTAAAAGTTTCATTATTTAAGTATTTAAATAATTTTATAAAAGAAAAATCAGAAAAAGCAAACTTTAATTATAGTGATAGCTTCTATTTAATAGAAATTATTTATTTAATTTTCATCTCAGCTTATTAATAAGCACTTTTTCCAATTTTATAATTTTATTAATTTCCTAGTACCTTTAAGTAGTTAAAATAATTTTATTAGAATTTTCCTAATCTGTTTGCTATTTATTAGATTTAAAAGTAATTTAAATAATTAAATAAGTAATATTAGTAATTAAATAGATTTCTTTAATTTTAATTAACAACAGTAGAATTTTATATTTTTCCTAAGTTTTATAAAGTAGTTAAGACTTTTAGAAAATAGTTTCATAATTTCCACTATCCATTTTCTAATTTTCCTATTTAATTTAATTAAATATAATTAATAAGTAATTAATTAGTCAATTAGCTTAAATATAATTTTTAGCAACTTTTTATAATTTTTTAGGATTCCTGTAATGGTTAATTAGTTTTATAAATTTTTACATAATTTTATAAGTCATTTAAGTATTAATAGTAATTTAAAATAGTTTAATTAGTTTAATTAAGTTAAATAGTTTTTAATTAATAAAAAACTCATAAAAAGACAAAAATATTTATTTTAATTTTTTTATACTTTTTCAAGTCCTAATTAAGGTTTAGAAATTATTTTTGTAAGTTTTTATTTTAATTTGTAACATTTATCATTTTTAGTTAATTTAATTTAAGTTTTAATTAGATTTTAAATAGTTTTATTAATTAAATAATATTTTTATCATTTTTATAATTTCATTTTCATTTTCAATTTCTTTTTAATTTTAAGTTTTAAAAAGTTTTACTTTTACCCCCTGTAGTTTGTAACTTGTTAAATACCACTTGTCTCTGTCTGTTATCTGATTTTCTTATTTGTACTTTTACTTGTATCTCTGTTATTGTTTATATATTTTCATATTATCTAAATATCAAGCAATCAGTAGTATAATCTACCCTCAAATCATTTTTGTTACTGTCCTCAGTACCACTCACTCTCCTAATCGTTTACAAATACAATTTTAATCTCGTTGGGATTTAACGACCCGGGGATTTCCCTATATTTCCAAGGTCAATATTAACTTGCACTTTCTCCCAGGTGGGCCTATCAGCTGCACACGGTTGACTGGTTGGTGGCGCCGCTGCCGGGGAGGTTGTTGCGTATTTCAAAACGGTTTAAGTTTAGTGGTTTTTAAAAACCCTCCTGTACAAATACCATCACCTTGTAAACTTTAAGAAAATCAAAATCATATCTGAAAAAGTTCATTAACATTTCTCCTGAAGTGTTAACAACACCAAACAAATCATAAACAACAAAACAAACTGTGAAGTTAAATTACTTTGTTGTCTTTAAGATTACAACCTGAAACAGCTGGTATAAGGTAAGTTCTGACATTAAATTGCGAACTGAAGAGGAATACATTTATTTCCTCCCGCTAGCCTGCGAGTAATCTTAAAAGAACGATTTCGGTTAACGAATCAGTTCCAAAAATATTGCCCAAGTTTTTTCACCCATACACGAAAAGCCAAAAACATTTTTCTGTGAATATAATTACATAAAAGTTTACCACCGCAAACCAAGGCAGAACACCTACCAACTGGGGGTGTGAACATAATAAGTTCCCAAACCTAAGATTAAAAACTTACCATTGTATCCTTGTGAATAGTGTACCTTTTTTAAAGGAGTTGTTCATTTGTGATTATTGGGTTTAAGTTCACTGTAGTTTTGCCTCTATCTTGTGTTGAAAACTAATTTTTGTGCATGCGCACTCGTTCACAAACAAAGAATAAAAAGAAGAAAAACGTACCCGAGTTACGTACTGTTGAAGAAGAACACACAATAAAAATGAACGACGAGCCCCCATTCCTTCCCAAGGATGAACCAGTTCCTGACACCCAAACTATGGAGGAACTGTGTCAACCTACCATGCAAAGGAGGGGTGGACCAATTGCACCACTCACTATTGGAGCCACGGATTTTGGATTAAAACACCACATGATACAACAGATCCAGAATACGTGCCAGTTCCACGGATTGCCTGGTGACGATGCCAACAGGCATCTCGACAAATTTTTAACTGTCACCCAAAGCATGAAACAAAATGGCGTCACCGATGACGGCCTACGCTTGTACCTCTTTCCCTATTCCCTCACTCATCATGCGACTTTCTGGTTTGATCGACTTCCAAAGAATTCGATCCACACTTTTGATGAGATGATCACTAAATTTCTAGCTAAATACTTTCCACCATCTATGATCACAAAGCTGAGGAATGATATCAGCAACTTCAGACAGCTTCCCGAAGAGTCCTTATTTGAGGCATGGGAACGCTACAAACTTGCTATTGATCGGTGTCCTAATCACAACATGCTTCTTGTCACCATTATTGATACCTTTTATAATGGTTTGACACTCCGTCATCGTGACACCATCAATGCTGCTGCTGGGGGCACCTTTATGAAAAGGACCCCTGAAGAGTGTTATGACTTAATAGAAAACATGACTGCCCATCATAATTTTTGGGACTCCTCTGCTGAGAGGAATGACTCATTTAAGTCTGTCACTCCGGCAAGCAATGAAATATCCATCCTAGCTAAAAAGCTGGATGATTTATCTACAGCAGTTTTGCGTATTCATCAGACAAATCCTAATCAGGTCAAAGTTGTTAACCCAAGTTGTGAAACTTGCGGTGGTCCACATCCTTACACAGAGTGCCCAGCCTCCGGTGGCTCAGCTCGTGAAAACGTGTATGCAGCTCAAGGTTCCTATAATACGGGAGGTAATTCTTACCAACCGCAAGGAGATCGAAACCTTTTGAGCTACCGATCTAATAACTACATCGGACCACCAGGGTTTAATCAGTCCCAAAACCAAAATGGTCAAAACAGGAACCAGAACTTTAACCAGAATCAGAACCAGAACCGAATGAACCAAGGTTATAACAACCAAGGGAATTTCAACCCTGGTCAAAACCAGGTTCATCAAAATCAGAACCAAAGGAATTATAACAGAAATCAAGGTCAGAACAATTACCCACAGGGTAATTTTCAACAACAAAACTACTTCCAGGGTAATAACAACCAGCAACAAGGGAATTTCCAGAACAATCGGGCTCAAAATTTTCCAAACCAAAATCAAGCCATTGTCCCAACTGGACCATCACATGATGAGTTATTAAAACAGTTTATGAAATCCCAAGAAGAACTGAACAAAATGCTGGTTAGTCAAATATCTAATTTGCAGAAGTCTTTAAATGATCGACCATCGGGCTCAGGTACTACTTTACCTAGAAACACGATCGCTAATCCGAGGGGCGATGTAAAGGCGATCACCACAAGAAGTGGAGTTTCTTACCAAGGACCTACAGCTCCTTCTACCTCTTCTCCTATCCCTGTAGAGGAATGTGAAACTGAGGATACTACGGATACGGTACTTCCTAATAATAACGGAGGTACCAATGACATCCCTCCTCCAGTTATCCCGGTCCCGACTCCCACTAAAAGAGTCATGTTTGAAACTACCGAAGGTCCTGTTGAAAATCCAAAAGCCAACCCAAAAACAACAATTCCATATCTCTCACGATTGCAAGACCAGAAGCTACGTGAAAAAGCTAATCATCAGATGGAAAAATTCTTTCAGATTTTTCAAGAACTAAACTTCGATATTAGTTTCGCGGATGCTCTTCTTTTAATGCCCAAATTCGCATCGACAATCAAAAATCTGTTGAGCAATAAAGAAAAACTGTTTGAGATGGCACGAACTTCACTCAATGAGAACTGCTCTGCAACTCTGTTGAAACAGCTTCCCGAAAAGCTAGGAGACCCCGGGAGATTTCTAATACCATGTATTTTCCCGGGGATGGTTGAGTGTTTTGCCTTAGCCGATCTTGGTGCAAGCATCAACTTAATGCCTCACCCAGTTTGGAAAAAGCTCTCTCTTCAGGCACTTAGTCCCACATGCATGACTCTCGAGCTTGCAGACCGTTCAATTTCACGTCCCCTCGGTATTGCCGAGGATGTATTTGTGAGAGTGGGAAAGTTCCATTTTCCGGCAGACTTTGTCGTTGTTGATTTCGATGCAGATCCAAGAGTTCCTCTCATTCTTGGGAGGGGATTCTTAAGAACGGGACGTGCATTAATCGATGTTTTCGATAAGGAAATCACGTTACGAGTTGGCAATGAAGCGATAACGTTCAACCTTGATCAAACCTCGAGATACTCCTCGAATTATGATGCTGAATCGGTCAACCGAATTGATGTCATTGACATTGCATCCGAGGAGTATGCTCAGGAATTCCTTGGATTCGCTGATAATTCTACGAGTGGCAATCCCACTACTTCTTCTGATCCCATAATCGCTAATTCTTCTCCTTCCCTCACTCCGTTTGAGGGAAGTGATTTCGTCCTTGAGGAATTAGAGGCCTTTCTCAAAAGTGATTCAGTTCCTGAAGGAATTGATAACCAAGAGATTGACCCGGAGAGGGATATACTTCTCCTTGAGAAGTTATTGAACAAAGATCCTTCTCCCATTTCTGTTCTACCTCCACAACTTCATAAGGCGGAAGTCAAATATGTTGAGAAAAATGATGATTTCCCCGAGGTTGAACTTAAGGACCTACCTCCTCATCTAGAATATGCATTCTTGGAAGGTAACGATAAGTTACCAGTCATTATTGCAAAAGACTTAAAGGATGAGGAGAAAACCGCGCTGCTTAAGGTTTTAAAGTCCCACAAGCAAGCAATTGCTTGGAAGCTTTCAGATATAAAGGGTATTAACCCGGATTTTTGTACACACAAAATCCTAATGGAAGAGGACTTTAAACCTGCCGTGCAGCATCAAAGAAGGGTAAATCCAAAAATCCATGAAGTTATAAAAGCAGAAGTTATCAAACTTTTTGATGCGGGATTGATTTACCCTATATCAGATAGTCCTTGGGTTAGCCCAATTCATTGCGTTCCAAAGAAGGGTGGCATTACGGTTATCACAAATGAGGATAACGAGTTGATACCAACTCGTTTGGTTACAGGGTGGCGTGTATATATCGATTACAGAAAGCTTAACGAAGTCACCCGCAAAGACCATTTTCCTCTGCCCTTTATGGATCAAATGCTCGAAAGACTAGCGGGGAATGAGTATTATTGCTTCCTCGACGGCTTCTCGGGTTACTTCCAAATTCCCATTGATCCACAGGATCAAGATAAGACTACCTTCACATGCCCTTACGGGACATTTGCCTATCGCCGCATGCCTTTTGGGTTATGCAATGCTCTGGGCACTTTCCAGAGGTGCATGATGGCTATTTTCCATGACATGATCGGAAAAACCATGGAGGTATTTATGGATGACTTCTTAGTCATCGGGAATTCTTTCGACTCATGCCTCTCCCATTTAGAAAAAATGCTTCAACATTGTAAAAACACTAATCTTTGTCTAAACTGTGAGAAGAGCCATTTTATGGTTAAGGAGGGCATTGTCCTCGGCCATAAAATTTCAAAAAGTGGGATTGAGGTCGATAAGGCCAAAATTGATGTTACTGCTAAACTGCCTCATCCCACCACTGTTAAAGAAATAGGGAGTTTCCTCGGCCATGCCGGGTTCTATCGTAGATTCATTCAAGATTTCTCCAAAATAGCCCGGCCAATGACTCATCTTCTTGAAAAGGATGCTCCTTTCATCTTTTCCCCTGAGTGCATCGAAGCTTTTTCTATTTTAAAGAAAAGGCTTACCGAAGCACCAATTCTTGTTAGTTGTTGCCCCCGACTGGGACTTACCCTTCGAACTTATGTGCGATGCTAGCGACTTCGCTATTGGTGCAGTTCTGGGGCAACGAAAAACCAAACATTTTCAGCCAATACACTACGCAAGTAAGACCATGAATGAAGCTCAAACACACTATACCATCACGGAAAAAGAATTATTAGCTGTGGTATATGCCTTCGAAAAATTTCGGTCTTACTTAATCTTAAACAAAAGCGTGGTATATACGGACCATTCGGCTTTGAAATACCTGTTCACTAAACAGGACGCAAAGCCAAGACTACTCCGTTGGGTCCTGCTCCTCCAGGAATTCGATATTCTCATAAGAGATAAAAAAAGGAGCAGAGAACCTTGCTGCTGATCACTTGTCCCGGTTAGAAAATCCTCATCAGGATATTCTCGAGAGAAAAGAAATTAATGAAACTTTTCCTCTGGAGACTCTAAATCTAATCTCTACCCGGGATAATGCCACCACCCCATGGTTTGCCGACTTTGCAAATTACCGTGCGGGAAATTTCGTTGTGAAAGGGATGTCGTCCCAACAGAAAAGAAAATTCTTTAAAGATGTAAAACATTACTTCTGGGACGACCCCTACTTGTTCAAAATATGTGCGGATCAAGTCATCCGACGGTGTGTCCATGGCCAAGAAGCCATGGAAATTCTTAAAGCCTGTCATGATGGACCCACGGGGGGACATCATAACCCAAACTACACCGCCAAAAAGGTGTTTGATTCAGGATTCTTTTGGCCCACGATATATAAAGACGCCCATGAACTTATCAAAACTTGTGAGGCTTGCCAGCGTTACGGGAATATTTCTAAAAAGAATGAGATGCCGCAAAACGCCATCCAAGTCTGTGAAATATTTGATATGTGGGGCATTGATTTTATGGGGCCATTCCCGTCTTCACGAGGGAATAAATACATACTCGTGGCTGTCGACTATTTGTCAAAATGGGTCGAGGCAAAAGCTTTACCCACCAATGATGTCCGAGTAGTCGTTAAATTTTTAAAGTCTCTCTTTGCCAGATTCGGGACTCCTCGTGCCATTATCAGTGATCGTGGCACTCACTTCTGCAATGAACAATTTGCAAGAGTAATGCTGAAATATGGTGTAACTCACCGTCTTTCTACAGCATACCACCCCCAAACAAGTGGGCAGGTGGAGGTCTCAAATCGGGGTATAAAGAGAATTCTGGAGAGGACGGTTGGTGAAAACCGTGCCTCTTGGTCGGATAAGCTGGACGATGCATTATGGGCTTTCCGCACTGCTTACAAAACACCCATCGGGTGTACTCCATATAAGCTAGTGTACGGGAAAGCATGTCATCTTCCGATCGAATTAGAACATAAGGCCTATTGGGCCTTAAAACATGCAAATTTCGACCTTCAGACAGCGGGTGATCACCGTAAAGTTCAACTAAACGAACTAAATGAATTACGTGATCAAGCTTACGAAAATTCTTTAATCTATAAAGAAAAGACTAAGAAGATACATGACTCTAAAATTATGAACAGCGTTTTCAACGTTGGTGACAAAGTTCTTCTTTTCAATTCAAGATTAAAAATTTTCTCGGGAAAACTAAAAACCCGTTGGTCTGGACCATTTACTATAACAAAAGTATACCCATATGGAACTGTTGAGTTATTGCAACCCGACGGTCCCAATTTCAAAGTAAATGGTCATCGGTTAAAACACTATTTTGGAGGGGACATACAACCAATGGTTGTCCCGGATATCCAAACTTACCCCATGGATCAATAAATTCGGGGTCGAGTCAAGCTAGCGACTCGGTTAACAAAAACAGTAGCTTCCCCAAGGACAATTTTAATTCGGGGTCGAGTCAAGCTAGCGACTCGGTAATCAAAAACAGTAGCTACCTCATGGACAATTCAATTCGAGGTCGAGTCAAGCTAGCGACTCGGTAATAAAAAATAGTAGCAATATGGGTTTTCACCCATATTTCTGTCTTCTCATCCCTTTCTACCACCCTAGTGTGGGGGAGACGAACCACATGTTGTACATATGTAAATATTTTTTCAAAAAAAAAAAAAAAAAAAAAAAAAAAAAAAAAAAAAGACAAAGAAAAAGAAAAAAGTGAGTTTGTATGTAAATAGACTAAAATAAAAGGTTAATAGTATTACCTTCTTACGTTCTAAGTCTTGGTGGGACACCAACACCAAGTACTTTGAATATTGAGGGCAATATTCAGTTCTAAGTGTGGGGGAGCGTTCTCACGAATGCAAAACACATGTTCCATCAAGAACCCCCATTTGATCAAAATTACCAGTTTTTTCACACTTAGAAATGCAAATAATGGTATCAATCCTCCATGTATAACCCACAACAGGATTGGCTAGTCCAGGAGCAAACGGCTCTTGGTAAAGACATCTCAAAACCGTTGATGGCTTGCAATTTGCCCAAAATTGTATGGTTCCTCAACTCCCCAAATCCCATAAAGCGAATGAGTTGGCTAGCCCGCAAGATTATGGCTTGTGGTAAAGGCCGTGGAAAAACCATAATTGGTAATCAGCTCACCAAGATGTTGACTATTCCATCAAGAGTTGGCTAGTCCAGAAGCAAACGGCTTTTGGTAAAGACAAATCAAATCCGTTGACAGCTGGTGGTTTGCTAAAAATCACACGGTTATCAGGTGTGCCACAGTTCTTACACCTGGCTACTCCAGAAGTGATGGCTTTTGGTAAAGAGTAAAAATCCATTAATTTTTTCTCAAAAGATTGCTAGGGACTAGCAATAGTTTAGTTTGGGGGATTGATGAGTGTCTAAATACTCATCATTTTATACCAATCTGAACTGCCAAAACATACAAAAACACTCAAATATGCATCATAATACTTAAAATATCTTAGAAGTGTGTTTTATATGTTTCAAATGCAAAATATGCAAAAACAGATGAAAAACGTACAAAGTTTGCATAATTGGCAGTTTCAGTCCCTCGAGTTTCAAAAGTTGTCAAATCTAGTCCCTGGTAAATCAAAACATGAAAAATATAATCAAAGGTCCTTAGGGATTCATAAGTTGTCAAGTATAGTCCTTTAAAGTTAAAAAATTACAAAATGACAACTTTAGTCCCTCAAGTTTCAAAAATGTCAAAATTAGTCCTTAAGGTTTTAAAAAATGGGAAATCAATAAAATAAACCTTGAACTATTCTTAAATGACAAAATTGGTCCTTATGATAACATTTTGAGAAATTACAACCACAGTCCCTTAAAAATCCAAATTTACATAAATGGTCCCTGGAGTTTGAGAAATTACAGAAAAGGTCCCTGGTTTTTAAAAATAAAAATATTACATCTTTGGTCCTTGGAATATTCATGAAAGTCATAAATGGTCCTTATAAGTAGTTTGGGAAAATTGCAAAATCAGTCCTTTAACTATGCTCAAATTACAAATTTGGTCCTTGTTTACTACACTAAACCAACCGGACCCTTATTTATTTAATAAACCAAAACCAAATCCAACCCAATACAAACACCAAGCCCACCCCCTAGGCCCATTCCACCCTCAGCCCAACACCCTTATTAAATAAAACGGGTTTGACCCCAGTCAAACACCCCAATCCCGCCTTCATTGTAGCACCTCCACCCTCACCACTGTAAACCCAAAACCAGGTGGTTTTACCACCACCTCCTCACCCTCCAGCTCACCCAACCTACTCCCTTCCACCTCACAACCACACCACATCAGCATTTAATGCATACCACACCCCTTTTCACTCCAAACCTCACCCTGTCCTCTGTTTTCTTCCCTATTGCCCCAACTTGCCTAAAAACCTTCCCTTTTGTCCCCTGACACCTCCACAATACTCCAATAATCTTTAATTGTTCACCTTTGGCCCCAAGTTAACTTGGAAGACTTTTGGCGCCAATTTTCATTTAAACAGATGAGATTGATTCAGAGAAATTGAGGGCCAAGATTGAAGTGGGAAAAGCTCAAAGTCACACAAGAAACCCTAATTGAGCCTATAAAAGGAAAGAGAAGCAGAGGAGTCATCTATCTAGTTTATTTTATATAAGTGTATGTCGTTTAATGCAATTTCAAGTTTCTAGTGTAAACCTAAGATTTTAAGCAGTGTTCTAAGTGTTTTCAGTGTATTGTAACTCTTTCCAAGTAATAAATTTCAAGTTTCTTTGGCTGTTCAATCTTATGCAATTTTAGTTTCAATTTCTTAAATTTCAAAAGCTCAATTGTTGTTATTGTGTGATATACTGGACTGATAAGCTCACTTAAGCTCCGAGATAGCTTATAAAAGCTATTAGAAACTATTAAAAGCAGTTTAGTAATATAACAAATCAAAAACACAAAAAGTCAACAAAAGTCAAACTGACAAGTTCTTGGTGATAAGCAATGGAGCAGGGTTGATTTTGGAAGGCCTTGGGTTAGTGAATCTGTGGAGATTCTTTAAGATTGTTCTTGGTTCATGGTTTGAGCAGGAAAGCTTATTGTAAGTTATCAAAAATCTCATATCTGTCTTTGTACTATAGCTTTGTTCATTGCTTGCTTTTTCAGTTGCTTTATGCTTATTCAGTCCTAAATAGTGATGATATAACATTAGATTAGTATCTTGTTTGTTGGAATTCATAGTCACTAAAAAAATTAAAATTACACAGTCAAAGTAGCATAGTAAGTAATCTTGGTTAGTTGTTGTTATTTTATGTGTTTAAATGTTCATTTATACTTAATTAATCATAATAAGTTGATTTGAATCTGTTTCATAAGCTCTTGTAACTTGTTGCTTCACAAATCATAAAACAGTCAAGTTAAAGGTGTGTTTGGATCAAGCTGTTTAGCTGTATTATAAGTTGTTTGAGTTGTTGTTTTTACTTGCTTTATGTCATACTAGGTCTTATTTGGTCTGACAAACCATATAAACTTGTGTGCGTTCATTAGAAAGTCAAAATCATCATTGATCACCCCTCACAGTTAACTGTGAGGGATTTGTGATCCACAAATCCTCATTTTACTTTATTAGTTGTAGTTTAAGCTCAAAATAGGTTCTATATAGCTTATTATAACTTATTCAGCTTATAGGAAGCAGTAGAAATTAACAATAGTCAAACTAAGTAGTTTAGATTAAAAAGTCAATTTGCATTTCTCAGATTTTCTCAAAACTTGGGTGATTTTTCTAGAATTTAGGAAGCTGATTTAGAGCTTGAAACTTCTTGTGGTTATAATCTACCACCTAAACTCTAGGAATCAAAGCTTATTTGATTTTTAAGATTTTTCTCAAGCTTGTGCAAGAGCTGAAAGTACCCTGCAGGGCAACCCAGTGCCCTGTGCACTCAGATCCTATTTCACCCACTAAACTTTGGTGGTGATTTGTGGTTACTCCAGTGGACCCCACACGCTAGGTTTTAGCTTAATTATAGCTTAATACCTCAGCTTTTCACATCTAGGTTTAGTTTGGCCATTAGCTTATTGTAGCATAGCTTTTAGGATCCAATTTGTGACCTACTCAAAACAAGCCACACTGAGCACTCATTGTGTGACCACCATTTTAAAGGCTCACACAGAGCTTATTAGTGAGCCATAAGGGTAGCTTATTGGCTCAACTTGTAGCTTATTACCTTAACTTTGAACCCCTAGGTTTAATTTGAACCTCCTTTTATTCTTGTGGACCCCACAAACCTTGGAACACACCTACAGGGAATAAGTACTCCCCTGCACCAGCTTACCACCACCACACCACCAACTTTGTTGGTGGCTGCAGCCTAGATCTGTGGACCCCAGTAGTTCAAATTTGGTTTAGACAACCCCCTCCTACCAGTGTTTGAAAGTTGACCTTTTGTTTGACCTCTAGATCAGTGGACCCCACCTAGAATCAACTCTAAACTTTGTCCCATTTCTGTCTCAGAAAGTAAGTTTGGAATTGCTTATTTTGGTCTTATAGCTTAATCTCAGTGCTTATTTGACTAAAATTTACTCAAACAAGTTCAACTAACTTAGGGTAATCTAGCTTCACCAGTGTGGACCCCACATAACCACAATTTAGCTTATTTCTTTGTGTGGTCAACCATAGTCAACTGTCTAGGGTAATAAGCACTTACAGTGCTTATTCTTGATTTCTAAAGTAGTTGTCTTTGTAAAAGTTTCATTATTTAAGTATTTATATAATTTTATAAAAGAAAAACCAGAAAAAACAAACTTTAATTATAGTGATAGCTTCTATTTAATAGAAATTATCTATTTAATTTTCATCTCAGCTTATTAATAAGCACTTTTCAAATTTTATAATTTTATTAATTTCCTAGTACCTTTAAGTAGTTAAAATAATTTTATTAGAATTTTCCTAATCTGTTTGCTATTTATTAGATTTAAAAGTAATTTAAATAATTAAATAAGTAATATTAGTAATTAAATAGATTTCTTTAATTTTAATTAACAACAGTAGAATTATATATTTTTCCTAAGTTTTATAAAGTAGTTAAGACTTTTAGAAAATAGTTTCATAATTTCCACTATCCATTTTCTAATTTTCCTATTTAATTTAATTAAATATAATTAATAAGTAATTAATTAGTCAATTAGCTTAAATATAATTTTTAGCAACTTTTTATAATTTTTTAGGATTCCTGTAATGGTTAATTAGTTTTATAAATTTTTACATAATTTTATAAGTCATTTAAGTATTAATAGTAATTTAAAATTGTTTAATTAGTTTAATTAAGTTAAATAGTTTTTAATTAATAGAAAACTCATAAAAAGACAAAAATATTTATTTTAATTTTTTTGTACTTTCTTCAAGTTCTAATTAAGGTTTAGAAATTATTTTTGTAAGTTTTTAGTTTAATTTGTAACATTTATCATTTTTTGTTAATTTAATTTAAGTTTTAATTAAATTTTAAATAGTTTTATTAATTAAATAATATTTTTATCATTTTTATAATTTCATTTTCATTTTCAATTTCTTTTTAATTTTAAGTTTTAAAAAGTTTTACTTTTACCCCCTGTAGTTTGTAACTTGTTAAATACCACTTGTCTCTGTCTGTTATCTGATTTTCTTATTTGTGCTTTTACTTGTATCTCTGTTATTGTTTATATATTTTCATATTATCTAAATATCAAGCAATCAGTAGTATAATCAACTCTCAAATCATTTTTGTTACTGTCCTCAGTACCACTCACTCTCCTAATCGTTTACAAATACAATTTCAATCTCGTTGGGATTTAACGACCCGGGGATTTCCCTATATTTCCACGGTCAATATTAACTTGCACTTTCTCCCAGGTGGGCCTATCAGCTGCACACGGTTGACTGGTTGGTTTGGGAGGAGTCAGTGTACCTAGTCTTGAAAATTACAATGAGAAAACTTGTGGAACTATAGCAACCACACTCCTCCAATTGCTCACCAATGTAAGTAAACAACTCCACACTCGAACCAATGCTTGAGACTTTATCTCAACACATTCCGGACATTTTTACAACACTTAGTAAACTTTCAGGCAATATACGATAAGCTAACAAGATTTGGTGTAATACTAAGTTAGATAATAGTGGTACAAGTATCTCTAAGTCCTAAGTGCTCATTATATAACTTAATGACACTTATGCCTCAAGTAAAAACGTCCCTCCACAGTAAATAAGCAACAATGATCAGTCACAAATAATTATGGGGAGTAAATTCGCCAATTAATGCAAAACTTGTAACTTCAGTCACCACCAACCGATCGGTTTCTCGCCATCCGATCGGATGGTCATTCTGGCACTTTTCCAGCCGATCCGGTTGCGGGTTGCAACCGATCGGTTGGATTTCGTCTGATCATGATTTCATGTCTTTTCTTTGTCGTTTTACGTTGCATGTAATATTTTTCTTCGTGGCATGACTTTGTCCATTGAAACTTGATATTTCCTTGATAATTTCGTGTAGTAAACTTGTCTTTATCAAATCCTTTTGTCATGCAACGTTTCTTTCTTCCTTGATCCTCTCGAAACTCTCCAAAAATGCATGTCCACTTCATTTCTTCATCTTTTAATCACTTTTACCTGCATTTGGCTATATTTGCATGTATAAACACTTTTCCATGATTAAATAACAAATATATACAAATAAGACCAATTTTCACTCATAAATCAAACAATAACGCGACTAAAAATATGTTAATTTTGAGCGTTATCAAATCCCCCACACTTGAGCTTTGCTCGCCCTCGAGCAAGTCTTAATCAAAAGAAAATTGAATTCAATGGTAATAGTGCAAATATCTTATTTGAACTCAATCAAGTAAATAAAGAGCTTGATAACAATTCTAAGCACCTCACGAAAATAATTTGAAATTCACTCATCACTCAATATGTGTAATGATTAATAGATCATTCATTGCACAGTCATGATTAATGTTTCTTACCATAGGCTTGTACAAGTATCAAAACAATATAATAATTCATCAAAGAGGTCTTTTATTCGGGTTGTAATGTTTAGGCTAAGGGTTTTATAAACTTTCGTGCAAAATAATTACACTAAGTCAAAAAGGTAAGGATAAGGCATGAGAATATTTATGAAATTGGTTTTAAAAGAAAAATAAAATCAAAGTCTAAGTCCCATAGTTGCTAATCTCAAATAATCCACAAACCCAAAAATGATAATAGTTACAATCTTTCTCCTCTTCGACTCCACATGTTGATACCTTGATTCACCATAAAATATTCTTCAAACTTAGCACATCGGTTAACAACATATCTCATGACTTTCTTTATTCATAATAATATAACACATTGGCTATATTTGTCACCTTATAGTTGCGATGATTTTTTTTTTTTTTTTTTTTAATTTTTATAAGATCACCTCCCCCACACTTCGCATAAGCATACACCACAAAAAATACAAAACATGAAGTTGCGCACCTTCATATTTGTTGGAATGGCACACACATGAATTGTGAAGTGTGGCTAACTAATAATCATCAAAAACTAACCAAGCAACCAAGCAACTCGCAATCCATCATTTAGACTTTGACAAGGGTTAGACTAAGGTTTAAAGTGTAAAATATTTTTGTATTTTTCTGGATTTAACAAAATGAAAAGGATGGCTCAAAGGGTGTAACTAAGGGTATCTAGCGCTAAAAATGAATGCTAACAAATGGGTTCCAAATACGAGGGTAACTAACCAACGTGGTTAGCAAAAATTATTTTGTAAACGGATGGCCATTTGGTTTTATTCCTAAGTTTGCCTCTTATCATATGAATATATCCTCATCATTCGAAAATGATTTTAACCGTAATGCATAACAAGTACAAGTTCTAGAATTAACACAACCACCGGCACACTCATCATGAATATGTAAATAGTATAAGAAATACTATTCTCATAAAAAAAACTAATCCTCATAATTTAAAGTAATAAGGGTATAAAATTGCTAGCAAATGTTATCAATTCCGAGACAAATTGCTCTTTAAAACTTGAATTTATTCTCCAAAAATATCATTATTATATACCATGAAATCAACCTTATTTTAACTAAAATATGAAGGGCGAACTACTAGTTACTAAAGTTCACGACTCTAAAACAAAAATTTGAAAAACAAAAATTTAAAAATAATGCAATTTTTCTATTTTCTTCCTTCCCCCACACTTAAGTTTTGCATTGTCCTCAATGTAATAAAAAATGACTTCAAAGTAAAGGAAATGGAAAAATTTAGAAAATACCGGAGTTAAATACACAACATGCATATTTAATCATAATAAGCAAATGAGTTTACCGACTCCAAAAGTTGATCAACTATATGCTTCCGTAATAAAACTCCTGCAAGAAAACTGCAAAATATACGAAACAACCAAACAAACACAAACAAAAGCATATCTAAACCAAATAAATAGAAAATTACGTTACGTTATAAATCCTACAAGAAATAGTTAAAGATAATAAAAATAGAAATTGTTCGACACATAATTGTTTTTGAAAACCAACCAAAATCATGTAATCAAGCGTCACCATCAATAACTCACATCGGAACGAACGAACTCGTCCTCGCTTTCCTCTTCATCCTCATCAATATCTTCTTCATCGTCCTCGTCTACCACTCGTCTCTTTTTCTTTCCAGCTCTTGATGACGAACCACCAACATCATAACTCGATCCTCCAGGATTAAAACTTGGTCTACCCACATTAACACCTGGACTACCATACTCGGGAAGTCTACCATATGGAGGATATGGCTAGGGAATTGGTGAATAACCAGGATAAGGATAGGGGTATGGTCCAGGATATGGAGAATACAGTAAAGGGTATGGTGGAACATTTGGTGGGTTGTAGGGAGGTACCTCATAATTGGCATCTTGTGCCAAATGTTGGATCATAGGCATGGAATAATCATAGTTGTAATTATTCCTCATTTGCATTGAATCTCTCCAAACATCCCTACACTCAATAGCATTTAATTCACGGTTTCAATCACCCCATCCTGAATCAAAACCACTTTGGGTACTACCCGGAAAACTCCCCATTTGAGGTTGTGAAGGCGCTCCCGCATAAGCTCCGGATTGTGCCCCCACACTTGGTTCGATCCAAGGTCCCAAAGTCTTGTTAATCCTATCCAATGCTTTCCCAAAACTAAAAGCATCCCAAAACTCACTCTCCAATCTCACTCTACACTTCCTCAACTCCTCATCATTAAAATACCCAAGATTTTTAGCCAACATGGTCACATAATGACCTCCACAAACATCACTTTGTTTCTTAATCCCCGGTGCTCTCTTCGAAAGATACTCGGCAATAATCCATGCCACATTCTCATTCTTGTCTTCCTCCAACAACTTCATCACCCATAGGTCCGGTTGACTACACTTGTCTTGTCCACCACTCCTATGTATCAATCCCCAAGAAATCAACTTTTGTAAAACTTTCAACAATGGATTCCTAATCCTAGAAGCATTTCTCCTAAGACAAGTTGGATCACCAATACTCATCAATACCCGTGTATTGATCATTACCTCTAGCTAAACTCACAAAATGTGGTCCAAACAACCTATGTTGAATCTCACTCTCCTCATATAAACCAAGTGCAACTGCAAATTTTGGCAAAGAAAAAGCATGTTCGCGACCACACAATCTAAACCAAACACAAACATCTCCAAGCACATCATTTACCTTTCTATCAAAGTAGAACGTAGAAAAGAACTCCAAACACCATTCCTTGTAAACATCTTCACGAATACTAAAAGCTCTTTCCCAAGAATAATCTTTAAACCTATCTCCATCACCAGGATACACATAAACCATAGTCATCATGCTCCTTAATTGATCTTCACATTCATACTCCTCAAGCAATTCCCAATCAATCAACCTAGGCTTAACAATCTTCCTCTCTTGAAGTTTTGAAAGACGTTCTCTAAACGCATTCTTCTCATCTTTGTTTTGCACATGAGAAAACTTGACATTCTCATTAGATTCCAGTTTCAAACTGAAAGTAATCCTTTTCCTCTCGTTCCTTTTCAAATACTTATTAACAATCGGATTTCGTCCCAATCTTCCAACATTTCCCTGAAAGAAATCTCAAATTATGTTAGTATATAAGTATAAGAACTAATATCAATCAATTTAGAAACTAGAAAACACATTTTAAAAAATTGTCAAAAATTTTTCCGAGGCGACCAACTGATCGGTTTGAGGTCCAACCGAATCGGTTGCACTTTGGCACACTCCCAACCGATCGGTTCCAACTCGCAACCGATTCGGTTGGAATTTTCTGCAAACCAAATTCATCTCCAATCCATCCTAAACGTTTCCCAATCAATCTGAACTTCTTTCTAACTTGTAATCTCCCATTCTTGAGTACTTCTAAACATCCAAACTCTCCTAACAATCATTCCTAACATTTCCAATCATCAACCCAATGATTCTATAAAAACCAAGAACATCATCTACTAAAATTTTTCCAAATAGTGTTCTAATCAACAATGCAATAACCTGACATCACTAATTATCAATCATATAACTTCTGGGATTCATCAATTGCAAATAAACTAGCTCCAAAGATTATACCTAATTCAATCCAAAAATTCAATCAATGAATTCTTACTCAAAACTTAACTAATTGATCTAATTCTTTTTGCAATACCTTCTCCTATCATCTAATCATTTATCCCCAAAATATTACGTCTCAATTCGAATTAATTCAAAAATACCCAATTCGTGACCTAATTTCAATCATCCGAATTAAAACTTAATTGAAAAAAATTAATGATATAACTTACTTGACTTGATGCCATTGATGATTAATTATCACTCCTGCAACCTTCTAACAACTTCTTATGGTCGAATTTTTAACCCCAATTTTTGGTGGATTGTGTGTATGTGTTTTTCTTAAGTTTTTGAAAATTTTGGCTTATATATTCAACTCCATCCGATCAGTTGTGAATCCATCAGAATCGATTGGTTATGAAATTGATTTTTCAAAGTTTTTTTCTCCACTACTTGACTTGACACAAGTGCTAGTAGCTTTTTCTCTTTTCTCAAACTTATTAACTTGTATTCCAACACACTTTGTTTACCAAAAATTTTGGTCATCTATTTCTACTTCTAAACTTAAAACTAAAACATAACTTAAACTCTAAAAACTAAAAACTAAAACTAAATAAAATAGATAAATAGATAGATCAACAAATAGATAGTCTCATTCAAACTTGAAATGCATAAAACTTAAAATCATGAAATAAAATGCATGAAAAATAAAAGTACGAAACAAACAAACTAGCACAAGATGTGCTTTATTCTTGTGATCATTCTTCTTCATTCATAGAAATATTCATTCCTAAGAATGTCTTCTCCACGATACTTGTTTGCCAACTTCCTAGTTGTCTTTTGAGTTTTGAAAGTTCTTGCAAAGTTCCTTCCACTAGGACATGTGATATCAAATTTGCAATGCCAATCACCATCTCCTTCTTCTCTTTTGTAAATGCTATGTCCTTCGGAACCCCATTCCAAATTCTTCAATTGAACCGGTAAAGATCCAAGAAAATCTGTCAACTTGTTAAACACAAAAATATTTTAAAAAGGATTAAAGAAAGCCTCCATTGCTAGAGCTCTTTCCATTTCATCTTCAATATCAAAGAAACTAGGTGTGCATGGACCAAACTTTGGTCTACCATCTTCATCCCTTCCTACTTCAAAGCAACCAAGGTAATCCTCCTCTTGGTCCTCATCATTATCATCTCCATTACTACCCCCTCTAGGCTTTGGATAGTAAGTATTCTTAAGAACTTCATCATCAATTGTCATGGTACCTTTTCCCATATCTATTATAGCTCCACAAGTTCTTAAAAATGGTCTACCTAACAACAAAGGTAGTTCCTTATCAACCGCAACATCCAACACAAGAAAATCCGCCAAGAATGCTTGATAACCAATTTGAACTCTCACATTTCTTACCTCTCCCATTGCTTTTGCCTTAGAATTATCCACCATAGTGAGTTTAGAATTGTTAGGTGTAGGGTCTCTTAATCCTAACTTATGATACAATGGATAAGGCATAATACTCACACTAGAACCCGTATCGGCTAATGCATATAAAGGAGTTGTCCCATTTATTTTAAGCGGTAAAACAAAATTTTCGGGATCATTCATTTTCTTTGGGAGCCCATTCTCAATTATCCTTCTCTCCTCTACTTCATCAAAACTATTATCCTCCAACTTAGACTTTACCAACATAACTCCATCTAGCTTCTTCCTATACTCCATATAATTCCTCAATACTTCAATGACCGGTTTGTTTTCCATTAATTCACTAATTTTTGCTTCAAGATTCTCCAAAATGGCTTGTTTTTGCTCTTTGGTTAAAGGTTTGGTACTTTTTGGTGAACTAGGTGGTGTTTTGGATAATGATGATGATGATGATTTATTTTCTTTTTGGGTGGAGGGTTGGGTTAATTTGTTCAATGGTGTTTTGTTTCGGTTAGCTTTACCCATCTTACAAACTTCATCCATTCCTTCGTTCAACATTTCCATTCCTTCACAAACATCAACAAGCATATCATTCACACTCTTCCCTTCTTCCAAATCACTTATGTTAATTTTCAACTCCCCAAGTGCAAAATCCAAACTACACTTGGTATTCACTAAGAAATCTCTACCAAAAATCACTTCCGGTTCATCTTTATTAGTATACTCCAAAACAACAAAATCAACTTTAAAGATATGACCATGAATATTCACTCTAACTCCTTTCACTTCCTTCTTACCATAACTTCCATAATCAAGCCTAACAAAACCAAGTTTGTCAAGCATTTCTTCCGAAATATAATTGTCTCCATATTCCCTATTCAATTTCGCATCCCACGCTTTAACTCCTTCCACCGCACAAGGTGTAAAATACCTCATGTGTGGAGCATCATATTTCTTAGGTGGTGCTCTAGTGAAAACAACAACTTTCCTCTCCTTCTCCTTCTTTGGATAACACATTTCATGTGGCAAATAAACAACATTGTCACAAACAACTTCCTCTCCTTCCAAATCCAACTTTTCTTTTTCCAACAAACTCTCCAACTTTTCAAAGGAATCACCGGAATCCTTGAACATATCTTCCAAGTCTTTCAAATACGCAGAAATTTGGCTCAAACTCTCCATTTCAACTTAAGCACTTACTAACTATAACATAACCATAAAAAAAAAATCCAAATCATTAGCATGAGGGTTAGTTATAATCAAATAAACTCTTAATATCAAATAAGAACAAGTAAATTAACTAAATAAAACCCTAAGAATAGAAAATAAACTAAAAATTAAAAATGTCAAAAATTTTACCGAGATGCCCAACCGATCGGTTTCTAACCCAACCGAATCGGTTAGCACAAATTACCACCTCCAACCGATCGGTTGGAACCCGCAACCGAACCGGTTGGAGTTTTTACACTAATTATTTTTTTTATAAAACTAATAAAACTTTTAATTATAAGATTAAAAACAATAAAAGCATTAATTAAGATGTCTTTAAAAATCACTAAATCATTAATTGAAATTAAAACTTCTAAAACATTAAAATGACTAATAATTACAACTTAAAACTATTAAAAACTAACATTAATTATATAATTATTAAAACTAATTAACTAAGAGAATTAATTACTAAAAACAGAATCCAATAATTTTTACCGTGACCACCAACCGATCGGTTGGTTACCCAACCGATTCGGTTGGTCAAAAAACCATTTTTTTTTACTTTAAAAACTAATTTCAAACAAATTAATTACTAAAAACTAAGAAAATTAATAAAATCCCCGGCAGCGGCGCCAAAAACTTGATGTGCGTTTTTGTTAGTACAAGTTTTAAAATTTATAAACACGAATTATCCGATTATTATCTAGCACATACGAACAAGTATACTCGTCCGGTGTAATAAAGGTGGGTAAGTCGAGATCGTCCCAAGGGATTTGGTGGTTTTAGTAATTAGAAAAACGTTTGTTAAATAAGGGTTGTCAATCCAAATTTATGAAAAATCTTAATTTAAAAGAAACTCAATAAAAACTAAACATATACTTGTGTATAATTCCTTGATTGGTAATTAGGAGTATCGTAACAATTTGAGTACGAAGTTTGGTGTAAAACTTGTTATGATGCGCAACTAAAAATGAGTAGTTATACAATCTATGATGTATGCCATGTTTTCACTACCACTAAGAATTCTATCACCTAAATGACTCTTTTCGGACATATCAAATTAGTATGACAATCCTATAAACACATGGTTGGTTAGAAAATCAATTCTTTTCTTATGAATTCCTACGAATCCTTTCGGTCCTTTTTCGTGATGAAATCGTCTCAAATCTATTTTAACAAGTAAATAAGATGGTTGTCAAGCATCCTATTCCATACTAATTTGGTGTATTAATATTTTGGAATAAAAACAAGTTGAAAATCCTTTCGGACCTATTTTTCAAGAAATTGTTTTTACCGACAAATTAAGCAAGAAAAGATGTTATATCAACAAACTCATAAAAATAGATATGTTTTCATGCATCACCTTTTTCATAAGATAATACTCCATTTACCAATCACATCATATACACAAGTATATCACAAATTACTCCATAGCAATCATAATAAAACACAAGTAAATAAGAAAACTTTCATAAAACTTAAAGTAACAATTGTTCATTATAAGTATCAAGGTGTACCTAGTCTTAAAAATTACAATGAGAAAACTTGTGAAACTATAGCAACCATACTCCTTCAATTGCTCACCAATGTAAGTAAACAACTCCACACTCGAACCAATGCTTGAGACTTTAACTCAACACGTTCCGGACGTTTTTACAACACTTAGTAAACTTTCAGGCAATATAAGATAAGCTAACAAGATTTGGTGTAATACTAAGTTAGATAATAGTGGTACAAGTATCTCTAAGTCCTAAGTGCTCATTATATAGCTTAATGACACTTATGCTTCAAGTAAAAACGTCCCTCCACAGTAAATAAGCAACAATGATCAGCCACAAACGATTATGGGGAGTAAATTCGCCAATTAATGCAAAACTTGTAACTTCAGTCACCACCAACCGATCGGTTTCTCGCCAGCCGATCGGATGGTCATTCTGGCACTTTTCCAGCCGATCCGGTTGCGGGTTGCAACCGATCGGTTGGATTTCGTCTGATCATGATTTCATGTCTTTTCTTTGTCGTTTTACGTTGCATGTAATATTTTTTTTGTGGCATGACTTTGTCCATTGGAACTTGATATTTCCTTGATAATTTCGTGTAGTAAACATGTCTTTATCAAATCCTTTTGTCATGCAACGTTTCTTTCTTCCTTGATCCTCTCGAAACTCTCCAAAAATGCATGTCCACTTCATTTCTTCATCTTTTAATCACTTTTACCTGCATTTGGCTATATTTGCATATATAAACACTTTTCCACGATTAAATAACAAATATATACAAATATGACCAATTTCCACTCATAAATCAAACAATAACGCGACTAAAAATATGTTAATTTTGAGCGTTATCATTTATCAAAAAATATGGTTATTTTTGTCCACACCGGTGTGTATCCAGGTCTATTTATGTTAGATAATGCTATAAGGGGTGTTTGGGAGAAGTTGTTAGTATAGTTGGAAGAATATGGAAGTGTCTGGAGTATGGGAGATTCAATGGCAAATGAAGTGTTAGTCAAGAAGGGGTGTGTTTGGTAATTGGTTTAGAACAGATGGCTAGTACATTGATGATGAAAGTTCTGTCTATTTAGAAGTCTAATTAGCCATCTGCTCTTCATAAATGCATCATCTAAACACCCTTTTAAGGCCAAACATGCCAATTGTAATTTGGTTCATAGACACTTGACATCTTTTACTTACTTCATCAGTTTTTGCAGACTTCTTTACTTTCAAGTAGACCAATTTAAATATGATGTTGTCGACAATAACAGTCAAGAGCATAATGGTCATTCAAATAATAAGTATGAAAATGGGCATTCAATGAATTTCATACACTTTTTCCATTTCCATCTTTACACATAACATGCTTTCTCATCTTATCTCTTAAAGCTAGTGTTTACAACACATTTTATCTCCTATATTTGTTGACTTATAAAAGTCAAACAAAGTAAGACTTGGATTCTTACAAACACCCTGTTAAACTACAAATGCATACAAAATGCAACTTTGATTGTTGCATACACAGGTATGAATTAACTTCAACACAAAAATAAACACAAATTGCCAAAACGCAAATTCAGATTACACATCTTTACCAAAACATAAATCAAAATACGAATTACAAGATCCTAATGTCTACATCCATAAAGCTACTAGTTATTGTTTTGAAATGCAACACATTTTTCCAAAAGATTGTACTTTCAAATTACATTATAAACCTCCTACTGATGAACAAATTCTTGTTGAACCAAAAACTCCAAAAGCTGGATGAACCAAAAACTCCACAATAGCTGACCTACAAAACGTATAAATAAGTCAATGTGTGTGTTACTATGAACATGCCCAGTAACAAAATGGGAGAATAATGAATTATATGTAACCTCACCATTAAACACTTGCCCACAACATCATTTCTTGCCCACATATGGTTGTTGAACTTTATCTCCAATGGGTCTTAATCCAAGCACAATAAACCTGCTTCTAACATCCCTTTTTTATTCCACATCCATCACTTCACTGTCTTTAATCACCCGCAACCTGTTGCTACTGATTTCATTTTCTTCTTTTCAACACACATGTCGTTAACTAAAAATGCAACAAAATCTTACGCATTCAAGGAGGTCAATGTGGAAACCAGACCGGGGCCAAAACAAAGTTTTGGGAGGTGGTATGCGCAAAGTACGGGATAGATGTGACCGGAAAGTACACAGGAGATTCAGATCTTCAACTAGAAAGGATAAATGTGTATTATAAAGAAGCGAATGGGAGAAGATTTGTACCACGCGCTGTGTTGATGGATATGGAGCCAAGGACAATGGATAGTTTGAGATCTAGTTAGCTTATAACTGATATAAAAGGTAGGGGCGTGCACGGTTCGGTTTGGGTCAGTTAAAACCAAAATCGAACCAAAATATTCGGTTTTTATAAAACCCAAAACCGAAACCGTTTGGTTTTTGGGTGTTCGGTTTTTTTCTGTTTATTATCGGTTTCGGTTCAGTTTCGGTTTTTAACCGTTATCATTTGGGCGTCACCAATTTATACCAACAAGCTTCTTTTTCTTAGAAAATTTGTTATTTTTTTTACTTTTTTGTCGGTGTAAGTCTAATAATTTTTATCTCATATTTCTACAAAATGAATATAAATTTATAAATTTGATTTATTTAGTTATTTATTTATATTTGTTAATTATATATTATTATAACTGAAATTTTTGGTTTTTAAAAAAGTAAAAACCAAACTACGAGTTTTTAGTTTCAGTCGGTTATTTTATTTTATTTTATTTATTTATTTATTTATTTTTTAGTTTGGTTTTCGTTTTTTTCGTTTTTTATTTTTTTATTGTTTAAAATGTTAACCCTTTACTGAAAGTGAGAGTGGGTCAGGTTAACCCAATGAGTCAATGACTGTTTGGTTAAAAACTAACAAAAGTCCACATGAAAAATAAATAAATGATGGGGGAATTAAATATATGACATGGTAATTTAGCCGGTAACATTTCTAACTTTTTAGAGTCACAACAATTTTAATACCAACAATAGTATATTTTCGATCATGTTCTTTTTTTTAATGAGAAATACTATATCCTTCTACTCGTATACCTACTTATCCTCTTACTGTTTAGGCGTCAATCATCTAATGCTGAAAGAGAAAGTGGGTTATGTTTATAAGTTTATGGATGATTGACATCTAAGTTGTAAGATGATAAGTAAGAAGATGTGTATGAGAATATAAAATTTTTATTTTCTAATTTATAGACTTATCCAAAAAAATTTGCTCCTTACGTATTAAAATTATTATTATTTTTTTTTTGAGATGTTTTAAAATAATTGTTTATTTTTTAAAAAATAAAAACTAGAGAATATGTTAGGAGAATATCTATATTACTATATAATGCATGGATAAACCAAGCCTAACTCTTAAGGGTGGTGGCAATCATCACTACAAAAAAAAAAACCATACCTCCCAACCCACCAATAATATCATTACACCTCACTCACACTTTTTCCATACCTCCCACCCTTATTTTAGTGGCAATGGTCACTTTTTCATACTTCCCAAACCTCCATTTTTTTTTATATAAATAAATAATTTAATAAAAACATAATATTTCATTAATAATAAAAATAAAAATACATAATACCTGGAAAGAAAATTACACAATACTTGAAAAAAAAAACATAATTATTCAAAATCAATAGGCCATCCGTATTTCTCCGCGAGCTCACGTTTTTTATTTAGAGTGAAATCTCGCATAGCCTGATTGGTTATGTGATCATGCGGTTCGTTAAAGAACTTCAAGGCCCGAAACAATTGCTTTTCTTTAACACTATCGAGTTGTGTTGCCATCAACTTTTCGGCCAATGCATCATTTGCACGTTTTTTTTCCATCTCCTCCTCCAACATTTGTGATTTTTTTGACGTGTACGCCTCGAATTGTTCAACAACACTATTCTTTGTCGATGCCTCGCTAGCAATCTTTTTCCCTTTTCTTTTCCTTGTGGGAGTTGTGTCATCATTTAGATCGGGAATAACAGTTTCGACATGCTCATTGCTTCCCGACTCGTAGTAGGTAGATTTCGACGACTTTCTTCGTTTGTCGGAATTAGATGCCGAAGATGTTTGAACAAAGCATGGTTGTTCCAACCATTTCGGTTCTCCCCTAACAACCTCCCATGCATCAATATGAGTAAAAGATTTGCCTTTATTTCTCTTATTAAAATCGGCCAAGGCATTTTTCAACTCATCTACATCGCCACATCCACTCTCCCGAATACGCTTCTACAAGTATATAAATTAACACAATTATATAAACTAACAAAAGTATATAAATTAACACAATTATATAAACTAACAAAATATAAATTAAGAAAAGTATTAAAAAATTACTTGTTGGATGTATAGCCCGTTAAACACACCTATGGCGGCATTCATAGTTGTCCACTTCGTGTTCAATGAATGATGAGATCGGGTAACACCGTTCACGTTTTGATGGAAGTGTTCGGTAATTCTCTCCCAAAATTTCTCTCTACGTTGTTGATTCCCCACTTTTGGACACGTCGACACATATATCCACGCTTTTGCCAAAGCAACCTCTTGGGCCGTCGTCCAAGCCACTTTATCCGCCTTAGTTTTTCCTTTCACAACTTGAACATCTTCATCTACAAATATAAATATTAACGTATAAAATATTAACATATATAAATATAACGTAAATATTAACGTATAAAAATACAACATATATAAATATAACGTAAAAAATATACCGTTTGCGTTTGTGGTTGCGTTTCGGGAACAAGCTCAACCTCATCCTCGTCGTCATCATATAGTGGTAGTTCACGCTCAACACTAGTCTCACGACGTGAAGGACCTTCACGGTAGTCAGAAAACGGGTTGAACTCATTTGTCATCATTACGTTATATTGACTTGGATTCAACGGTGGTGGGGGTCGTGGATAATATTGTTCTTGAAAGAATTGTGGATGAACCGGTTGAAGAGGTTGGGGATAGTAGGCGGATTGAGGGTGTTGTTGACTTGCAACTTGAGGACGAAAACGTTGCCCACGAATGACACGACCACGAACTCTTGTTGAACTTGACTTTCTTTGATCCATAATACACTTTTTATTTATTTATTTATTTTTTTTTTATTTTATTTTTTTAAATTATGCTATAGAAATATTGTGTGAAAAGCGGATTGCAATTCTAGTATTTATAGGAATTTTATTTATTTATTTATTTTTTGTCAAACGCTCCAAAACAAACGGTTCTTTTTTTTTGGATTTTAGCCCACAATGTTCGAATCATTTATTGCTCCAACGGATAGAAGCTTTCAAACCGCAGCAGGGAAGATCACCGCTGACCCTCACCGCTGGGGTGGCGGCGGTGTTCCCCGGCGGTTTGGGTCAAACCGATGGCCACCCCACTTCCATTGCCAGTACCCTAATCAAAAATTAAGATAAGGAGCTCCAATCATGAGGTGACATGTGTCACTTCTCAACTAACTCCAAGCCTAACTCCTAACCAAAAATTAATATAAGGAGCTCTAATAATAAGGTGACATGTGTCACTTTCCAACTTAAAATTCACTTTTATTTTTAAATTGAAATATTTTTTTATCTATTTTTTTTTTGTTATTTAATTTCACCATATTTTCTAAAATTTTGTGCTCTTTAATTCAATATCAATTTTGATATATTTTTACAAGTTTTTAGTTTTGTAGATTTTTAGTGGGTTTTTTATTCAAAATTTTACAACTTTAACTTTTATTTCAATCAATACAATCTTGATTCGTTAAAATCATATACTTTTGGGTGAGTGTTTGACGTGAAAGAGATTCCGATGATCTTTCTATATATGGTAATAATGATGTCACGAGAAAGCTACGGAAAACCCAAACAAACACATATACGTTCGGAGTGTTGTGAAACGAATTCACTAAGCGGGCAGGAAATTGCGGGGAGAGTTAGGCTAGCAATTCATTTACTAACCATATTACTATATTTTTCGCCGCAGTTGTGCGCGGATATCCGACTAGTTCTATTTAAATAATTGAGATTTATAAAGGTTTATTTTTATTAAACTTTTGAGACGGGGAGTATGAGAAACTAATTTTTTAAAGCGCTAAATTAATATTGAAAATAAATACATAAAACCGGGAAAGGAAGCAAATAACCGCTTCGACTCTCTCACTCACACAGTCACACTGTCTACTGATACTCTAACCCTAACCTCCCATCATTTCCGATCATCCACCGTCACCATCACCATTACCGTTTTCTTTATCACAATTTCTAGGGTTTTGACTCATATTCAACCATCTATCTTATGCGATATTGATCTCATTTTCGAGTTACGGGGCTTCAGTTTTACAGAATTCAGGTACTACTTGATCATTTCTATTTTCGCGTTAATTGCATTTATTTAAGACTAAATGACAAAAAAAAGTTTTCCAAAATGGTCAAGCTATACCCAAGACTCACATGAAAAATTGACACGTGTCCTTTTAATTACGAGTGTTTAGTGGGTTTTTCTTCTACACCGACGACGATGTCAGTTTCCTTTTTTTTTGCGCGACCGACTACTACGACCAATTTTTGCCTTTCTTCAAAGAAACAAAAAAGTCTAGCATATATAAATTTTTTTATTTTAAAAATTGGTCGTACGAAAGTACAATAGCAGTCAGTCGCCCAAAAAAAAGGAAATTCAGGCCATTATAGAAGAAACTCTTAACAAACACTTGTACTTTTGTCATTAATAATAAAAGAGGACACGTGTCAAAATTTTATGAGTTGCACACCGATAGACTGTGCGACTCATAACAATGACCTGGCATTACAATCCGCGTTCGTATACACGGATTTTTGTTTAAGCTTAAATATGGGCTTACGTGGTTATATGATTTCCTCTTATGTTTCATACGACCATATTTTTGGGCTTATTATAATTAAAGATGAAAAATGGGTAAAATAAAAAATACAATCAAAAGTCATATAAGCTTATAAGCTCATATATAAGCTTAAACAAACACCCCTTGCATATTTTATTAGTAATATCTCGTGTCATTGCCACATCAGCAAAAAATGCCAACAAGGATGTAAAAAATGTGAGTTCCTTAGATAGAAATTGGAGTTATGTAGAGCAGAAAAAGATTGTCATGTAAAATGCATGAGATATGCATAGACGGAACTCGGGTGAAGTTGTTGGGAGGGTTGATTGCTATATTAGTTAATTTGGGAGGGTCAAAATTGTATTTTTTTTAAGCAAATATAAGTAAAACCTCAAAGCCCTCCCCGGTCCCCACTAAGGTCTGTCTATGGATATATGCCGAAGAACGATATGATGCCACATGTAAAAATTAAAAGTGAGTATAAAGGGCGAGAAATTGCATGAGTGATGTGATTAATTGTTAATGGGTTAGGCATAAATCTAGGTCTCCCTGTCATTTGCTCATATAGAGTAACTTTTTTTGGTTATTTGCCCTTAATACTATTGTACTGCTTCTAATATGTGTAGAACAAGTATTTTTAGCCCACACGTGGCTGTGAAAAATACATTTATGACGTCGAGATGAATATCTGATTTAGGCTGAGTTTGAGTTTTGTAATTCGCTTTTTTTATTCTAGTATGTTGAATGAGCTTTTTTTTGTTTACTTTTACCTGTAGGTATTTTATTAAATGTAGGGAATGTGATATTGTTATGTTAATGAAGAAAATAGTGCTAGATTGGATTATGAGATTTTGTTTCGTAGTAGAGAAGAAAGTATACCGAGTGAAGTAAGTGATATTCAAATGGTAGCTGATATGGACACTTATAATGATGGAGTCGAATATCAGGATTATGATTCGGGGGCAGAGTCTGATGATTTTGATATACTTGAACTGTGTGAGTCTGGTGAGGAGTTTTGTCGAGTTGGAGATCAAACTTGTAGTGTTCCGTTTGAGCTGTACGATCTTCCTGATTTGAGTGATATTTTGTCTATGGATGTGTGGAATAATGTTCTTAATGATGATGAACGCTTTAGTCTTGCAAAGTATCTTCCTGATATGAACGAAGAGATGTTTTTGCAGAATATGAAAGAGTTGTTTAAGTGTTGCAACTTTCATTTTGGGGTCCCGAGTATTCAGCTTTTTAGTATGTTGAAGGGGGGTCTGTGTGAACCAAGAGTAGCTCTTTATCGGAATGATCTAGGGGTATTTCAGAAACGCCACCATTATCATGTTGTGCAGAGGTATCAAGAAAAGATGGTCAAAAAGCTTACTCATATGAGGGAAACTTTGATATACCGCAGGGGATATGACATTAAAGAGAAGCTCAAAGTGTTAAATTTTATGAAATTTGATAAGAATTTATTGTACGGACTCCTGGAAGAAAAAAAGACAGATTCATCGGATTGGCAACATTATTCCAATGGTATGCAAAGCAAGCAAAAGCTGAAGAACTTTAAATATTCTGACAGTACTTGGCATATGGAACACATAATGAAAAAGGAGAAGGGCGGAAGAGGTATTATGCAGAATGAAGGGCAAGTTATGGCAGCTGTAGAAGCCTTGATAATGTTGGCACGGGGTGATGAACCAGTGTCAGGCTTGTCACAACAGTTTGGTGAAAGGGATGATGACAATCGTTTGATAAAAAGCAAGTGGCGTAATCCTTGTTTTATGTCGGGTATAAAATCTGCGACGGATTTCAAGAGACCCAAAATGAGTGTGGAAGATAGTGTCAACTTTTTAAGTTGCAACTCAGTTCGATCTAAGTCAGTGTCCAAGACACATAAAATAGAAGAGGATTTGGTGCATTTGGATGATCTAGAAAAAAAGTCTCAGAAGCAGCCATTTACGTTAATTACTCCTACAGTTCATAAAGGATTTTCATTTTCAATCATACACCTTTTGTCGGCTGTCCGGATGGCTATGATTACTACCCTCCCAGAAGATCCCTCACATGTTGGCCAGCATCATCCTTTAAAAATGAGTACAATGCCTTATTTGACGATTCGAGAGATTGTCAACCGTGTGAAGTCAAACCCCGGAGATCCTCAAATTCTCAAAACTTACGAACCGCTTCATGATCTCGTGAGAGGATCTTTAAGAATATTTTCTATAAAAGCTTCTCCATTGGGAGTAAAAGGATGGAAATCACTCGTTTTCTATGAGAAGTCTATAAAAAGCTGGTCTTGGGTTGGTCCGCTTTCTCAAAATCCATCAGATCAGTATCACGAGGATGTTAATGAGGCAACATCACCGGATGCTTGGGGTCTTCCTCACAGAGTGCTTGTAAAGTTAGTTGATTCTTTTGCTAATTGGTTAAAAATCAGTCAAGAAGCCCTTCAAATTTTTGGAAGTCTTCCTGCTCCCCCTATAACGTTAATGCAAGTCAGCTTAACTGAGAAAGAAAGATTCGCAGGTCTAAACACTCAGAAAAGCCTTAACACTATAACGCAAAGTTCTAAAGAAGTAAAAGATTACTTCCGCAAAGAAGAACTTATCCGTTACCTAATTCCTGATCGGGCATTTGCATATACAGCTTTAGATGGCAAAAAATCAACTGTAGCTCCAATTAGAAAAGGTCCTGGAACGCCTACTTCAAAAGTGCGTGACCATTTTATGCTAAAACGAGCCCGACCATCCGATGTTAGCATTATTTGTTTGGTCCGAGATGCAGCTGCAAGATTACCCGGAAGTATTGGAACGCGTGCAGATGTTTGTACTTTGATTAGGGACTCGCAGTACATAGTCGAGGATGTCTCTGATGCACATTTGAATGATGTTGTTAGTGGAGCTTTGGACCGTTTGCATTATGAACGCGATCCTTGCCTGAAATTTGATCGGGATAGGAAGTTATGGATTTATTTGCACCGTGAAAGAGATGAAGTTGATTTTGAGGATGATGGGACATTATCTACAAAGAGGTGGAAGAGGCAAAAGAATGAATCTGACATAAATCTTGTGCCTGACATGAAAGAGCTTCCTGAGTGTTCTGATGGTAAACAGCATATGAAGATTGATGTTATTGCAACTAACATATGTGGAAAAGGTCGCGTGCATCAGGTTCCTTCCCTGGCTTGGCAGCCTATGCGCAAATTGCTATCTTAAAACATTCAGGTAGTCTTCATTTCATGTTAAACGTTTATGGTATAGGCTTAATTCCCGTCACCACCATAATGCATTTCCCGTACCCACAATACAACAGGCCGAGGTAATGTTCAAAACTGTAGAAAATTGACTTGCATAAAAATTATTAATCCAGCTTCTATTTTTTTCAAGTGTACACTTTTTTGGTGCATTATTTCAGAAGAGACATGACTCATCTTTTGTATACTCTTGTGTAACATGTTATGTGTCTTCTTCTGTTTTAATCTGTTCAACAATGTTTGTCCTCCTTTAGGGCAGTTCTTATGGGCTTGGTACTTCTACTTAATAAACTGAAAAACTTGCAAGTGAAAGAGAGTATTGTTCATATTAAATTTCATTCTACCTATATCACGTGATTGGTCTCAGTCACCAACAGATATCATATATATGCTAAACTTTAAGGATCCTAGTTGAATCTCTACTATTGCACCTTTTGTATCACGCACAACATTTTCTTCTATATCTCAAAACATTAATGTGGAGTGTTGGTCCATAGCCTCATTTTTAACTGTTTTCATCTCATTAATCATGTTTATGTGAATTGCCATTATGTGGAAAATCCTCTTAACAATTCTCTGAAGTTTTTACATATGATAGTTGAGGATTGGCCTGGATTTGTGTACATTTGGTATCTGACTTAATATAAATTGGCTGTATTGCAGGTTTCGAACTTGGAATGCGTTTTGATGTTATCAGCACAAGCATCTGTGGCCAAGGATGTTTTATTGTACATTTAAGGTGCGACCTTTTACATGTTAATAGGCATAACTTTTTGTAGATGTGTAGAATAGAAAACTCATTGCTGTTTCATGATAAATATCTGATTTCATGCCAAAGTTTGCTGGTGACCATTTTTCTCATGCAAAGACTGTTTTGCCCCTGGCTTTGGTAATTGATGGTCTCACCTGTTATGACATAAAGTATTACTTGTTTGACTACAACATTTTTGTGCAAGTTAACTTGCGGTATATTCATCTAATTACTTTAACTAATACCGTCTTCTATATACTTTACTCTATGCAACGGTAGTGTTTATAGGTTCTCTGTTATGTATAATTTTAGTTCAAATTGCAGATGTGACAATGTGATCTGCTTAGAGGTAGATGTGTTGATGTAGGCTATACTTTTATATATAAATGGCCAAATGAGTAAGGTAATAGATTATACGGGCCGATCGAGTTGAAGGTCCCTTAAAGGCTATTCAATGCCATAAAATTTCTATTTCATTCGCTAAAAAAGCTGTTATCATGATATTATTTGCTTTGCTAATTATACTTAACATATAAACTGTTTTGTTAAATAAATTGCTTTGAAAGTGTTTGTTGGTTAACCTGACGTGACCCGTTTTGATTCATATAGAAAGATTACCCAATTCATTTGAATTTCTTTTGACTTGTTACTCAGGTTGTTTTCTTGTTTATTACACCGTTTCTATTGAGTTGTAGTTCTTTACTTTGATTCTTGACATCATTAGGATATCTCCACCAATGGCTCACATGTTTAGTACATGAGCTTGTTTCGGACATCCATCATTTTCCATCTTTTGGTTTCTTTGAGATCATCTTAGTTCCTATATAAAACATACATAATCTTGTCTTAAATACATTTTATATCATTGCTCGACTCATATCCATGTTATGCACTAGGTGTTCGGTGTTCCCTTTCAAGACATCATAATACCAAGAGTTCTAAGTTACATCATCCAATACTATTCTGATCATGTCTACTTAATTTAGTTTGTTTGATGCTATTTTGGTCAATGCTTGTCTGTGTGTGGGTGGGCGGATGGGGGGTGGGGAGGGGGTTAATCGTCAGTTTGATATGAGATTGTAGGAAACAACTGATTCAGTTTTACCTGATTATATAGGTAAAGGGAATGATAATCCACTACATGTATAGCATGTGTATCTTGCTAGTCACTGGACGCTTAATGAACGATGCAATATTTTTTTTTTTTTTTTTTTTTGAACGGCAATTTGTGGCTACATGGCCCCTAGCCCAGAAGGCGTAGCGAGCCCACACAACCCTTCCCTTTACACACGCGAGAGGAAACCCCTATCGCCCTAGACAAGACTCGAACTTGAGACCTTGCCTAGGAGGGTAAAACCTCCCCCCAAATTGGGTGATCATCTGAGCTAGGCTCATTTGGTTACGATGCAATATTGGTTATGCTATCAGATTTGCAAGAATAAATTACACACTTCTATTTCTAACCAGTACAAAAGGTGCGAGATGGAGCAATGCAACTACAATTAGCACATTCTATCGGCGTATTGTAACTTGCATCATGCTAGTAATGAATCAAAAAAGTTGTTTTTACACCTTAATCTCTGGTTGATCCCTGTAAATCCAGTGTCCAGAATTTGGAACAACATGAACCAAAGTCATCGTTATCCTTCTTAGCAAGGCTCTAAAGCCTCTCAACTACATTCGGGGCACGTGTGAGTCAGCTTTCAGTACGCAGTATAGCTATCAGTTCCCGTTGGAAGGTGCTCTAGATATGCCCAATAATCCATTTCCCTATCACACTCAAAACCATCGGTAAAACACAGCCGTGACAATATTGACCCGGTTAAGTGCAAATGGGTCGATTTGGATTATGTCATATATAGGGGATTAAGGGATCTACTTGATTAAGCTAAAAGACTTGAGTAGACCAAATATTATAACTTGACCCTAGAATAGAAACCAAAAACACCTAATATTAAATTAAGGCTAAACATAAAGCACAGCCCGACAAACCGTAAAGACACACCCAAAGTCTCAAAAGAAGAACACCTCCACGAACACTAAGGTTACAATGCCAAATGACGAAGCTCTACTAATTCAAAAATCTATCTTTTCTTTCTTTGATGGGGCATAAAAGACAACGATGTGCTTTTAAGAAAAAACTAAATAATACTAGATACATATGACCCGATGCATTTAAGAAAAAAAATAACATTTTTTGTAGCAATAACATTTCAGTGTTGTTCTGAATGGGATCTGCATAGGCAACTCGATATCCACTAGTAAGAGAAGGACCCTAATCAGAGCATATACTCTGTAATGAGAAAATTGTGAACTGTGATCATCACACCCTCATGTACAACTTTTTAATGGGATCCCTTGAGGCCTGGTCACGGGAACAATGGAATTCAAACAGTTAGCATGTGCCCTGCTTTCTTTTATGGCGATACAAGTGAACCCAAACTTTGTGCCATTTTTCAAAATATTTATCAAGAATCTTTTTGATCATATACATTAAACTTTCTGAATGTGCAAAAGTCTCCTGCACGTTATTTATTAATTTGACAACACAGTGTACATGTCTTTCGTATCATATTTGTGTCATGTCCTTAGGTTTCATGTTTATTCTTTATGATCACTAGTTGTATCAGACATGAATATATAACTAGAGAGCAAAACCCAGAGTATACGATGTAATTACACTCCAGGAACCACTAGAATTTACTTCCCACTCACCTATAACCATTCATGCTAAAAGAAATACAATACTCACAGACAGATAAAAACATACTAAACTTCATATTAGAATGCCTGTAGATCAGCAAAATATGCAAGGCGCATCCGCAAATTGCGATGGCTATTCTTAGGAAATGACTGAAAAAGATGCAGAAGTTCTGAAAATAACAAAACAAGTTCCTGAATTAAACAAACAATTCACTAATTCAGCAAGTTTACTTTCATAAGTAGTTAAAAACAAAACTTAAAAAGATGCAGAATTTCTAAAAATAACAAAACAAGCTCCTCTCTGGCAGACAAAAACACTCCCACTCCCAGGTCATTATTTGCTCACATGGTTATAAAGTTTCTTCTTATGCCTTAGCTGTAACCACAAAGAAACAAAAAATTCGACTAATTAAAATAAGGACTTTTAAAACATGCTAATTTGCATTCATATTCATAATTAAAACTGAGAGACTAATTACTTGGTTGCTGTGGCCACACTTCTTCTTCCGGCAGTTTACAGCCTTTGGGTGCAGACGAGCATAACACCTAACAAAAAGCAATTTATTACATACAAGGAAATGATCAACGAAAACAATACACAATAAACTCAAATTTTGAATGACTTAAAAAGATGCAAACTACATAGAATTCAAACAAGTACAAAAGCACATCATTGTTGTAAAAAGATAACCCGCAATGAACAACAAGGCAAAACCAAAACATTAAAACCTGCTTTTAAGAAAAGCCTAAAATTGTAATATTTTTATTGGTAATATTCTGTTGAACATAAAACAAAACATGAAGACAACCTAGAAGTTCTAATAATTTGTTAGGGATAAAATAAAAAGTGGTTAAGACCAATAAAGCAAGGTCTAAATCTACTCTACAATTCTTCTACAAACCAATTTGCGAATTATTTAGAGATGAGAAATGTGATACAAAAGCATATATGGAATAATAAAATGACATAAAAACATAGTAGTAACACATAGCCACTTTTAAGAGTAAACATCAAAAAGACAAAAAAGAGAACAACTCACTTTTTCGGCAAATTTTCTTGTCTTCATTGTACTTCCTAGCCAGAGCCACCAAAGAAGGCTCAATGCATACAAACAACCATCCCCCTCCCCTCAGCCTTAAGACCAAATGAAGAGTCGACTCTGAACAAACAAAGTAAAATCATCACAACATAATAAGAAAACAATCACTATCAAAATTCAACTGAATATACCATCAAATCTATGTTTCTTTACTTTTTGAACTTATAATAAAAACTGAATTGCATATCAACATGTGTTTGATTTAGTTATAATATAAAAAACGACAATTAGCACAAACTCCTAAATCAACTTAAACTTAAGGTAAAAAGTCGCTAGTAAACCAGAAATTCACATCAAAACCACAGCATAACAATCTTTATACAATAGAATTGATGTTGAATTGTAGATTAATTAACTAAAGACAAACAGTGTTGAATAATAAACTAATTAACCACAATCATTCTGTTGCAAGTTACAAGTTTACTAAATGAATTCCTTCACTTAAGAACCGATAACTTTCAATCACTCGATATCCAGTAGAACAAGTTTGCTCTAACCAATACACTCAATGACTCAAGAAGAGATAAGTTGCACTCACCCAATAACTATTCAACAAATCAATTGATAACCAAGGACAAAACCAGGTTACGACACAAATTGACCAGGTGCATTTAAGGAAAACTAAGAAGGTCAGAAACACAACTTCAATGGACCAAGTGCATTTACGGAACCCGGGACCCAACATGGTTCGTGACTGTCATTAACTTGTTTAATTGAGGAGGGATGTCGTGTATTGTATCTTGTTTTTTCTCTCTTTGGGGAGTTTTTAAAAGTTTGTTGCCTTTCAAAAAAATAAAATAATAACATGTGATTATTAACACTCTTAACAACAGCCGATATCTGTTTAAACTACCTCTATACCCGATATCCTACCCACCAACAGTCATACGAACAGCAGATGTAAATAAAAAAAAAAACTTTCGGCCGAAAAGTGTCCGACAACATATAATAATAAAGTAGATAAAAAGGTAAATAAATAATAAAAAAAAAAAAAAAAAAAAAAAAAAAAAAAAAAAAAAAAAAAACCTTTCTGGATGTTGTAGTCAGCAAGAGTACGGCCATCTTCAAGTTGTTTCCCTGCAAATATCAACCTCTGCTGGTCTGGTGGAATACCTATTTAAAAAAAAAAAAAAAAAAAAAAAAAAAAAAAAGCCCTATTGTCAGATATATATAAAAATGAAACTATATATATTTTTATAAAAAAGTAATTATACCTTCTTTGTCCTGAATCTTGGCCTTAACATTGTCAATGGTATCAGAGGACTCAACTTCAAGGGTTATTGTCTTCCCTGTCAATGTTTTCAAGAAGATCTGCATTTTTTTTTTTTTTTTTTTTTTTTTTTTTTTTTTTTTTTTTGGCCGTTACCGGTTGATTGTTGGTTGGTAAATGGGGAACAACAAGGTCTATATTTTCTACTGGTTAAGGCTTTTAGGCCCATCATATGTATTTGGGCTCAGTTTCACATTTGAATTTGGGCCTTTATATTTATAACTAGAATTCGCTATAAGCCTTACAAAACTTAGGTCTATTTTGTTTAATTTTTTCATTAAGTCGTGTTAATTAACAGACTTAAAACACGACTTAATATGAAGACCTTCAGTTTTGTCGCTTTTTATTTTAAGTCATTTATCTTGATTAAGCGAAAAACAAACAATTTTTCACGACTTAATAAATTAAGTTTTTTCATATTAAGTCAATTAAGTTGAATTCAAACGCCCCCTTACATAGGGAACTTTTTTAGCACCCCTTAGGTGTAAATAAAAAGAACCAAAATAAGGGTGAATGAAAAGCGAGTCGAATTAAATTAACTAACTACATAATTTTTGTATAAATTCCACTTGTCTAGTTTATTTATTTGTTTGATGAAAAGTGAGTCGAGTTAAATTGACTAATTTTAGCCAGCTTTTTACACCGTGATAATTGTATGCTTAACGAGACTTGGCCTTTCACTTTCCCGCTTAGCAAGACTCTCAAGCCACTCTAGACTCTACAATATCCGGGGGCTATGTGAGTTGGTTATCAATACGCACTATAGTTATCTCGGTCCATATCTTTTGGAGGATGCTCTAGCAATGTTCAGTAATTCGCATACCTAAATCATAAAACATTCAAAGTTATTAGTAAAACATAGACGTGACAATATTGACCCAACGAATGGATCAATTTGGATTATCTTATATACATATCGAATGGTCAAATGGGTTGTCATAGAAAACAGGTCAAAAAGGCATTCAAAATGTATTCAAATCCATGAAACCTCCTATAAACTGTTTTAATTTATAACAAAGAGATATTATTATCAACATAGTTTTGTTATAGCCATAACTGCCAATACCAATAAAAATTAGATAACGACTAAAGACTAGTGTTGGTCATCCAACATGACCCAAATCACCTGTTTTGACCAGTCACCCGGTCCGTCGAATTTGCAACCTCTATTTAAAAAAATGAACCAGTGGCGTTTTCGTAAACTTGTTCCTTTTTTAGCTCTCGCCGTTCACAGTTTTTTCCTTCATCTTTGTGAATCTCCATCCAATTTGCTAAAGCTTTTTCCTTCATCTTTGTGAATCTCCATCCAATTTGCTAACTGCATCTTAGAAGGGAAAAAATGGTATATTGATAATGCTTCCTCTACTCTCTTGACGGAATTGGAGTAGGTAGAGTCTTCAGTGAATACAATGCTTCCTCAATTTAATCATAACATTGTTTTTAAAATGAATTCGAGTAAAAACGAGACATCTTGCATCCAGTATTATAACCAAAGACTAAATTGATGCTTAGAAAAAGAATGTGCATTTACTTGTTTAGGAAACTGTACAGAATCACCATAGTCATCCTGAGCACAACTTAAAGCGTATTGCAAGACCATCTTGCCCCCAAAGAATGCCCTATAACAACATCAGGCTAGTCCCAGTCATGAGATTTATTAAGATTTGATAGATCTTTAGAAGCATTTACATTGTCATGAGATCGGTATAGACTGACTTTCCCTATCAGTTGATTTTAAATGGTTCCTCAAATCCACAAGAAGTCAAGAACCATCCTCCAATTTTCTTAGACCTAAACGGCACATGACAGTTACATTTAACCATTGTGTCGTTTGACACATAACTGACATTAACTAATAACTACCTTAACTACCAAATCCTAACTGCCACAATAACGGGTGTTTAGGTTAACTGTTTGACCCAAACTTTCAACCCATTGCAGCCTTACTAATTCGACCCATAACTATATACTAAATACATATTTGACTTTGGCATATAATGAAATTAAATGGTCAACAATCATATTCTTCGTAACTCTCATACTCATACGTTTCAGCATTATCAAACTGCACAGTTTTATGTTTCTTTTCCCACCACTCCTACCCGGACTTACACAACTCTTTCTTTTGGGTGTTTCCCCAAGTGAACCAAAACTTTGTGCCATTTTTGTCAAATGATCTACTAACATTTTTTTCGATCATATATCTTAATGGCTGAATGTACGAAAGTCTCCAGCACGTTATTTATAAATTTGACAGCAACACAATGTACATGTCTTCCTATCATATATATTTGTGTCATGTCCTTAGGTTTCATGCTTATTTTTTATGACCAGTTGAATCTCACGAACATATAACTAGAATGCAAAGCCTAAAGAAATGATGTCATTACGCTCCAGTGAACAACTAAAAGTTACTTCCCACTCGCCTTTCGTATTAAAATGTCTATAGATCAGCAAAATATGCAAGGGGTATCCGCAAATGCAATTCCTGTAAAGACTGGTTTTTTATTGTAAAATATGGAATTCTTTTGAAATCGTATCTGTAAGGACCGGAGCAAAGCCTTTTCTCCATTGCGTCCATATGTGGGTATTTTTTCGTTATTGGAAAAAAGTGTGCGCAGTTTGGTAGAAAAAGAATACTGAATGGACACTTTTTTTGATAAGTTTGCGCCTAAAAATCTCATCCCAAGTCCCAACCGATAATTGACACGAAATGGGTAGACTGATCCAAACTAGCTAGGTTCCACTAGTTAAGCAGTTTCGCCCATTCTTTGGTGTTATTATAAAAAAACATATGTTGCAGGAACTAGAGGTGTTGTTAAATTATGAATAGTTAGCTTCTATATAGTAGGAGCGGAAGATCTCAATCTTAACATTGGATTTGTGATAAAACACTAGAGTTCTTCACACCCTCCATAATAGCTTGATAGACAAGAAGAAAAGGCAGATAAATTAGTATTAACCACATAACAAATATACATATACTACTCATAGGCTCATAGGCACACTACGGATTCTAATTTAGGGAATTGTTATGTATCACATTTTATAAATGATCATGTGATATGGAATAACGCAACCACTTGGCGCAGATTGTTCTAGAAGATGGCGTTTTTGCTCTTTGAAGTTGCGATAATCAAATAATCAAGTGTTTGGTAGATTCTGACTGTTTAAAGTTGTGAAATGGCTCTAAATACAAAATCGATTTGTTACCGCTACTCCTGAAAAGTTACCATTTAACCTCCTTTTCAGGATTGCTTATCCATATACATATACTTTTTGAGATAAGCAGAAGCAAAGAATCAACTGTAAGCTATATAAAACACAATTATGAAGATAATTTGCTGCTGTTGTAACACAAAACAACCATCTTATAAGTGAAGTGTTTGGTGATAATACTTACGGTGTGTTTTTTTAAGCTTATGAGCTTATTTGACTCTGCTTATTTTTTAGGGTTAATGGCATGTAATAGCAACGTACTTTCTCACTTGTGCCATTATCAGATACGAACCCAAAATATTACAGATATCAGATACGAACTTTCAAATTTTTTTTCATTATCAGATACGAACTTTTTTATTGCAGATATCAGATACGAATTTTCAAATTTTTGTTTCATTATCAGCAACGTACTTTTCTCCTTTGTTCAAATATAAGAAAAACTTTAAAAATAAAAATTGTTGATAATGAAACAAATGAAAAAGTACGTTGCTGATAATGAAACAAAAATTTGAAAGTTCGTATCTGATATCTGTAATAAAAAAGTTCGTATCTGATAATGAAAAAAAATTTGAAAGTTCGTATCTGATATCTGTAATATTTTGGGTTCATATCTGATAATGGCACAAGTGAGAAAGTACATAGCTATTACATGCCATTAACCCTATTTTTTATAAGCCCATTTTCCAGCTTTTGTTTACTTATGAACTGAAACAGGCACTTGGGCGCTTGAGGTTGCTTAGATATCCTTTTAAAGGTGGATGAGCTGAAACAGGCACTTGTCGGGGCAAAGAAGCTAACGATATGGTAATTTACTTGTGTACTTCGGTCTTCTAACTGTTTTGTGTATACTAATCTTTTTGGTATTTTGACAGCATGCTGGAGAAAGCCATTCAAGCGACTGAGTTGAAGGAGCTTCAGCTTCTTACCATGTCAGATGAGATCGCTTGGAATTCTTTATGTGGTAGTTTTAATACATTGTTTAATACTATAGAGGCTGCAATTTCAACCCATTAATTTATGAATGTGTTGATTTAGGGTATGTTCAGTAAAAAATTTTGTTTTGTCAAAGTAATGTAATGTTATATGTAATCATAGACATGCTACTTTTATAAATAATATAAATTTCTGGACAAAAAGTGATGTAATTTAATATCGGAAGTTTTTTTTAAACGAAAAGTTACCTTTTTGAACCTTTATTTTAGTTTAGGTTCAGAATGGGATGATTCAGTTTATGTTTTATAGACACGTTCTGAAGCTTGATAAAAAAAGTGACGCGTTTTGAACCTTGAAGTATAAAATTTAACAATGCTAAAGTTGTATATGAGAACAGCTCATAGTTTTTATGGTATTTGTTTTGTATATATTTAAAATATACTAGAAAGGTGCCCGCGCGATGCGGGGCAGATTGTTGGGGTGAAGAGGAGGGAGGTGGGGTGGTGGAAAGTGGTTGTTGGGGTGGTTGTTGAGGTGGTTATAAATTGTTGGGGGTGGTTGTTGGGTGGTTATAAATTGTTGGGGGTTGTTGTTAAAGTGGTTATAAATTGTTGGGGTGATTGTTAGGGGTGGTTGTTTCCATAAATAGAAAGTAAAAGTCTGAATTTTTAAGCCTTTCTAATTATAGAATAGTCCCAAATACATTATATAGTAGTATAGATATGTATGTATTTTGTCATATGACACTTAATTCATCAAGTGTTTGTTGCTTAGTTGCGTAAAGCTTTATAGATACGATTGGCATCAGCTATGGAGATAATCAGTGCAGCCGAGGAAGAAAAGCTTGAAAAAGAGAAGTCTGTTGGAGAAGCACTGGTATTCGAGAAGAACCAAATGGAAAAGGTTGTTGAAGAGTCTAAGAAACTAAAGCTTGAAGCTGAGGAAAATTCAAGGTAGTTGACTTTAGACCTCTTTTATGCTTGATCCCATTGAAAATAATACTTTTATTTCAGTGTATGACATTTCCTTTTTCTGTGTTCCAGTTTCAAGAATTTCTAATGGGTGTCATTTGACAACACAATGTACATGTCTTCCTATCATATTTGTGTCTTGTCCTTGGGTTTCATGCATATCTTTATGACCAGTTGAATTAGTCATGAACATATAACTAGAGAGCAAAGCCTTGAGTATATGATGTAATTACACTCCAGTGAGCCACTACATTCTACATCCCAATAGCATATAATCATTCATGCTAAAAGAACTACAATACTCACAAACAGATAAAAACATACTAAGCTTCGTAGTAGAATGCCTGTAGATCAGCAAACTATGCCAGGGGTATCGCAAATGCAATGCTTCTAAAGACTGGTTTTTTATGGTAAAACATGGTATTTTATAGAAATCATATCTCTAAAGACTGAAGCAAACCCTTTCTCGATTGTGTCCATATGTGGCTTATTTTTTCGTTATTAGAAAGATGAATTGGGACTGATCAAAGCTAGTTAGGTACCACTAGTAAAGCAGTTTCACCCATTCATTGGTGTTATTATGAAAAACATATGTTTAAATACGCATAGCTAGCTTCTCTACAAGCAGCGGAAGATCTCAATCTTAACATCAGATTTATGAAAAACAGAGTTCTTCACACCCTCGATAATAGCTTGACACATAAGAAGAAAATAAAATATCTTAAGAGGCATTCTTTGCATACCTGTCCTAATTAGCTAATGATGATGTAAAACAAGTGACCCAAGATGAAGATCTACTAAAATCCTCGGTACTATCATAGACGGATACTTGTTTGAGCATGTAACGAGGATAAGGTGAAATTTCAACTTCCACATCACTACCCAGCGAGCTATGCATGGAAAATCCACAAAATCCCCAAGCACAAAAATAAACAAATATCAAATCAAGAATGCTTCTTGACTTAAACAACAATTCAGCAAGTTTACTTTCATAGGAAGTTAAAAAACAAAGATGACTTAAGAAAGATGCAGAAGTTCTAAAAATAAATAGGCAAGTTCCTCTCTCTAGCAGACTAAACACCCCAGGTCACCATTCCTCTCCAAAACAAGCAACTAGTATTTATCTTTGGGGGATTTGCTCAAGAACATGGTCTTTGGCCTTAGCTGCAACCACAGAGTTGAAATAAGCTAGTCAGTGAAAGTAACAGTCCTAATAAAGTACATCAAATTATATTCTAAATCAAACACAGATTAGACAATCAAAATGAAGTTAAAAAAAAAATGTTTACCTGGTTGCTGTGGCCACACTTCTTCTTCCTGCAGTTTAGAGCCCTTGGAGGAAGACGGGCAAAGCATCTAACAACAAGCAATTTAATACAATTACGGCAATGATCAACTTAGACAATACAAAATAAACATAAGTTCTAGATGCACATATTATAGAATCCATTAAGAGATCATTATCATTGTTAAAACAAGATGATCAACAATGACCTAAACATGGGTAAAATAAGTTTCTTGGCGTTAACTTTACAGGATGCCCAGAAGCTCAAATAATCTCTTGGTGTTCAAAATTAAAGACCAAGGAATCAGGCACTAATCTACTACTACACTATTATGTTATAAACCATATTGACAGATATTTTTAGTTAATATACATAACAAAAATCCACATACGAAATGGTGTCAGAGAAATACAAAAAAAGAAGATAACATTGCTTATATTGGCAAAAGAGAACAACTCACTTGCGGCACACTTTTTTATTTTGGTTGTACTTCCGAGACAAATCCAGAAGATATGGAGCATAGACTTTGCTAGGGTCTTTTATGCCACCGCCCCTCAAACGTAAGACCAAATGAAGAGTCGACTCTGGACAAAAATGCAAAATAAGAAACAAAACAACACAGCATAATAAAAACTGAATTGCAACATGTGTTTGATTTAGTTTTAGTATAAACAATGACAATTAGCACGAACTCCTAAATCAACTTGATTTTATGGTAAGAAGTCACTATAAAATCACAAATTCACATCAGCAAATATATACAACTAATTGATGTTCCTTTTTAAATTATAATCATTCTTTTATCAATCACCCAATAACTATTCAACAAACGATAACTTGTGACTTGAACATCAATACCCCTAAATATCGGCTACCTGTTTAACCATTATACCCGATATCCAAACCACACCAACAATTAGCCGACAAGAAATTTATCCTATATCTAGTCACCTCTTTGTAACCCGACAAAAAAGGGGGTCCAACAAAACTGTAATATTCATACTTTTTAAAAATATTCCGACAACCACATAACAAACATCCGATAACTATATTTCCCTTAAAATCAACCGATAACTAACCACATAAATTTACCAACAAATCTAAATAAAAAATTTCAGCCCATATTTAGACCTCTTTGTCACCCGACAAGGCGACAACATATAATATTAATAATAATTAAAAAAAAATAAATAAAAAAAAAAATAAAAAAAATAAAACCTTTCTGAATGTTGTAGTCAGCAAGAGTACGGCCATCTTCAAGCTGCTTTCCAGCAAATATCAACCTCTGCTGATCCGGTGGGATACCTAATTTAAAAGAAATATACTGTTAACTATATGTATTTTTATAAAAGAAAAAGTATATAAATAAAAATGTAGTACTACCTTCTTTGTCCTGAATCTTTGCCTTAACATTGTCAATGGTATCAGAGGATTCAACTTCGAGTGTGATTGTTTTTCCTGTCAATGTTTTCACGAATATCTGCATTTTGTTTTTTTTTTTCTTCTGGCCGTTGTAATGATTTGATTGTTGGTTGGTAGATGGGGAACAACAAGGTCTTATATAGTCTAATCATTAGGGTTGTTTCCTTATGGGCTTGGGTATTGTTGTTACTAATGTTTGGGCTTTCAAGCCCATGGCACATATCTTTTTACATTTCTTTTGTTTATTATTGGTAAAAAGATTTTTATCGCCTATAGTGGTCACGAGGAAAAAGTTTATATGACAATAGGCTTAAGTTGTTGATTAGTCAGATAAAAGGTCTAATATCATAAGTTCTACGTAACCTTACTTTCACATATGTTTAAGTATAACTTCAGCTGAACTTGACAAACTAAAATAAGAAATGTGAAAAGATGTCATGTCATACGTGTAAATAGTAAGAACCTTACTTACAGGCTTATCGGAACACTAGATTTCAAATACAAAGGAGTTATACACCTAGGCACCGTTTGGTATACATACTGTTTCTAAGAAATTGTAGTATGTCAAAAAAAATTGTGGTTCAAGGTACTCTAATGTTAATGATTTGGAATCTCCTGTAATTATAAACATGGGGATTTTGAATTTTAAAGAACTTGTTACATCTTTGGTGGACGAAAAAGGAAAAGCATATAGTTTTGGGATACCAAAACTGCTTTTCTGCTTAAAAAACCAAAAAAGCATAAAAGATAAGCAATGCCAAACACCATTATGTTATTGATTATTGTAGGAATTTTTATTTATTTTTGTTGGTTATTGTTATGTAACTAAACCCGCTTAGAGTTTATATAGTAATATGCTCAACCTTCTGTGGATAGGATTAGTAAATCTTGCATGACCTTACTTTCGCATATATTCATGTTTAGCTTTAGATAGACTTGAGGAACCAAAACAAGGATGAATGAAAAACGAGTCAAGCTAAATCAAGTAATTATAGAATTTTGTACAAATCGACTTGCCCAGCTTATCTTGTATTTGTTCAATCAATGAGGAATATGAAACCACCTCGTGTTATATGTGTATAAAGCAAAGACCTTCCCAACGGGCTTATTGGAACACTCCATTTTAAGTACGAAGAAATTATACACTTAGGCCCGGTTTGTTTCAAATTATGTAGAAGTAGATTTGTTGGTTTAGGCACTTATTTCTTATATGGTGTTCGTGTATGTGTCCGAACGACTGGTACCGAAAGAAACTGTGAAAAACTAGAAGGGGGGGGGGGGTTGAATAGTTTTACTCTCTTTTTAAATTTATTTTCAAAATCTTTTGTAGTTTATAAAAACTTTGATTCGATCTTACGTGAATTCAAATGTCAACAAGTGTGAGCAAGTCTAACCAAGTATAATCTAATAATGAAAGTATTGTAATGAAATGAAATAAAGATAGATATAGAAAGATCAAACCACAACACGCGAATTTATAGTGGTTCGGCTACAAAGACACCTTCCTTGCCCTACTCAACTCCCCGAGTACCACACTCGAGAGTTTTCTTCACTATGTCAACAAACTCCTTATGGCGGAGAAACCTTACACACCTTGGCTTACACCGATTAACGACACTAAGCTAAATGTCGAGTTCTAATCGTAGCTAGAACTAATCTCATAACTTCTTCACGACTTCACTCCTTCTTCACAACTTCACAACTTCTTCACGATAGCTCCACAACTTCTTCTTCTCGTCTACTTCACACCTTCTTCTATGCACAACTAATTTACAACTTCTACACTACTTTACAACACACCTAATATCTACAATCAACTAAATCACACAACACTTTACAAATATCTAGCACTACTACAAGATGATACTAACTAATCACAACACTACTACAATTGTATGGATGTTGAAGGAGTGTTCTTCTTTTTGCACTTGTGTGGATGAAGCTTTGGATCACTTGGAAACAAAGACTTATGAATTATATGATCAAAGATTTTTGGGATAGAAATGGATATGAGCTTAGAAAGTTTTGAGTGCAAAAAGGTGAGGAAAATTTGTGAAATGAACCAGTATTTAAAGGCAAACAAATTACTGTTCTGAAGCGTGGCCGGTCCCCTTAATTAGGGGGCGGTCCCCTTAATCATTAAGGGGTCTGCCTAGTATAATTAAGAGGGCCGCCCCCCAGAACGTTGGATTTGTTTGTCTTTTTGTGGGGAAGGTTTTTCTGGATAATATTTGCCATTTTTGGTTGCAAATTTGAAATCATATATTTATAATGATTTAAACATATTCTTTTAATTCCAAAAATGATTTTGTAAAAGATATAAAATGTTTATGACATTTTATAAAAGTTCTAATGGTTAGAGAAAAATTTCCTTTGATCATAGAATGCAATAAACACTTTGTTTATTCATACCTTAAGTGATTTGGATGCAAAAGGAAATATTTATCTCTAAATACTTGTTTACGACATAAGTTTTAGTTTAATAAATTTACATTTTGTGATTATCAAAACATAGAGATGTCGATGAATGTTAACAATGTTTTTAGGCATTATTTATGTCAACAATCTCCCCTTTTTTGATGATTACAAAACTTTAAACTCTTTAAAACTAAAAATTAATTTTTAGGCCAGTATTTAGAGTTTTATATTCACTTCTCCCCCCTTTTTGTAAAATCAAAAAGGTTTTGCCGTCAAGTTTCAATTGTGAAATATTGACGGGACGAGAACTCCCCCTTGATGTGTACTCCCCCTCGTTCGGGGGCACCAAGGAGACGAGCTATGGAATGCTTGTAAAACAAAAATATTAGAAGCACAAGTATATACATGCAATCATATATAAAGTGACAACAATATTGTGGAAAACTAGAAGGGGGGGGGGGTTGAATAATTTTTCGTCTCTTTCATTTTATAAAAGTTTGCTTCTAAAGAATAGACGTAAATTTCAAAAATCTTTGATACAAAAATATAGATACTAGTTTATTCACAGTTTTCGTATAAACACTACTTATATAGAATGTTGAGTAAAGATTATGATTTCATATATCACATATAAGTATATATATATGTATATATATATTTATATATGTATATGTGTTTTAATATGAGTAAATCCGTTTGGTTTGTTTGTATAAAATTAATGTTGTGAATGGAACCTAGTTTGATCTTTATGTGAAATCAATATATGCACAACACAAGCAATTATAACTATATACAAAATGCTAACAAGTAAGTAAACAAAGAGTAAGAGATGGAAAGATCAAACAGAGAGACAAAGGATTTATAGTGGTTCGGCTACAAGGACACCTTCCTTGCCCTACTCCACACCCCGAGCACCGAACTCGAGAGTTTTCTTCAGTAAGTCAATAACCTCCCTTATGGCGGAGAAAACCGTACACACCTTAGCTTACACCAATTTAACGACACAAAACTAAATGTCGGGTTCTAATCGTAGCTAGAACCAATCTCACAACTATAATCACAACAGAACTCCTTCTACACACTTTCACACCTTCTACACTTCTTCACACCTCTTGTTTCTTCACACCTTCACAACTTCAATCTATCCACTACTTCAATACTTATACTTCTTCACAACTTCTAGGCTTCTATGTCTTCAAAACTTCACTACTTCTTTGTCACGACTTGAAGACCTTTTTCTATGTACTTCTACAAGGGTTCTTCTATTTAACAAGCTTCTATGTCTTCTCAACTTTAAGGTTTCAACTTCTTTGTCTTCACTACTAATCTCTACTACAATATACTACCACTTCTTATATCTCCTTCCACTAATCCTATGCACCTCTACTTCTTCACTTCTAGTACCACTTCACACCTTCAAAAAATCTAGATCCTATATCTAAATCTAGCCAACCAATGTATACACTTTATACACCAAAGAATGAATGATTTACAAGATGAAATGATCAAACAACTTAGATAGCAAGATGATACTAAGTTGTAATACTTCTAGTCTTGATAGATAGAAGTATTCTTCTCTTTGCACTTGAGTGGATGAAGCTTTGGATCACTTAGAAACAAAGACTTATGAATTATATGATCAAAGGATTTTTGAGATAGAAATGGAGGTTTGAATCAAAAAGTTTTTAGTGCAAAAAGGTGAAAAAATATGTGGAATGATCCAGTATTTAAAGGGCCAGAAAACACTGTTCTGGAGCGTGTCGGTCCCCTTAATGATTAAGGGGCCCGCCTAGTATAATTAAGGGGGCCGCCCTCCTGAACGTTGGATTTTCTTGTCCTTTTGTGAGCAAAATTTTTATGGATTAGATTTGCCAGTTTTGGTTAAAAATTTGAATTCATAAATTTGTAATGAATTAAACATATTCTTTTAACTCCAAAAATATTTTATAAAAGATATAAAATGTTTTGTGACATTTTATAAAAGTCTAGTGATTAACAAAAATGTTCCTTTGATCTTATAATGCATTAGACACTTTGTTTATTCATACCTTAAGTGATTAGATGGTGAAAGTGAGTATTTACTACTAAATACTTGTTTACTTCATGATCTTTGGTTTGATGGGTTTTCGTTTTGTGATTATCAAAACATAGAGATATCGAAAGATATGAATAACGTTTTTAGTCAATTATTTATATCAACAATCTCCCCCTTTTTGATGATTACAAAATCTAAACTCATTAAATCCAAAAAATTAATTTTTAGACAAGTATTTAGTGAGTTTGTATTCACTTCTCCCCCTTTTTGTAGAATCAAAAAGGTTCAAGCCGATAAAATGAAAGCTCCCCCTTGATGTATGCTCCCCCTCGTTTGAGGGCACCAAGGGTTCGAGCAATGGAATTCTTGCAAGAAAAATATTAGAGGCACAAGCAAATACATATATCATAATAACAACTAATAATAAGCATGGCAAAAGAGAGTTTGAAACACATATTGAGCCATTCATTAGTAGAAAAAGATTAAGTCAACCACATAATCATTGTTACATAATCCATAATGCTAAAATTCTAAACCAAGTAGATAATCCTATTGTGCCAATAGAGAGTGTCATCAAACTTGCTTGCATCCCAAAAGGTTGAAGTGTTTTATTGGAAAAGTAAAAGATATAAGCATATAGAATGCTTAGTTGAGAATGGTAAATGGGGATCATGTTGGTGACTTTTGGTTACATGGATGTTGGTGAGTTTGGTGATGTAGAGCTTGGAGGTGGTGAATTTGGAGTTGGGTTTGTTGGTTTTGATGTTGTTCAAGTGATGGTGTTTGTTGAGATCTAGTAAGAAGATACTCAATCCAAGTAAAGTGCTCATTCAATGCAATTGTTTGTTGTTGGAGGAAGATGCAACAAGGGCAATTGTTAACATGCTTCTCAATTTGGTTAATGTTGTGTGGTGATGATGGTGAGCTTGATTGAGGCGGATTCAAATTGCGTTGAGCAAGATGTAATGCTATAAGAGCACTAATCTCATGAGCTTCTTTTAGCTCCTCAATGAACTTCAAGTGTTCGGAGGAAGGTGATGGTGGAGGAGCATGATAGTTGTCTTGGGTGAAGGTTTGAACATGCAACATAGGAGTGGCATGTGAGGTTGTGTAGGATGTGGTGGTGGTACTCTTGGTGGTGGAGACATGATTGAGCTTGGGTAATCATGAAAACATGATATGGGTGGAAGTGGTGCTTCATGAGTGGATGGTGTTTTTGTTGAATGAACAACATGTGAAGTATTGGTTGAGAGATTGGGATTGTTGTTTTGGGATTGAGCATGCTCATCATATGAAGAAGCATTAATGAGGGCATGAGTGGATGATAGGTTGTGAGATGAGTCATTAGTGTGGGTTTGAGGTTTAGTTGTTGGTTGATTTGGAACAACATCACTTGAGTTGTGACAAGAATCAAGTTTCCTCCTCCAAACGGGTTTGACGGAGATCCTTGCGGTTCTTGAAACCTTAGGTTTTTGGTTGTTGGGGGATGACATGTTTGGATGTGATAGTATTTATGATGGGAAGAAGGTATTTATAGTGTAAGAAAAATGTGGTTTAGGAAGGTAAATTGTGAGGTATAGTATGGTACAAAATATGTTTGTGAATTTTGGGAAGTATAGGGTGAAGAGGGTCAAAAAGTGATAAAGAAAACAGTAACCCCGAGCATCAGATGGCCGGTCCCCTTAATTAGGGGCCGGTGCCCTTAATCATTATGGGGGCCGCCTTATATAATTAAGGGGGCCGCCCATCTGGTGAATTTCAGAATGCCAGAATTGGGTTTTTGGCAGAAAATTTTCAGAAAGGTTGTGTTTTTGGGTTTGGATTCAAGTAAATTCAACTCTTTGAGGCAATATAGGATATACTAATCACAAATGTAGAGAATGTTATTAAAACAAATTTAGTAGACAAGTAATTTTTAATTTACATGCAATCTACTTATTGGCCAATTATGTTAAACAACCAAGGAAGCAATAAAATATACTAGTCAAATATGCAACTATATGAAAATGATAATATGTAGGCTAGTTCAAACATATTGATGAGTGCTCACAGGAAACAAATGGGAAGATATGATTGTATGAACTTCAAGACTTGTTACAAACAAGATCCATATGGGCAAACCATGATTCTTATGAAATGATTTGATTAAATTGTGAATGTCATTTTCATAGAAGTGTATGACACATATGAGATAATCAAATATATTTTTAATAAAACGTTTTTAGTTTTATTCAACAATGCTTTGAAATAGATTCAAGTGTGAACTAGAGTAAAATAGATTGAGTTTTGCTTCATAACATGTTGACAAATTGGATAATAATTTTTTTTTCAATCTTGATTTTGATTAAAATAAAGTTATGGTAGCTTACGGTTAAATATGTTATTTGAAGAATGATGAGATAGATATTTTAAAGATTATTTTTCAAAGCGAGAGGTTTTAAACATGATATTTTATTTTTGATAGCAAGAAATCACAAATGAAGGATTTGAAATAGAAACTTATCATATTCAAGAGAATCAATTGAGCCCATTGTCACATATAAGCATCTTCAATGGCAACTAAAGACATGGATGAGTGATGGTAAATTCTAATGATCTTAACGCAATATGATTGAGAGGGAAAAGGTAAATCATCTATAGATACAAGATTAGCGCATGTATATATATATACTAAACTCATCATAGTATTAAATGCTAACAAGTCTTAATTATAGCACATCTATTAATGCAACTAAAATGGTCATTTAGCCTAAATAATAAGTATTCTACTATTGATCATAGATGATTTCCAACATAAATGATGAATAAGAAAAACGGTAATAGACTTAAAATCAAGAAGGTCAACTAGCCTAATTTCATGTATACATATATTAGTATTAATGATATATGAACATGGCAACCTATAAATTTAATCATATTAATATACTAATTATAGCATACTTTAATATAATGTGATATTGACAAGTTTTTGAAAAGAAAACTTACCTTAGGTCCAGCTTTTCCTTAAGAGTGGGCATGAGAGTGTTAGAAGACATCTTTAAGGTTTGCCCAAAGCATATCGAAGTAGCAAGGTAAAATCCCAACGCAATAAAATTCAAGGAGGCTTGATCCGAAGTACTTAATCGATCACAACAATCATCATAAGTCGTGTAGATCAAGAATAATTGCGCTTGAATCCTTCATCATGAGGTAGTAACGAACACACCATAAAACCAATACTCCAAAAGTGAAGAACAAAACGCCGAAACAATAAATGGTCGCAACAACGTCATAAGCAAATCGTGTGTAGAATGTGAATCAGAGTAATAGGAACCAATAGTCTCTTCGTTCGTTAACTACCTAAACATGAAAAAGAGCTTGGTACCCAGATTCTCATGGGTCCGAGATGGTTAGTTGAGGACATCCATTGCATTTAAATGCACATGATGAGGATGTCGCCGAGAAGTACAAGAATTCATCAATAGTTTGTTTTAACTAACAAACAATGACTTTCTTGACTAGAGTAATAAATAATGGATGTAAATAATATTAGTTCTAAATTTCTCCACTAGGTTTAACAAATTTTATCTGTTTTGATATATTTGTTAAAGGATCATTTGCGGTAAATCCTAAACCGGTTTTATCATAAAATGACATTTGAATGTTAAGTAGATATTTTAAAGATTTAGAACTATTTTCGAATTTAGCTAATATTTTTGCTTTTTCATTTTCCATTTTAATTTCATGTTTGTAGTCTTGCCATTTTTTACATTCAAGATCAATTTCAATATTACTTTCAAGTCTAGACATTTTATCAATTTCAATATTACATTCAAGATCAATTTCATGTTTGTAGTCTTGGATTTGACTCATGTATTCTATGTTATTGATACCTTCAATGATCACATTTGAACTAGTAGTACTTGTGTTTATTTTAACAAAATATTTGTCTATCAAATTTTCTAGAGTGACTAATTCTTGTGCAATATTAAGTTTATCATCTTTGGTTTTACATTTCTCTTGGTGAAAATTTAAAAAACATTTCCAAATATCATTTGCCGTTTTACAAAAGAGTATTCTTTCATATTCAACTCTTGGTAGAGTTTTGTAAATCAGTAATTTAGCTTTAGTATTTTATCGATCTTTGTTTGAAGATTATTATATTGATTTTCAAAATCCATTATAGTTGGTTGAAGATCACCAATTGAAATGATATGCCAAAGATCAAGATCTATTGATTTCACATAATTTTCAAATTTATTTTTCCATTTTAGAAAATGATCATTTTCAAATAATGGTGGTTTTTGCGTAAATTCCTCTTCTAGATATTTTTCAAATTCCATAGATCGTTACAAGTTTTAAAATACAATATATTTTAAAAATCTTGCTAGACTTCTATGAGTTCCCATGATTCTTCCGCACTTAGATCACGTAGTTTACCACCGGCCGATTGGTCAATGGCTCGCCTTGTGGATAGATCGATATGGTCATAAAAAATTTGGACTTGGAGCCAAAGATCTATGCCATGATGAGGGACTTTTTGGAGTAAGTCCTTGAAACGAGTCCATGCTTCATATAGAGTTTCATTTTGACGTTGTTGGAACATCAAGATGTCATTTCTAAGCTTGGTAGTTCTCCCTGGTGGGAAAAATTGAGCAAGGAAACGAGTGGTGAGATCATCCCATGTGGTGATGGATCCCGCGGGTAAACGCTCAAGCCATTGACTAGCTTGATCACGTAGAGAGAATTGGAATAGGCGTAATCGGGTTGACTCTCTAGTTGTAACATCAAGGTCTATAGAATCTACGATTTTAAGGAAGTCCTTGAGATGTTGATTTGGATCTTCGGAACGAAGTCCATGGAATGCACATCCGCTTTGCACCAACCGGATGGTGTCGGATCGCAAGGGAGACACATTGGCTCCGGTGAGCTCAATAGTGTTTCGATAGCCTTGGTGGCTAGGTCGGGAGTACTCTCCTAGGGTTCGAGGCCTAAGAGGTTGGTTAGCTAGTGGTGGGTTTTGTGGGTGGTCTTGTTGTGATGGGATGATGGGTTCAAAGATGTTACCATCGTCCATGATGTCGGATGGTGAAGAGTTACGAACAAAAACATGAAGAAATAAGATAGACTAAAGAGAACCTAAAAAATAAAAATAAAATCTTACTAGAAAGGAATCTAGCAAGTAGACCTAATAAAAAGAAATCCTAACCTAGACAATAACTATTCCCCGGCAACGGCGCCAAAAACTTGATGCGTAGGGATTGCATCAGGCTTTACCTCTCAAGTGATCTCGAGAAGCTTACAACCCCCACCAGGCAGTGTACCTGATCGATGTAGTATAGTATAATGACAAGTACCGGGGGATTGATCGTTCAGCTAGGAATAGTGTCGCTAGGATTAGAAAACCTAAAGACTAGGTCTAGAGATGAGGGATGATGCTTTTTGTATTTTTTAGTTTTTATAAAAGCAATTAAAAATCTCGGGTTTGAAGGAGTTGGGCGGAATTAGGTTCTAGTCAACTAACCCAATTACTAAGATGCAATCAAAATAAAATACTAGAAATGAAAATAAACTAAATTATACTAGTGGTGTGAGCAATATATGGGAGAAATGTGTTTACTTAGGTTTCACTACTCCCTAGATATCTTTTACATGTTAATTACTTGTTACAGTTGCGTGGATGACGGATTGTATTCCTTAATACCATTCATGGGGTGGCGTACTTACTTCCCCAATCCTATAAGCGCCTACTTCACTCCTATGTCGAGCCGGCTAAGAAGCTCCTAACATGGGATCATTAGAATTTGCTCATGCATTAAATACAACTAATAAAACCTAGTACACATCGGTTCATGTTTCCTAAGACGTTCAAGCATGTTACACAATGGAGATCTGCCAGTTTTCTTAAGCCTAGCATTGAAATCATTCATCCAATACAACTATAAACAAGTAATCAACATATAATTAACATCTAGGTTTCATTACATCTAAGCAAACACATGAAAGATCTAGCCTAGCATGTTGAAATCAAGACAAGCATAAGATATATTCAAACAACACATAGACATATTGATTGAATTGAAAGAGGACTTATCTCAATTGGACATGAAAGGTTTCAAGGGGTGAAAACCCTTGAAAACACTGTAAAAAACGACCTAGGGTTTATTAGGTTCGACCCTATTATTCTCCACACAAGTTCCTCCCTAATGAATGAAAAATAGAAAAGTATATATAGTTTTTGTGAGGTGACGGCGTCAAGAACAAATGTCTGACGCCGTCATCTCGCCGCCAAATAATTTCTCGGACTGCCTAGATCTGGGTTTGACGCCGTCACGTGTACTCCTTATGCAGGCCGTCACAAAATTTACTCTTGACGCCCTTCTCTTGAAGCCTTCAGGTTTTCACTGGGTCGTCATGGATTTTACTCCTGGCGCCGTCAGAATTTTCCTCTTGACGTCGTCAGGTACTGTTCTCAGCATGGAAAATTAAGTCTTTGCCGTTTTCTTCACTTTTATGCTCTAAAAACGTCCAAAATGCTTCCTTTTCCAGAATTCACTCCCAAAGTACCTAAAATCACAAAAGGAACGATTTAGGGCAATATTTGATCAAATAAATTCAATTCCGGGCTTAAATGACCCCTTAAAAGTGGTTCATTTTTCACCTCATCATATACCCTTACACTTGAGATTTGCTTGTCCTCAAGCAAATGCGCTTTTATTCTAATCAAAATACAAGTTAGGGGTCATTTAACACTAATATAAAAGAAATTACAACAAATAATCGTTCCACTAAAGAACAAAGACAAGCACGGAGGTCATATACTAGCACCTCACAAATAGTGTTTAGATACTCACATCTCTCGGGTGTAATAAAGTAATATCACAATATGGAAATGGAAAACATCTCTCACTACCTGTCATAGTAAAATAGATTACCATAGGCTTGGGAAAGGATCAAACCTCCACCACATGGCGTAAGCACCTCGGATAAACTATCAAAGAGGTCTTTTAAAGGGTTGTAACGTTAGGTGTAGGGATATGGAATACACGGTTTTGTTGGATATAGGCAGTCTTTACTGGTGGCGAGTTAACCATCTTGGTTAATTACATGTACAATATGGCGTTGCTAAGCCAAGACTAGACTCGACTTAAGCTAATAAATGAAAAATAACAAAAACATAAAATAAACATAGAATGAAACGGGATGGTAGTCCGTATGTTTTTTCTCTTTTCTTTTTCTATTTTTTTTTTCTATTTTTTTTTTTTTTTTTTTTTTTTTTTTTTTTTTTTGGCATACACTCTTACCCTACCATCCAACGTAATACATCATAGGGAATAAACATTCCCCTTACACTTGAATTTTTACATACTTTAGAATAAACTAATCTAATGACTCGAATTAAGATAATCAAAACACTTGGAGTACTTTTAAGATTAACGCACATATGGGGGTAATAAATGATGTTCTTCCCCATTACTCCATAACAATAGTACTTTACCCATGAGTCCCAATCGTCCCAAAACAATATGTACAAGGATATGACTCGACTTAGCAACCATGTAATCAATTAGATAATTAACTTAGGGTTTAAACAAATAACAATAATGCACTAAAGATGAGTGCATACACGGAAGGCTAAGGCGATTTGGTTGTACATTTAAGTGGGGTGTAACAAATTCTTCCTTTAAGTAAGATGCTTAAAGTTAGAAACGAAAAGATAGGCTCGGAGGGGTGTACTAGGGGTTTCGTGTACTAAAAGTGAGTACAACGCTAAGGTGTGGGAAAAATTAATTGACTTAACTAGCCAAGTAATATGACTTAAATGGTCAAGTAATTATGATATGGGTTTAACACAAGGGTGATCCTAATGCCTCTTATCATGTAGTAAATCCTACTACACGAATGTAGTCTCACTAGCGGTCTCAGGATGCATCACTAACGCAAGTTCTAGAATCTAAATGCTACCGGTACACTCATAAGCACTAATAGTAAATGCTTTTCCTATCAAATCTAAAGGCGAACCTCACATATTTGGGTGGAAAATTTTTCTGAATGGTACGGTTTTGTGCTAATCATACAATCTCCTATCCATGAGACGCTTGCTATGGCTAAAGTTTCACTCCTAAATGTTGTAAAAAATTTAAAATTTGGCGCTAAAATTACACTACATAGTTTTATTACACATCTACTATCAAACAAACAAACTCAAGCGAAAGTGTATCTGTAAGGTATCATCATTTTACCCTCCCCTTACACTTAGGATGAACATTGTCCCCAATGTTCAAGTAAAGAATGTAAAAGTGAAATAACTAAAAAGAATGAAATCAAATACTCCCCTGATTCGCTCGGTATGGATAATAAGGTGGCCAGGTTAGATCTTCCTCCAAGAAAATGAACAATCAAAGTTTCCCTTCCAGAATATAAATCATCTTCTTGTCATACATAACCTATAAAACCTGAGAAAACAGACAAGGCAACCTCGCGTAAAATCGGCGGCAATCTATATATGCTAACAAATCCTAGAAAACAAAATAAGATATAATGCTTGTGGAATGATGTTTGCAGATTTCCTAGAGATTATAAAACTAATGATTCAACAAAAACTTTAAGACTCCGTTAGAAAAACAAAACTGGTAAAATTTCCAGAATTTTACACGTGACGCCGTCAAGAGTAAACTCGTGACGCCGTCAGAAGTGACCTGCAGAAACTCTTATGTTAAGTTTCCGGAAAATTTCTGGAAAAACTTCGTCCTACTTCCTGGAAAATCCTGCAAAACATCATTATGACTCGATACAAGCATTTGACTCTAACAAATACGAATATACATGCTCACTTAATATTGTGGAGAATCATGATCGGTTTTGTTTCTTAAAAACATATTTGGGGTTTCCCTTTACACTTATCTTTTGCGAAATACCTTTGGATGAAGTTAAGACTAGGCCAAACAACAAAATAAAGTATTTTCAGCATTGTAGTTTGAAACATGATCTACCAACAATAAAAATAAAGCATGCATACGGAAACAAATAATAAACAAACAAAATAAAAATCACACAAAACATGGGTTGCCTCCCAAGAAGCGCTTTTCTTTATTTACGAGTCTTGTAGCTAGACTCAAGGTCATGGGTTACTACGTGACATGGGTGAGTTCCTCATTGAGGACATCTTTGGGATCAAACTTAGATTTTAACTTCCTATCGGTTTTCTTAGTACGGTATGACCTTTCAAACTTTTCTCCATCCGGATAATACAAAATCATCTTCATATGCCATGATCCGTCACCTTCCTTAGGTGGCTTGTCCCACCTCCATTTACACTTATCTCCTTCTCTTTTCCACTTGTTCATCTCTATATTAATAGACATTACGCTTAAGAACTCAATCATCTTCCTAAAGACTAAGGGGTCCTCAAAAGGGTCTAGCTCTTCATCTCTAGCTATGAGTTGTTCCACCGAATGTGTCTTATCGATGAAATCTTTTTCTAGATAGAATGGGCGTTGAGGTCCTATAAAGTTCCTTTTTATCCAAGGTCCATATCTAGATGGTCTCCTATTCATCTCTACCCAATGTGGTGTCGGTTCATCCTCACAATCATAGCTATGTTTCTTAACATCATATACTGACCAAGTATCGCCCTCACCTACCGATATCTTAGACTCCTTACAATCTATCATGGCGCTAGCGGTTGCTAAAAATCCTCTTCCTACCAACAATGGGCATGTAGTGTCACTAACCATGTCTATGACGTGAAAATTCGCTAGGATAGTTAACTTCCCTACGTGAACAACTACATCCTTAATCATTCCAACCGGATAGGCAATACTCCTATCCGCTAGACCAATCAATACTTCCGTCTCCTCTAACTTTCCTAGCTTGAGAGTGGTGAAAAGGGATAAGGGAATCAAGTTGAGGCTTGACCCTAAATCGGCTAGTGTGTCGAAAGCTTCGGATCTTCCTATCTTACAAGGTAAAACAAATATATACCCGGATCATCAAGCTTTTTAGGCAACTTGTTTTGAACGAAGGCGATCCCATTTTTACCTAGTTTAAACTTCTCATACTTTTCTAGGAGGGCACTATAGTAGGGAGCACGGGCTAAGACATCAATGACGGGACGTTCAATGTGAAGCTCCTTGAATTCATCGTCAAGGTCTTGCGTAGGAGGTGTTTCAACTATGTTTTTGACCGGTTTTATATCGGGTGTTTTATTCGATTGGTCCTTTTGAAGAATTTGGTTTTGCTTGAAACACGTGCTCGTTGATTTAACCGAGTAGTATTGCGGACAAGAAGTGGGTGACGAAACTGATGATATGGAATTAACGTTTAGTTTCGGGTTCTTGACCGTGTTGCTTGGGAGTGCTTCCATTTCTTGGTCATTGAAAACTTTCAACAATGTGTCAATTTTGGTGGTCATCTCGCTTTGCTTTTGTTTGAAATCGGCTTCAAACTTAGATATGCGAGCTTCTTGAGATGCCATAAACTTAGACATCAATCCTTCAAGATTGTTGGTACTACCATAGTTGTTAGAAGGATTGTTGTTGAAAGTACGGTTGGATGGTGGACCGTTTGGTTGGTAACGATTAGGCGGATTGGAAGAATTGGCTTGGTTTTGTTTCCACCTAAGGTTTGGGTGATTTTTCTAAGAAGGGTTGTAGGAATCACCATAAGGGTTTGGCTCGGGTTTGAAAGTGTACCACTTATCTCCCGCTTCGTCGGTACGCGAAGATGCGTAGTCCGCAAAAGCTGTTCCGGGGAGTTCCACACAATCACGAGTGTCATGGGGACCACTACATAATTCGCATGAAGAAGTGATTTTGTTCACTTGGCTTGAAGGCTTTGGAGCTTCGTAAGATTTCATGAGAAACTTGACTTGGTCCTCAAGTTCCATGATACCTTCAATGATCACATTTGAACTAGTAGTACTTGTGATTATTTTAACAAAATATTTGTCTATCAAATTTTCTAGAGTGACTAATTCTTGTGCAATATTAAGTTTATCATCTTTGGTTTTACATTTCTCTTGGTGAAAATTTAAAAAACATTTCCAAATATCATTTGCCGTTTTACAAAAGAGTATTCTTTCATATTCAACTCTTGGTAGAGTTTTGTAAATCAGTAATTTAGCTTTAGTATTTTATCGATCTTTGTTTGAAGATTATTATATTGATTTTCAAAATCCATTATAGTTGGTTGAAGATCACCAATTGAAATGATATGCCAAAGATCAAGATCTATTGATTTCACATAATTTTCAAATTTATTTTTCCATTTTAGAAAATGATCATTTTCAAATAATGGTGGTTTTTTCGTAAATTCCCCTTCTAGATATTTTTCAAATTCCATAGATCGTTACAAGTTTTAAAATACAATATATTTTAAAAATCTTGCTAGACTTCTATGAGTTCCCATGGTTCTTCCGCACTTAGATCACGTAGCTTACCACCGGCCGATTGGTCAATGGCTCGCCTTGTGGATAGATCGATATGGTCATAAAAAATTTGGACTTGGAGCCAAAGATCTATGCCATGATGAGGGACTTTTTGGAGTAAGTCCTTGAAACGAGTCCATGCTTCATATAGAGTTTCATTTTGACGTTGTTGGAACATCAAGATGTCATTTCTAAGCTTGGTAGTTCTCCCCGGTGGGAAAAATTGAGCAAGGAAACGAGTGGTGAGATCATCCCATGTGGTGATGGATCCCGCGGGTAAACGCTCAAGCCATTGACTAGCTTGATCACGTAGAGAGAATTGGAATAGGCGTAATCGGGTTGACTCTCTAGTTGTAACATCAAGGTCTATAGAATCTACGATTTTAAGGAAGTCCTTGAGATGTTGATTTGGATCTTCGGAACGAAGTCCATGGAATGCACATCCGCTTTGCACCAACCGGATGGTTTCGGATCGCAAGGGAGACACATTGGCTCCGGTGAGCTCAATAGTGATTCGATAGCCTAGGTGGCTAGGTCGGGAGTACTCTCCTAGGGTTCGGGGCCTAAGAGGTTGGTTAGCTAGTGGTGGGTTTTGTGGGTGGTCTTGTTGTGGTGGGATGATGGGTTCAAAGATGTTACCATCGTCCATGATGTCGGATGGTGAAGAGTTACGAACAAAAACATGAAGAAATAAGATAGACTAAAGAGAACCTAAAAAATAAAAATAAAATCTTACTAGAAAGGAATCTAGCAAGTAGACCTAATAAAAAGAAATCCTAACCTAGACAATAACTATTCCCCGGCAATGGCGCCAAAAACTTGATGCGTAGGGATTGCATCAGGCTTTACCTCTCGAGGGATCTCGAGAAGCTTACAACCCCCACCAGACAGTGTACCTGATCGATGTAGTATAGTATAATGACAAGTACCGGGGGATTGATCGTTCAGCTAGGAATAGTGTCGCTAGGATTAGAAAACCTAAAGACTAGGTCTAGAGATGAGGGATGATTCTTTTTGTATTTTTTAGTTTTGATAAAAGCAATTAAAAATATCGGGTTTGAAGGAGTTGGGCGGAATTAGTTGCTAGTCAACTAACCCAATTACTGAGATGCAATCAAAATAAAATACTAGAAATGAAAATAAACTAAATTATACTAGTGGTGTGAGCAATATATGGGAGAATTGTGTTTACTTAGGTTTCACTACTCCCTAGATATCTTTTACATGTTAATTACTTGTTACAGTTGCGTGGATGACGGATTTTATTCCTTAATACTATTCATGGGGTGGCGTACTTACTTCCCCAATTCTATAAGCGCCTACTTCACTCCTATGTCGAGCCGGCTAAGAAGCTCCTAACATGGGATCATTAGAATTTGCTCATGCATTAAATACAACCAATAAAACCTAGTACACATCGGTTCATGTTTCCTAAGACGTTCAAGCATGTTACACAATGGAGATCTGCCAGTTTTCTTAAGCCTAGCATTGAAATCATTCATCCAATACAACTATAAACAAGTAATCAACATATAATTAACATCTAGGTTTCGTTACATCTAAGCAAACACATGAAAGATCTTGCCTAGCATGTTGAAATCAAGACAAGCATAAGATATATTCAAACAACACATAGACATATTGATTGAATTGAAAGAGGACTTATCTCAATTGAACATGAAAGGTTTCAAGGGGTGAAAACCCTTGAAAACACTGTAAAAAACGACCTAGGATTTATTAGGTTCGACCCTATTATTCTCCACACAAGTTCCTCCCTAATGAATGAAAAATAGAAAAGTATATATAGTTTTTGTGAGGTGACGGCGTCAAGAACAAATGTTTGGCGCCGTCATCTCGCAGCCAAATAATTTCTCGGACTGCCTAGATCTAGGTTTGACGCCGTCACGTGTACTCCTTATGCAGGCCGTCACAAAATTTACTCTTGACGCCCTTCAGGTTTTCGCCGGGTCGTCATGGATTTTACTCCTGACGCCGTCATAATTTTCCTCTTGACGCCGTCAGGTACTGTTCTCAGCATGGAAAATTAAGTCTTTGCCGTTTTCTTCACTTTTATGCTCCAAAAACGTCCAAAATGCTTCCTTTTCCAGAATTCACTCCCAAAGTACCTAAAATCACAAAAGGAACGATTTAGGGCAATATTTGATCTAATAAATTCAATTCCAGGCTTAAATGACCCCTTAAAAGTGGTTCATTTTTCGCCTCATCAGGTTGGTAAGCAAGTGTTCAATATATGAAAACATATATTGAATTTCATGTCTAAGACCAAAGATTATGGTTCAGTTGTGGATGCAACAAAGGCAAGTATCACCATGAGCTTCCAGTAAGCTCCAAGGTGCGGGATTGGCAAATATTGGTGGTTTAATTGGTGGAGATGAGACATGAGCATCAAGTGGTGTTATTGGTGAAAGTGAGATGGTAAGTTGGGTGGAAAGAGGTTCTTGTGTAGGATGTGGTGATGATGCTTGTGGTGATGACAAGTGTGAGTTGATGTAGTTATTGATTGATGATGTTGAAGGTATGGAGGATGAGGAAGTTCCATGAGTGGAAGGTGTTTTGGATGGTGAATTTGGTGCACTTGGAGATGAGCATTTAGGTGGAGGTGATGGGGTTGTGCTGTCTTCATTAGTTAAGTCAATGAAGAGTTGTTTTGGAGGGATGATAACAATCTTTTGTTTCTTTGAAGCCTTAGAGATGGAGGTTCTTGGTGAAGACATGATGGTTTAGGTTGAAAGAGATGATGAATAATGAGATGAAGATTGTTTATTTGGAGGGAATTTATAATATGAAAATGGTTGATTTAGGTAAGTTTTTGAAATGGTTTAATGAGATTCTAAAATCAGTTGGGTTATAAGGAGAAATGATAGCTGATACTAGAGAAAGAGGTCACAAAATGCAAAAGAAAACAGTAAACCCAGTTCCAGATGGCCGGTCCCCTTAATTGTAGGCCGCCCCCCTTAATGATTAAGGGGACCGCCTAGGAAAATTAAGGGGGCCGCCCATCTGGTGTTTTCCCATGCGACCAGAAATCAAAAATTTGCAGAAATGGGTGGATTTTCAAATGTGTGTTTTCAGCAAGCTCTATTTGAAGCATATACTCTAGGAATGATGAAATATAAGCATAAAATAATAATTCATGCATGCAAACTAATATATTATAAGCTAAATTAAAATAAGCATAATAGTAGCATTAAGTTATAATCAAGGTCATAGCATGATAATAGTTAAAATCTAAGTAACAATCAAGAAACAAACATGAGGGAATACAAGTATTTCCGAATAAATCGAACAAATAATAAAACACACAAATGTCTAATAGTTCAATAATATTATTAAGTAGCTTCACATCAACAACTCTATTTCTTCTTCTTGCCCATCATCTTCCTGAACATCTTTCCTACGGACTTGAATCCTCCTCTAACTTCTTCTTGCATTTGCTGAGTCCGGTTCATTAAGGACGTTTGACGGGTGAAGAGGAGTTCATCGGTACGTTCATGAGGAAGAGGAATTTGATATTCGGTATAATCAAGATCAGGGAGATCATCAACATAGGTAGTGGGAGATGGGGTACTAACACACGAGGTGTTTTCCTCCTCATCATCGTCATTACCTCGATGAGATGTAGAACCACGAGGCATAGAAAATAAAGGACCACGAGATTTTCCTTTGTCACTTCGAGATCGACGAGTACGGACAAGAGTGAGTTGGTTCAAAGTGGGATGAACATGCACATAGTAATCATTTCGAAGATCTCGGTAATGTTCCATGACATTACGATAAAGTCGAGTGAGGAACATACCATAAGGAAATTGGCATTTGGAGTGTTTTTGGCAGTCATGATTCGATTGACAAAGACATAAGCCAGATTGTAGTTTTCTTCAGCAACTACACAATACAACATGTGGGCGATGCTAGCCATGAGATGATCACGGTGACCGCCGGTACCAAACGCATTCTCGCGAATGAGTTATTCCCAATTTTTCATGTCGGGGCTTAGCCCTTTGAGAAGAATTTGATTTTCATGAATATCGACATTCTTCGAATTGATTTTGCGACTAGTCGTACCAAGTTCTAGTTCAAGCATTCGACGAATGTCTTCAGGACTTGGAATCTCAGAATAGTATGGAGTATGGACCATCCTGAGGACGATTTCGTTCAAGTGAGGACAGATCCCATTCATTGGAGTATACGGCTTGGCCGTTGTATGGGATTCTGAGGATTTGTCCAAACTGAGCAAGAGTAAGAGTGATGAATTGATGTTGGATCATGAAAGAAATGAGGAGATGGCCATAGGGATCGGTTTGCACTGTCACTTTGCTATAGAAGTCGAGGACAAAGCGAGGAATGATTGGTTCGTTGATTTTGAAAAGACAATCAAGACGGATATTGGTGAACATTCGTTTGATTTGATCGGATTCATAGTAGGATGGATCGACAATTCTACCCTCGTGAATGTTTCTATTTTCAATGGGACGATAGTAACATGCAACGGCGGGAGACATGCCGGGAGTAGAGGAAACTTGAGGAATGTATTGTTTGGTTTTAGAAACGTCACCAACCGTGGTTTTAGGCATTTTCACCTAAACAATATAACAACAAAACTAAAATTAAGACAAAAACAATTAACATGCATATGTTATATAAATATATGCAATACATGTGGAACGGAAGCCTATTTCGACCAAAAAAAAATCCTAGGAAGTAGTTTAACAATGTTCCATGTTTTTAATTTTAAACTCGTTTAAAATGTATCTTATGGTGTCAAAGTGTAGTTGTGGAATTAGTTCGATATAATATCAATACTATCCAAACATCACTTTAGATATCATAATTCGTTTCGAAATTTGGCTAGATATATATTAGGTTATATATCTTGATTTCTCTTATGAGTTTGACTAACATAAGGCTAGTTTAAAAAGTGAAAATATGAATTTTGGTTTTCAAAATGTCTTTTTCCAAGTTAAACCAAACGCTCTGTTAACTAGATGAATATCGACTAAAACATCAATATATATATATTGATTATATATCTTGATGACTTCTATAGACTCGAATTATGTTAATAAGTCTAACAAACTAGTTTTAGTTTTAAATAAATTCATATAAGTATGATTTGTTCATGAACCAAACGCCCATGTTGTCTTCATGAAACTTTTTGCAATGATTTGAAAAGTGTGTTTTGATTGTTTAAAACATTAAACCATTACAATGTAGTAAGTTTTAACTAGTTTTTAAGAGTTATATCAACAATGTGCTTTTTGAAGAATGATATTGAAAAGGGTTTATGGGCGATTATTTTTTTTGATAATATGTTGTGTTAGACTTAGTTTGAGTTGCAATTCTACATTCTAATCCTATGGGAAGCATTTGGTTATTCAATTTCTAACTTCAATTTTACTAAAATTCGGATTAAAATAAATTTTAATAAAATACCTAATTATTGATTAGACACTAGATTGAATGAAATTTGATGAAATGTATGTTGGAAAACTTATAAGAGATGTTGTTATACATTTGGTTAGCATTTGCCCCTTGCGAAACAACCCCGGATTGGTGATTTGGTGAAGGATTTTTGTGGTTTTGCTTGGTTTGGTTCGTTCACAGCATAGGTGAGTGGAGAAAATATGAACAAATGGAGTGTTTGGCAAAGGATTTAAGGTGGAAAACGATTTTGGAAGTTACAGTAGGCCGGCCCCCTTAAACATTAAGGGGACCGCCCTCGATAACAAGCCGGTCCCCTTAAACATTAAGGGGGCCGCCCATTAATTTTTGAATTTTCGCGATTTTTGTTTCTGGAACAAACATATTTATACGTATATAATTAGATTTATAATATATCAAAAATACGTAAGAATTTATTGGCACGATGATGAAGTACTTGACAATTTTTAATTAACGTTTCCTTAATTAAAATGTACCTTTGACAATTTCGGATAAAATGATCAAAGTGTCAAGCTAATGGAGGATTTGAGAAGTGTTTGGGAATATGTGTATATGCGTATATAAATAAATATAGATTATGTGTAAGTGTGAATAAATGGTGGGTTATTAGGTGGAGTTGAGAAATGATGACGAAGATAAGTTTTTGTCGGCGAAAGGAGTTTGTTTCATCCATAGCTTTCTTGTGCGAAGGCGTTCTTCTTTTATGTTGATCCACTTAACTCACATCTCTTCATCATCATGAGTTTTCTAATAGTGGACATAAAAGATTTTTGAGTTGAACGTCAAAGTTCAAAAGGGCCAATAGGGGGAAGGAAAAGGTTCGAAAACGAACAATTTCCTGGAGTTCTATAAAGTCAACTAATGACGTATCTAGGTTATGTGCTGATGAGACGAAACGTGTACCGCTTTTAGAGGGTCATTTATGCCCTAAATCGTGATTATTTGATCAAATATTGCCCTAAATCGTTCCTTTTGTCATTTTAGGTACTTGGGACATGATTTCTGGAATATGAAGCATTTTGGAGCTTTTTGGACGTTTTTATGCTCAAGAATGAAGAAAACGAGAAAATCAAGAATCCATGCTGGAAACAGTACCTGACGGCGTCAAGCTCTACAAAGTGACACCGTCACTCATTGATAAAGAGGTGGATAATTCAAGTTGTACGTGACGGGCCAGAAAGATTTCAAGGCATTTGTACATGACGACGTCACCAAGGCCGTCAAGAGCACGTTACATGTGACGGCCCAGAACACGTTTATACATGACGGCGTCAGGACTTAACCTGACGACGTCAGATGATTTAAAGTGACGACGTCAAGAAGAAGGCTTACACAAGAAGAAACCTTAGTGAAACCGTCACAAGATGATCGAGACAATCACAACTTGCGCGTGGAGTAGCTGACACTGTTTTGGCCATAACTTTTGCATACGGACTCGGATTTGAGCGATTCAAAAAAAGAAACGATCGGGACGAAAAAATCTTCAATTTGGTGAAAAAATGGTCACAATGCTGTCACTACTTATGGGCTGACGCCGTCAAGATGGCCGACATAAAATCTGCCTATAAATATAACCTTATTACTTCACTTTTTGCAAGCCCTAAACCCTAAGGTCGATTCCTGGGTTTAGGTAGGTGTTTTTCTAGCAACTTAGAGGGTTTCAATAACTCCATAAACATTATATATTGGTTTGTTGATTCTATCTTAATTATGTTTTCCATTATAATTGTTGCTTGCCCTTCTTTGATGATGTTTTGCTAATTCACCTTGTGTCTACTTATGATTGTGTGAAACTTGTATATAATTGATTAGATCTTATCAGTGTTGCAAAAATCGGCCTACAAGGCCGATTAATCGGCGATTACAAGCTGAGCGGCCTTGGACCTTGGAGCGAATTACAAGGTAATCGGCCGATTAATCGGCCTTGGACCTTGGAATCGGCGATTAATCGGCCAAAAATCGCTACACGGCCCTCGACCGCCTCGGGACCGATTCACGATTTTTCCAACATTGGATCTTATTGATTCCTTGTTGATGTTTGTGTCTATCTTCATCAATTAGGGTGTGACACTTCAATAGGTCTAGTTGATTTAGCTTATAATTCTTGATTCCTATTGTCTCTTGTTTGGTTTATTGAATTCGATGTTAGGCTTAAGAAATCTGACAGACTTCCAATTGGTAACTTGCTTGAACGTTTTAAGAAACATGATCGGAGATGTACTACGATTATATGGTTGTATTTAATGCATAAGTTAATTCTAATGATCCCATGTTAGGAGCTTTTAACGGCTCGACATAGGAGTGAAGTAGGAGCTTATAGAGTTAGGGAAGATCGTACACGGCCCTACGACTAGTATTAAGGAATACAACCCATCAATTAAAACAAGGTGTGACAATTCAATATGTAGAATTGGATAGCTAGCAAGGAGTAACATATCATGGGTAGACATGCTTTCCATCCCTTGTAGAACCTTAGTTTATTTTTCTTGTACATTAGCTTAATTAGTAGCGTTTGGGTTAGTTGATTAGCAACTAATTCCGCCCCTCCTTCCAATACCCGAGATTTTTACCTGCTTTTCATAAAATATAAAAAACACAAAAAGAATCATCCTTCACCTTTAGACTTAGTTAGATTAATTTCAATCCTAATGACACTATTCCTGAGTTGAACGATCAATCCCCCGGTACTTTTCACTATACTATACTACAACGATCAGGTACACTGCCTGGTGGGGGTTGTAAGCTTCTCAAGATCCCTTGAGAGGTAAAACCTGTTGCGAGGGCGCAATTCCAACGCATCAAGTTTTTGGCGCCGCAGCCCGGGGAATAGTTATTGTTTAGGTTGGAATTTATTTTGATTAGGTCTACTCATTAGATTCCTTTTTAGTGAGATTTTTATTTTCTTTTTATTAGCTTTCTTGTAGTCTATCTTTTTCTTTGTGCCCTTTGTTTGTAAAACCATTTTCACTTGTCACTATGGCAGATGAAATTCCATTTAGATCACTGACAATCGAGGAACAACTATATTTCACTAATAGATTTGCTTCCTATCATTCCAATGATTTTTTGTGTGATCTTAGTGACATCCAAGAGGAGTTGGGGGTAAAGTTAGATGGGTTTGATAAATTCTATGCATGTGTGATTTCTATTAGACGATCATTATCAGGATCAATTCCTTTTAGTGAGACCCGTTGGATGAATTTTGAGAAAAGCTTCCTAACCATGACCCATAAGTTCAACGAATTGGTGGATTCGTATGAGCAAGATGACCTAGTTTCTAAGAATGTGAACTTAGAATCAAACCAAGATTATGAAATGGTTAGCGTTGAACTACCTAGTTGCATGAGCGGGATAGATTTCACCAAAACATACGACACACATGAGGTTAGAGTTAAGTCACCTAGTTGCATGTAATGGTTAGGCACTACCATAATACAAGATGAACACATAGGTGATATTGATGTGATGGAAGAGATAGTAGAAAACCCAAGCCCACTAAGTACCCCATAAGTCCTACCATCATTTGAGGCATACACACCGCCCGTGACTTACCCGGAAGAAGTAGAAGAGACTATAGGAACCCCAATAGAGGTAGAGCCCTTAGACCAAGCACCACTTGAGGATATAGGTTTGAATACTTGTAATGATAACCTTACTCCTAAGTCTAGGGAATTTCCTAGTGTTGATGAACCGGAACCTCAATCTTTACACAACTTTACATCCTTAGATATACATATAGGAGACAAAAAAGAAACCGACCCACCCATCAACCAATATTATCCGGGTAGTTTTAGGATGAAGTAAGCCATTCACTCACCCCCTTCACCTCACGTGGCGTATTTCCACCCTAAGGGTGTGTATCGCTACTTCCACCCGCAGTTAATCCTAAGTGTAAGGAAAACCTCCCCTATTTCCGTTAAATAAGGGTAGAGTCAGGCTCGTGACTCGAACAAAAACAAGCGCTTCTTGGGAGGCAACCCATGTTTTTAATTGTTTGATGTTTTTATTTTATTTGTTTGTTTGTGTCATATATGCTATCTTGTTTGTGTGTCAATACTTGTGGATATGTTTTATGAGTTCCTGTTTGTAATTCATTCCATAAGTATACTATCCTTCTATTGTTTTGTTTTGTTTTGTTTTTATTTCTAAGTCTGGAATTACATCTAGTCGTGTTTTTTCTTTGTTCGGTTTGATACTTTGGTTTTTGTGTTTGTTGATTACAGGACAAGAAGATGATTACATTTCTGGAGGGGAGCTTTCCACTACAAGAATCTGATGGAATACCCACGGAAATTACCCACACTCATCCTTTTGTGGGCATTTACCCACCCAATACCCACCTGTTACCCACCATCAGTGACTTATGAAGTGGATTTTAGTTTCCCTCGAATTTCTCATGGATTTACCCATGAAAATAGCCACACAATTATATTTGGTGTGCAATATGTGGGTAAATAATTGGCGCCAAAATATTTCCCATGGATTACCCACATCATGAATTGTTGTGGCTAAATTTGTGGGTAACTTGCTGGGTAAATGTTATTTACCCACTAAATGCAAATATCCTTTTTACCCGTTGGTGATCCTCTATGGGTATTTTTAGGGTGAACATTTACCATGACTTTTCTTGTCTTGTTGTTTGCATGGGTAGTATTTATGAGTAATTGCGATGGGCAATTTGTGGTTACAAATACCACAATTTAGGGGTGTCAAAAGGGTCTGGTTAACTCAACCCAAACCCGAACACGATATTCCTTAAAGCATGAACCCGATATTGTTATAGGGTTGTTTTAGGTTGAGGTATTTATTTTCATTTATTTGGAAAGGTAGCAATTATATAACAAAACGAAACCAAAGTACAATACAAGTAGGGGTGTCAATAGGGTCGGGTTGACCTTTACCCGAACTCGAACCCGAACCTAATAAGGCTTATCGGGTTAGGTTCAATTGGGTTGTGTAACCCAAACCGGATAACCCGACATAGTTATCGGGGTTGGGTTAGGCTTGAATTATTTTTGTAATCGGGTTATCGGGTCAACCTAATAAGACCCGAAATTTATTTTCTAAAAATTTATTCTCTAATTTCACTTAATGTCTTCACTTTATGCAAGTAAGATACTTAAGCCATCCATTTTGAGGACGACCAAAGTGTACACAGTTATACAATTTCATAAAAATATGGGCTAAGTCATTTAAATTAGTAATTATTTCACGTAAGTCATTCAAATTTTTATTAGTAATTCGGTGTGTAACATGTATTACAAACCATAAACTGTTGTGAGGTGTGTAATTTTTTTTAGATACTGTTGTTTACATTGTTGCATAATATACCCATTCATCCTCTTAAAATGCACTTCATAATTTCCCAAAATGTATTATTCTTTGAATAATATATAGTCAATAATCAATATACAATATAAATAAACTAGGAAAATGATGATCAATCCAAAGCCAACCCACATATACATGAGTATCTAATGCATAATTGCATATTGTCTTGTATACTCAGCAGATAATACAACCAGTAGGATAGTCTTCAACACTATGAACACAGTATTGCTGGGTCATGTTAGGATTGTAACGTCTAAACCCGATTAACACGACGTGACATAACCCGACCTGATAACAACTCAAACCTGATTACCCGAGTACTTATCGAGACGAGTTGCGGGTTACTTGTGCATAATAAAAACCCAATTCAACCCGATCCGATAACCCGACAAGTCGACAACCCGACCCAATAACACCCTACAACGAGGGTCATACATCAAACAAACAAACAAGGACTAACACAAAGAGAACTACGATACAGAGAACCACAATACCATTACATGAGAAACTTTCAAGTACGAAACCCTGCCAGAAAACAAGTCAAAAGACCAGTTTATGAAAGAACCTGAACAGAACCATCAAAAAGCTAGATCCTAAGCAAAAATACCCCTATTACTTGACACTATCTAATGAGTTGAGATGATGTCCAAACTGCCACATATTTCAAACATAACTTGAAAGAACAAATGCCGTATAATTAGAAGCAACACAACCGACTTAGCACACTACTAAATGTCAACCCACTAACACATTAAGAAACCACAAATACCATGAGGTACCAGACAACCACAATGAGATAAGTGAAATAACAAACAATCCAAATAAATGTCATTAAGATTCAAATCAAATTAAATAACGATAAAAAAAGTCTATGCTGCTAATTGCAGAGATTATAACAATATTAAATAACCTTTATATAAACACATAAACTCCAAATTAAGAAAATTGACACCAAATATTAATAACCACGTACTCAACTTAATTACAAATAATCTAATGTTAACATACTTCTAAAATATTTACCAAATGAGTGAATAGATGTTCAAAAAGATTATATAAAACAAGTAGACCTTACTTACAAACTATTAATCTTACACAACCAAATTGGTACCATGTTTGTTTGCCTTTGATTTACATCACTCCATAATTGATTCTTTGAGAAGGTATTATAGTTAGATTTATTGTTTGAGTTGGGGTAAGTAGTACATGTGAATTAAAAAACTATCCCCAAAATTCAAAGATAACATACATCAATGAAATTTCATATATTTAACTAAGAGGGGCATAAGAAAATTAATTAAAACTTAGAGACAAGTTTGTACCTCAATTAGGGTTGTAGGATTGATGCTTTATCTCAATTCCACTTTGGTGAGAGGATGAATTGACATAACAAAGTTAATGTTTTATCAAACCAACTTGGTAACTGTTGCCTCCAATTTTTATTTTGGCAGGTTATTTGTTTGACCCAATCAAAGAAACAACCAGATTAACAGTTACCTGATGCAATATGTTTCGCGGGTTATTTTGTATTGCCTTTTGACTCGTTTGATTCCCTCCATAGATAAGCATGAAACTAGTAACCCACACCAGTGGGTAGTGGGTGGGTATGGCATAAGGATCTTCATTTTACCCGCCACGTCAATTTTCTGTCTCCGGTGATAGATGATTTTTTGCCACAGTAAGAGCGACATTCATTTTTTTTTAATTTCTTTTCAAAACATTTTTAACAACAAACTTAAATTTAATTCATAATTAAAACATTATATAATAATTCAAATAAAATTAAAACATTACAATACTAATTAAAAACTTATATTAATAATCTAAGTCGTAGCGTGCCTTGATTGCATCCTTGATCTCCTGCAACTTTTTTTGTTGGAGTACGGGCAAAAAGGAGTCGATTGGTGTGAGATAAAATATGATGTATTTTTCCCGTCTCTTTTGTTGCGAAAATTCAAATTTTTGACGTTCTTGTTCAAATTTCATTTCCTCCAATTCCGCTGCTTCCCGAATTCTTCTTTCAGCAACTTCCAACTCATGTTTCCTCAACTCCGCTTCTTGTTTTTGGTTTTCCAACTCTTGTTTCTTTAACTCGAATTATTCGTCTGTTTCCGACTTCTTCTTTCCCCATTTTAGCGTCTTAATGGTCCTCCATTTTCCGGCCGCCCCTTCAACAAACGAATCCTTGGATTGATCGGAGGCGGATGATTTCTTCTTATTTTTTCTTAGATTGGTCATGACCAATTGGTCTTTTGGATGTTTAGTCATTCGAGTAACTCAAAACCGATAGTGAACCTTATCATTTAAGAAGTTGGAAACCCACACAAAGAATCATAAATCTTGTTCGAATAGATACATGGTTAGATAATATACCTCAAATAAACGATATTTTCATTGATAACTTGAAAATGGTAATGGTGAAATCCTGTCGTGACATGTCATTTTTAGAGAGGATGTATCAAGTTATTGCAAGCGTAACGAGTTGGAGAAAAATGAGTGAACTAGGAAATATTCAAGAGTTTGTTATTGCTTAGGGAAACACGAGAAAAAGGTTGTTTGTGATTGGGTTGCAAAACTCAAGTTTCTTGATGGACATGTTTCGAATATGGCAAGATGTGTCGATATGAAAAAGTACAAGATGTTTGTGTATAATAGTAAAGTGTTTTGTGACATTCAATAATACCGAATATACATATATAGAGTACAAACCCGAAAAAACCTAACAAATAATGCTCTCGGGGCCTTAGCCCCTACAAACCCCATTTGGGCCAATGCAAATACACGACTATCAATCCCCTGCAGTTGGAGCAGGAGGACACCGGACACTCAAACTGGTTCGAAACTCCTCAAACAAAGCTGAAGGTAAATCTTTAGTGAAAATATCTGCATACTAATAGCGTGAGGGAAAATGAAGAACTCTAACTTGACCAGCAACAACAAAATCTCGAACAAAGTGAATGTCAATCTTGATATGCTTCGTACGTTGATGCTAAGCCGGATTTGAAGATAGATATACAACACTTACATTGTCACAGTGAACCAGCGTAGGATGGTAAAATGTTTCGTGACATTCAATAATACCGAATATACATATATAGAGTAAAAATCCTAAAAAACCTAACAAATAATGCTCTCGGGTCTTAGCCCATAAAAACCCCAGTTGGCCAATGCAAGTAACAGTTTGGCATGTAAAGCCTAATTTTTATTGTTATATAAAAACTTTTTAAAATATTAACCTAATTTTATCTGTATACATGACCCAATTTAAATAGTGTCATATCTATTTTTATACACAAATCACTTGTAGAATGACTGAAACACGAAGTAACTTCATTCATTGCATTATTTATATTATTACAGTATCTGAACTTTGAAATTTTCATTCATATCCATTTATATATCAAATTTTAAATTGAACTATATAACACTAAAACCATTGTTCACATTTTCGTAACGATCTCGATCTTGCAGAGACGGAAACAATCCTGAGTAAGATCACGATCTTGATAACTTTGGTTGTTGTCATGAGAGGTCATTGAGGCTGAGTTATACACAATGTATTAAAACCGAGGTCGAGCCCCCATCATAAAAAGTCATTGAGCACGAGTTATGCATAATGTATTAAAGTCGGGCTTGAGCCCTAAACATAACTTAGTGGCTCCCCAATGAATTTAAACATTTATATTATGGGTGAAATTTATTTAATCGTGCTATTCAAAGATAGTAACACATTGTAATATTAGACTAGCCCATCTAAACAAATAAGTTAATCCAGACAAATGACTTAATGAATTTTATTCACGCTATTTAAAGAGAATGAATTCCATCAATAATTTCCAAATCCAAAATTCAATCTTAACTAATGAGTAACTGAATTTATTTGGCCATTTATGTTAAGTTTCGTCATTTTTAACAAGCTAAATTCAAGAGTAACTCACAAATAGCCCGATTATTATTATGTCTATTGTTATATGAAACTTGAATTTAATCGGTAAGTGTATTAAAAGCTAATGAGACAATCAATTTGTAAAGAAAAAAATCGACACACAACTCATGTTTGCTCTTGAACCTAACCAGACCAATCTATTTGCTTGTAGGGTCTGACGCGGGTGCAAAAGTGATCGAAAAATTGAAAGATATAAGATTTATTTAATAATTAATATTGTTAATAAACTAATAATAATAACGTCTAGCTGTATGAAGCTCAAGCTCATAAAAGTTAAATCGATTAAGCTTTGAGTTAATCTTGAGCTTGAAAACTAATTAAGCTTTGAGTTAAAAGTAAAGTGTGGGTTGAGCTCGTTTAACTAGAGCTCAAGTGGAGCTTAAGTCGACCTTTTAACAAGTTGAGTTCAAATATCTCACAAATAGCTTCTTTCACTTACAATTCACATGTATCGATTATTGTAATTTCTATGCTTACACGAAACTTGAAGTTAAGCTATTTAATACATATAGTTTTGGATTTGGTTATGTTGTACAAAATGTGAAAAAACTTGGTAAACATATAAAAACCTAACAACACAACCTCTTTGCGAAAGAAGAAAGGTCTATACACAACTTTTGTTTTTATGTTAGTAAGTACCCTAATAACCAGATTGACCTGATTCCGACAAATCCGCTTAATATAGGTCCGATTGCAAGTTAATTTCTTTTCTTTGAACATCCTATAGACCCGACAATCTAAAAGCGTGAGCAATTCTAATTCATAATAACAAAAATTCTAATGAGGTAAATAACAATAACAGTAATAATAATTAGGGGTGTTACTCGGGTTGACCCAATCGGGTTCAGGTTAATTCGAGTTGAGGCTAAAAAAAACCCAAACACGACCCTATTTAGAAATCAGGTTCGGCTCAAATTGGGCCGGGTCAACTCGAATAAAAGTTAAATGATTAAAAAAATGCTTACTTCAATATGTTTACGATGTAAAAGTGTTAGTCAAGTTAGGTTGGTCGGGTTCAGCTCAATTTGGGTTGAGGCTAGAAAAACATATCCGAACCTGACCCAATTTAAAACTCGGGTTAGTCACGTTGACATAAATGTTGACCCAAATTAACTCGAATTAACTTTTAGACCCGAATAACCCGACCTGAATAGACTTAATCGGGTCCGGGTCGGATGAGCTACACCTTGGTATTTACTTATTTATCAAACTAAAGTTTTTAAGATAATAGTAATGAATATAGGGAATAATAAAACTATAGGTTTTACTCATTCATCAAAGTTTTAACATTCCACACTACAAAACGGTTACTGACTTTTGTGAAGATATTGGCGCCATTCTGTGAAATTATTTGGCGCCCCTAGGTATGTGGGGATCGTGGAGCAGGAATGACTCCTTCCACAGAAGGTATATGTTGCGGTTTATGAGATGCAATAGACTTTTCAGGAAGCAGTAGAAAAAGGCATGTTCATACACCATTCTCTATTTTAGATCATAATTTATGGTAATTAGTTTTAATTTACCTTTTAATTTAATGGTAGGGTGCTTGATTCATTGAGTTCTATTGCATGATTATATTTGATTAGGTTTATTTTTACTTTACACTTTCATGTAAAAAACCTAGGGTTCTTTGAATTAGTATTAATAACTGTAATTGTGTGGGTAAATGAACAACATCTTCTTTTGTGTTTACTATTAATTTCAATTGTGAACCCACTGCTTGAACCCACTATTTTTATTTATAAACCCTAATATCACTGGAATTGGGAAAACTACAGACAAAGATATTAAAATCAGAAGTGGATAATTAACAAGATATGCTTTTGCTGTTGTAGTTGTAATAGTCAGATTAGTTATCCGATGAACTAGTAGATGCAATCAAGGGCGGAACTTCATTGGGGCAGGGGAGGGTGCTGACCCTCCTGCAAATTAGGCAACCAAAAGTCATTCTCAATCTTGGCACAATGGTTCCAACAGGGACTCTCATCTGCTTATATTTCCACAATCCTATATTCCAATTACTTGTAGATGGATGATTGATTGTTTTGTGTCTTTTAATCGTATATATAAGTGATGTATTAATTAAGCTATTTAAGATTTTGAGGTTTTCGATTATTGTAACGAATCCACCCTGTCAAATACGACTTTGTTAATCTTGTAACCCGCTTCTATAATTTCGTTGGCCATATGTGCTTCTAATTTTCTAGCTAGACAATTCTTTCATGCTCTATTTTTTGTTAGCAGCTCATGTTGTTTCTTATTCTTTATTCAATGCATTTTTTTAATCTTAGGTAATTTGGAAATTTGAGTTGGTATCTTTTGCGGTGCAGTTTTACTTGTATGAAGTCTTAAATGCATCTATTACTATTTATTTTCATCAAGGACATTGCATATTCAAGTCTTTTTCTTTGTATAACCGATGATATGGCTGTTGTTGTTATATAAGAAGTACTGGTTTCTAGACTTTTCTTTCGGCCCCCCTAAGAAAAGCGTTCAAGGTCCGCCACTGCACATGAACTTGTTGCAAAATTGAAGTAGACTTTCACTTGAACTTGTAGCAGAATTGCAGGCCTGTAAAAAACTATCACTTGTAAGTTGTAGATGTACTTGTACCAGAATTGTAGAAACACTCACTTGTATATGTAGCAGAACTGAAGAATAAACAGACCAGACAAACAAACACTTGCATACCATTGCACCAAACTTAAAGATATCACAGAAACTTTGAAACAGAACTGCACACCCAATGCCATCACACTTGTTGTTAGGGGTATCAATAGGGTCGGGTTGACCCGAACCCGATAAGGTTTATAGGGTCGGATCTTATCGGGTTTGAAAAACTAATCGGGTTAGTTTGACCCGAACCCGATAACCCGATATTGTTATATGGTTGGGTTAGGGTTGAGTTATTTATGCTATCGGGTTATCGGGTCAACCCGATAAGACCCGAAATACATTATATTACTTTTTTTATATATATAAATTAAAAAGCTTACTCGTCATTTGGCATGAGAAGATTAATATACCAATTTTTATTAGTGCCTAATAGTTAATCATTATATTACTTCCACACATTACAACCTACTGCATGAAGTCTATTACTACCTTACGCTTGATAGTCGATCAATTAGTGACTCGCGAACTTAGTTCATTCATTGCTGCAACACATGTACAGGATGGTGAGATTCTGGGTTACTGTTGCAAATAATGGGTTCCAGTGGTCTGATTTAGTTGCTTGCTCACATTTCATTTCATAGTTTCATGGTTTGACATATTAAAAATTTTGCTTGCTATTGATCTTGTATGTGGGGACGTAAAATCAATAGTAAACTAATCTTTTGTAGATGCATGTATTCTTGTTTGTGAGTGTCAGTAAGCCATTTTGGCTTTGCTATTATGTATTTATACTTATGGTTTCAATTTAATAGAGTTGTTATCTTTTAAAATATTTATGTGAAGCTGTGCTTATTTGGTAACCCGATAACGAGCATATCATGATGTGTACTCGTTTGACTACTTTTTTCTATGCCCATACAATAAACCCTATATATTGTATTTACGCTGCATATAATACATCATTACTATGATCGCAATATGTATCCAAATATTTTGTTAATCTCTTCTTTTTGCATATGTGATGTAGGAATCTATATACAAGCATCCACCTCCGGGATTTGAGCTTTTTTGCATACTTAAACCAGCGGCAATGACAAGAAAACATTTATTAATGAGAAGTAAAAAACAATCAATGTAAGTTCTGAGTTCCTCGTTATACAATATTTGTTCTTTGTTCTATCATTACTCATGATTAAATCTACACACTTATAGGATAAGCTGTTACGTCTTAAGGCAAGAAAGGGAGGAAAATCCAGCTTCTACAGCAAGTTTGGTAGATGGAACAACAATTTACATTGCAGCAGCAGGTGGTGCAAAGAGAAGAAACATGTATGGTGTTGGGTCAAAGAGAGTTGGTTATATTAATGATATAGATTCTGGAAATAAAACAACTGCAGTTACCAAGGTAGACGACAGGTGGGAGAAAAAGTCTGAAATTGGAGAGAAAGATCAGCAGATTAAATAAAGATCTTGAGAGTGTGTGCAATCGTTTCAACATAACACTTCTGAATTGTGATTCTCATAGTGGAAATTCTGATGGAGGAAATGCTCATCAAGATCTTAATACTAGTCACTCCCGAGCAGGTGGAAGAGAGGAAGATGACCAAGATAGCTGCATGATCGTGAGTTGATAAGTCATATTTATCTTTATGTTAATTGTTTTGAGACATCTTTATGATGGTGGTTTGTTCTTTAGTTTATTTTATTTGTTTTGAGACATCATTAGAATGATGGTTTGTGCTAATTAGGAGACTTAATATTTATGTAAGAATGATCTATTTATTATCATGTGCTTTATATTTCAATATTTTTCATGCATTATTCATAATACGACGTAAATATTTAGCCACAATTTACTCACAAAACAGTAGTGGGTAAGTTAGCTACGAATATACCCACAAAATATTCTGGCAAAGATGTCATGTTTGCCCATGACATTTACACACGGTCATATGTGGGTAATTTTTCCCACGGATTTCATGGGCAAATTCGCCCACGCTTTTTACACACGATGGTTAATTCTATTCAAAAATTGTTGTGGGGAAGTTGACTTTTACACACGAATAGTTCTGTGGGCAATGTTACCCACACAATACCCACGAGTATATCTATGGGTGTTTTGTGGTGAGTTAGAGAATCCCACAAACAATTTACCCATGAAAGCAAAACAATCACCCGCCAAGAATGATGGGGGTAAACTTACCCACAGTATGAAAATGTCGTGGGCAAACAATTAGCATTGGAGGTTTTACCCATCTATAGAGAGTCGTGGGTAATTCGTGGGTACTTCACAGTTACCCATGAAAATATGGCTTTTACCTACAAATTCTGACCGTGGCTATTTGCCTGAATTCTTGTAGTGTTCAACGTTCATTTTCTTGGAGGTAGATTTGACCATGTTGTCACATAATCCACACCGAACGACTCAGGGGAGTATTAGATTCTTTCATTCTTATTTATTTTTACTTTTACATCTTTTATCTAGAACATTGGGGACAATGTTCGGTTTAAGTGTAGGGAGGGTATATTAGAAACTATAACTCCACTTGATTTTTGTTTTGTTTGATAGTGAATGTATAATAAAACTGAGAGAAATATTTGTTAGGGCAATTTTAGCACCAAATTTAAATTTTTTTGCAACATATAGGAGTGAAACTTTAGTCTTAATAAGCGTCTCATGGATAGGAATTGTATGACTAGCACAAAAACCATACCACTCAAAAATTTCCACCCCAAAAATGTGAGGTTCGCCTTTATATCTTTAGGAAAAAGCATTCATTCTTAATGCTTGTGAGTGTACCAGTAGTATTTAGATTCTAGAACTTGTGATAGCGATGCATCCCGAGACCGCTAGTGAGACTACATTCGTGTAGTTAGAATTTACTACATGATAAGAGGCATTAGGATAACCCTTGTTTCACACCTGTAATATAATTACATTGACTTCATAGGTCAAGTAATTCTCCCACACCTTTGCGTTGTACTCATTTTTAGTACACGATACCCCTAGTACACCCCTCCGAGCATATCTTTTTCGTTTCTAACTTTAAGCATCTTACTTAAAGATAGAATTTGTTTACAATCCACCTCAAATGTGCAACCAAATTGCCTTAGCCTTCCGTGTATGCACTCATCTTTAGTGCATTATTGTTATTTGTTTAAACCCTTAGTTAGTTGTCTAATTGATTACATGGTTGCTAAGTCGAGTCATATCTTGTACATATTGTTTTGGGAAGATTGGGACTCATGGGTAAAGTACTATTGTAATGGAGTAATGGGGATGACGTCAATTATTACCCGCATATGTGCGTTAATATTTAAAAGTAGTCCAAGTGTTTTGATTATTTTGATTCGAGTCATTAGAATAGTTGATTGTGAAGTATGTAAAAGCTCAAGTGTAGGGAGGAAACGAGCTCCCTTTGATGTACTATTTTGGACGGTAGAGTAAAAGTGTATAAAAAAATCGAAAAAAAAAATGAAAAAAAAAATGAAAAAAAAGAAAAGAAAAAAAAATAGAAAAAAAAAAGAGAAAAACATACGGGCTACCATCCGTTTCTTTTATTTATGTTTAAGTCAAATAGTGTCTTGAAAAAAAATCCAAAAAGAGTCGTAGTTAGTTCAAGTTGAGTCGAGTCTTGGCTTAGCAACGCCTCATCATACATGTAGTTAACTAAGACAATTGACTTGCCACCAGTAAAATATCCGTTTATCCAACAAAACCGTGTTCTCCATATCCCCTACACCTAAAGTTATAACCCTTTAAAAAGACCTCTTTGATAGTTTTCCTAGGTGCTTACGCCAAGTGGTGGAGGTTTTGATCCTTTCCCAGGCCTATAGTAATCTATTTGCTATGACAGGTAGAGAGTGATATTTCTCCATTTCCAATTATGACATATAAATTTACAACACCCGAGATATGAGAGTATCCAAATACTTAATGTGAGGTGCTAGTGTATAATTTTCGTACTTGTTTTGATTAAGGTAGAACGATCATATGTTGTAATTACTTTTATATTAGTATTAAATGACCCCTAACTTGTATTTTTATTGGTGGAAAAGCTCATTTGCTTGAGGACAAGCAAATCCCAAGTGTAGGGATATTTGATGAGACGAAAAATGTACCGCTTTTAGGGAATCATTTATGCCCTAAATCATGATTATTTGATCAAATATTGCCCTAAGTCATTCCTCTTGTCATTTTAGGTACTTGGGACGTGATTTCTGGAATATGAAGCATTTTGGAGCTTTTTGGACGTTTTTATGCTCAAGAATGAAGAAAACGAGAAAATTAAGAATCCATGCTGGAAACAGTACCTGACGGCGTCAAGCTCTACAAAGTGACACCGTCACTCATTGATAAAGAGGTGGATAATTCAAGTTGTACGTGACGGGCCAGAAAGATTTCAAGGCATTTGTACATGACGGCGTCACCAAGGCCGTCAAGAGCACGTTACATGTGACGGCTCAAAACACGTTTATACATGAAGGCGTCAGGACTTAACCTGACGACGTTAGATGATTTAAAGTGACGATGTCAAGAAGAAGGCTTACACAAGAAGAAACCTTAGTGAAACCGTCACAAGATGATCGAGACAATCACAACTTGCGCGTGGAGTAGCTGACACTGTTTTGGCCATAACTTTTGCATACGGACTCGGATTTGAGCGATTCAAAAAAGGAAACGATCGGGACGAAAAAATCTTCGATTTGGTGAAAAAATGGTCATGACACCATCATTCCTTACGGGCTGACGCCGTCAAGATGGGCCGACAGAAAATCTGCCTATAAAAATAACCTTATTACTTCACTTTTTGCAAGCCCTAAACCCTAAGGTCGATTCCTGGGTTTAGGTAGGTGTTTTTACAGCAACTTAGAGGGTTTCAATCACTCCATAAACATTATATATTGGTTTGTTGATTCTATCTTAATTATGTTTTCCATTATCATTGTTGCTTGCCCTTCTTTGATGATGTTTTGCTAATTCACCTTGTGTTTACTTATGATTGTGTGAAACCTGTATATAATTAATTAGATCTTATTGATTCCTTGTTGATATTTGTGTCTATCTTCATCAATTAGGGTGTGACACTTCAATAGGTCTAGTTGATTTAGCTTATAATTCTTGATTCCTATTGTCTCTTGTTTGGTTGTTTGAATTCGATGTTAGGCTTAAGAAAACTGGCAGACTTCCAATTAGTAACTTGCATGAACGTCTTAAGAAACGTGATCGGAGGTGTACTATGATTATATGGTTGTATTTAATGCATAAGTGAATTCTAATGATCCCACGTTAGGAGCTTTTAACGGCTCGACATAGGAGTGAAGTAGGAGCTTATAGATTTAGGGAAGATCGTATACGGCCCTACGACTAGTATTAAGGAATACAACCCGTCAATTAAAACAAGGTGTGACAATTCAATAGGTAGAATTGGATAGCTAGCAAGGAGTAACATATCATGGGTAGACATGCTTTCCATCCCTTGTAGAACCTTAGTTTATTTTTCTTGCACATTAGTTTAATTAGTAGCTTTTGGGTTAGTTGATTAGCAACTAATTCCGCCCCACCTTCCAATACCCGAGATTTTTACCTGCTTTTCATAAAATATAAAAAACACAAAAAGAATCATCCTTCACCTTTAGACTTAGTTAGATTAATTTCAATCCTTACGACACTATTCCTGAGTTGAACGATCAATCCCATGGTACTTGTCACTATACTATACTACAATGATCAAGTACACTGCCTGGTGGGCGTTGTAAGCTTCTCAAGATCCCTTGAGAGGTAAAACCTGTTGCGAGAGCGCAATTCCCACGCATCATGTGCACGTATATGTATGTGTATATATATATATGTGTATATATATATATATATATATATATATATATATATATATATATATATATATATATATATATATATATATATATATATATATATACGTTCAAGAGAAAGAAGGAAATAAATCATATCTACACAAGCAAAGCAACCAAAAATTTTTTTTATCTACGCATGGCAATTAGTAGAGAAAGAATGGCGTACCCGACGGTCTTCAAAAAAAAATCTTCTAAATCTTCAAGATGATAAATATACTTTGCAAAAGTATATGGTGATAGAACTCCAAGATAGTTGTAAGGAAAGTTGATCTAGCTATTTGGTCCCCATTACCTCTTTGGTCCAAAGTTGTTTGGTCCAAACATGTTCAACATTTGGCTAGGATGCATGAAAGGTGGTAGTATTCCCCAAGGGTGGTAACTTGGTTGATAGTTCCTCATTTGATTACTAGGGTTGTTGTAGTTTTGTTTATTTTGGTTTCTTCTTGGTTGAGGTGTTTTAGATCTAGGATAAGAATTATTTGGCTTCCTAGGTGGTGGAGTTTTAGATCTTGTTTTAGGTTTAGAGGATCATACATCGGTCTTTAAAGATGGTTTATAAAACGTTTTTATTTCTTCATCACTAGCAAGAGGTATTTTCTTATCATTTATTAGTATGTATTTGGGATGTTTTTCTAAGGATGTTGGTTTACTAGATTCGCTTTCAAACTTAACACTTTTTGTTTCACTAAATGAAGCTTCAATTTGGTTAAATCCTAAGCCGGTTTTGTCTCTGGATATTCTTTGAATACTTATTATTTTCTTAAGTGAGTTACTACTATTTTCAAATTTGTCAAGTTTACAAATTTCTTCTCTAAGTATTTCATTTTCACTTTTAAGCTCTTGACATAATTTACATTCTTCAATAATTTCTTTGCCTTTTTCTAATTTATGTATTTTAATTTTAAGTTCTAGTATTTCATTTTCTAATTGATTGTTTTATATGTTTTAGTGATTTTTTAGTCATTACTTGTTGTCCTAATTTGCATAGTCTAATATACTCATTATCTAAATTATTTTCGTCTAATGATAGATTCTCATCACTAAAATATTCGGTTTCGAAACGTACCTCGCTTGATGTTTTTGCCATAAGACACTTTTCTTCTTTTGTCGTTTCTTTATCCTCCTCATTGTTAAAAGTTACGTATAAATATTAATATGTAAATGACTAGTATCAAACCCGAGACCTCGGGATTGCACACAATACAAACGAGAGTCAAAGATTAATAAATATTAATTGTTAGTTATATTTATTAATAACACAAGTTCAAGGGTTAATGATCGTTAGTGATTAAACGTATGGACTAACTATCATTAAATAATAAGGAAAGGGACTAGAATGTAATTTAGGAGACAAGAAGGATCCGAAATCCCCTTGTGGGTTGTATGGCCGGTCGACCTAATCCCATAGGGTCGATCCATGCTTGCTTGGTCTCCAAGAAATTCATCTATTATATATACAAACCCAAGGGTCTTTTTTTCTCAACTTTTGTGCACACACAATACCCTAAGTTTGGTTTTTCCCTTCTCTTTTCCTTGGCCGATCGAACCTCAATCCCTAAGGGTTTAGGATCGATTTTTTCATAAGCAAAACAATACTTGTGTTTTAATCTTGCAATTAATTTGATTCGGTATTAGTTTGTGTGTACAAGAACGAGGTAACAACTCACTATAGTTGTTATCAAGGAATCGATCAATAAAAAAAGGTAAGGGATTGATCATTGATTCATAAACCCTAATTAGGGTTCATCAATTAATTCAAGACTTGCTTATTTGATTCTTGATCGGGCTAGAATCACCACGGTACGTTCCTATTTATGTTTTAGTTAATCTTATGTGTTATACTTGATCCTAGCTTCCGCAATATGTGTACTTTGATTGTTAAACTCTAACAGTGGCATCACGAGCCATGTATAACATGTAATTGATTACTAAACAGTAATAAAAATCGGATCTTTAATTGTTTTAGATACATGTTTTTGATCTAGGGTTTTTTTTTTCTTTAAATTTTTTTTTTAAAATTTGAAACCCTACCCCTAATTTTGGGGGGGGGGGGGGGGTCGATTTTCCACATAAAACCCTAATTAGGGTTTCTGGTTTACTTGATTAAATTGTAATCACTAGAAACCCTAGGTCTTTAACCGGTTATGTGAACGTACTTGTAACCTATGTGCTAATTGTTAGGTTTAATCCATGACAAAACATGCATGTTAGTCATGGATCTTGTTGTTTTGATTTCTTTGTCACATGTTTTAGATAGATCTAAAATTGGGGAAGGCTCCAATACATATATATATTAAAATCAATTTATATGCTATGTGGTGTGTATATTAGCTATGGCCTACGCAATTGATTTATCAATGTATGTGGCTCTCCTCCATCAAGAGGAGAAGGCCTTAGTTGATTACATGCATAATTATACCTAGAATTGATTTTATTAGGATCTTTTTAATAAGGTTTGCATGTGGCTATTTGTTTCACTTTATTATTATTATTTGTTTGTTTATCTTTGATTACTTGTTTTATTGTTAATTGTTTGACATGATGTAAGCAATAAAAGGGTAATTTTTCATAAAGAAAATAATACGGACTAATAATGGTGAAACCCTAAGTGATAATGATTGAATCTTGCGGAGTCTTATGTGCCAACAACGGTTCGCTTCGCACGGTAATTCGCTCCAAGGCAAGACTAGCAAGATTCATACTTTATTACATGTTTTGAGATTGAATCCATTAACTTTTGCTTGATTGATGTTTTGTACAAACGTGCTTTTAAAAGTAACTCTTTTAAGACAAAATTCATAACCGTGATTTGAAGGCTTAGAAAAGAGCCTTAGAGTCTGCCTTGGTTATCACAATCTTGAATACGTCTTAAACGAATTTCTTTTAAAATCATGCTTGTAGAAAGTCATCTTAGGGTTTTTTAAACCTCAAGTAAAACTTTGTGTATTAATTTCACGAATTGGTAATAAAAAGGTTTTGAAAATTATGCTATAAAGATGAGTGCATGCATCTTTATACATATTTTGATTGACATATCAAAATTGAATACCCTTAAAATTTAAGTTACATGCCATCTATCTATAAGGAACACTTGGAATTTTAATTTAGTAAACGTGAGACCTAGGCTAAATTATTATAACAAGGTAAAATTCTTTTAGTGCGTGAGACCATAATTGTAATTTTACAGTTTCTAAGGTAGACGACTTAATTAAGTTGTGCGTGAGACCTAGAACTTAAGGCATGAGATGGGATGAAACATGCTTACAAGGCAAATTGATGAATCAATTTGATGTAAATCCCATAATGGTCTAGGAATTGGAAATCTTGTTTGCCAATTATTGTTCGACAGATTACCATCTTTTGTACTTTTACCACTAGCAGATCAACTGATGTGGTGGAACTATGTAAAGTTGGATCCTAGATTTTCAAGAAAATTTTGCTGGTTATATGAATATAGCCTATGGGTATTTTATTTTCTTGAAGATATTTATTATCGAAAATACTAATGTTTGAACTTTTATCTGTAGATATGGCTCAACCCGATAACCCAACTGTGATTTCTGCTTTCAAGAGTCATCTTGTGAGAGAAAAATTGACTGGAAAGAATTTCAATGATTGGCACCGTTCGCTCAGAATTGTCTTGAGGGCGGCCGGTAAGCTCAATTACTTGACCGAAGAATGTCCATCTGAGCCTGCTGCTGATGCAAAAGAAGCAGTTAAGGTGGAGTGGAGGGAGAAACATGCTAAGTTTAATGAGGTTGCTTGTTTAATGCTCACTAGCATGAGTGCTCCATTACAAAAGAAGTTTGAGTACTTTTTCCCAAAAGATATGCTTGAAGTACTTCAGCAGTCTTATGAGAAACCTCCCGCAGTTGAATTGTATGATGAACTTGACAAGCTACACAACTGCAAGCATGGTGATGGTAAACCAGTTGAAGATTATGTGACTGAGATGAAGGAATCTTTTGATCAGCTTCACAGAATTGGATTTGGTTACCCCGAGAATGTGCAAGTGCACTTGATCAACAGGGCCCTTAACAAGGACTTTGCTGGTTTTGTGCAGAATTTCAACATGCACTGCTCGGGGAAGACAGTCTCAGAATTACTCACACTGCTTGTTGATTATGAGAAAAGTCTACCAGCCAAGGTCAAGGCTCCTACCCCGCAAGTGTTGGCAATTCATGGGGGGAGAATCCAGAAGAAATCGCATGTGAACAAAGGCAAAGGGAAAGGTGATAAAGGCAAGCAGGTCATGGCCTATCAACCTCAACCCAAGGTGAAGAAGCATCAGCCTAAGCAGAACAAGGTGAATCTGCTAAACAAGAAGGATCAGGCTTGTCACCATTGTTATGAAAAGGGCCATTGGAAGCGCAATTGTCCTCTCTATATTCATGACTTGCGACTCAAGAAGCAGGGGAATGAAGCTGGTAACCCCAGTTCATTAGGTGCGTTCTTTATGATTGAATTATTCACTCTTACTCCTAAATTGAATTCATGGGTATATGATAGGGGATGTGGCATTCATATTTGCAATACCTTGCAGGGGTTTAGAGTTGAGAGAAAGCTGGCCTATGGACAACAATTCTTGCATGTGGGTAACGGAGCGCATGCAGGAGTTGAAGCTATAGGAGTTTTTGATTTAGTATTGCCTTCGGGTTTAGTACTATCTTTAAATAATTGTCATTATGCACCGTCAATTGTTAGAGGTGTAATTTCATTTTCATGTTTGTTGAACCTTGGTTTTCATCATACTGTTTCTAGCAATGGAATTTCAGTTTCTTTAAATGGTGTTTTTTATTTTAATGCTATTGTTGTGAATGGTGTGTTTGAAATTGATATGAATGACAATGATAATGCTTTTGTTAAAAATAATTCAATGTATAGCATCAATAGTAAGAGAATCAAGAAAGGTCTGGATTCGTCTTATCTTTGGCATTGTCGACTTGCTCACATTGGCAAAGATCGCATGAAAAAGCTACAACATGATGGGCTTTTAGAAAAGATCAATGATGAATCATTTGATAAGTGCGAATCTTGCATTGTTGGGAAGATGACTAAGAAACCCTTTAAAAATAGGATTGAAAGGGCAATTGATCTACTTGGTCTAATTCACACAGATGTGTGTGGACCACTTAGACATGTGTCAAGGAGAGGTGCTAGTTACTTCTTAACATTTACGGATGATTACATCCATTATGGATATGTTTATTTACTTAAACATAAACATGAGGTGTTTGAAACATTCAAAGTGTTTAAAGCAGAAGTAGAGTTGCAACTTGGAAAGAAGATTAAAGCTCTTCGATCCGATAGAGGTGGTGAATACCTGAGTCAGGAGTTCATAGATTACTTAGCAAAGGAGGGAATTGTCCAGCACCTTACTTCTCCATATACTCCACAACAAAATGGTGTATCTGAGAGAAGGAATCGTACATTGCAAGATATGATACAATCTATGTTTAATCTAACAACTCTTCCTTACTCGTTTTGGGATTATGCCTTGGAATCTGCGGTTCGCATTCTTAATATGGTTCCAACAAAGAAGGTGGATAAGACACCATATGAGTTATGGACTGGAAAAGCTCCTAACTTGTCTTATCTTAAGGTCTGGGGTTGTGAGGCGTATGTTAAACATGACTCAGCAGACAAACTCCAACAAAGATCTATAAAGTGCATCTTCCTAGGATACCCTAAGGAAACTATGGGTTACTACTTTTATTACCCACCTGAAAACAAAGTTTTTGTTGCAAGGTATGGAGACTTCTTAGAAAAGGAGCTCATATCTCAAGAATTCAGTGGGAGAGTATATGATCTGGAAGACGATCATGAAGATGTAGAACCTTCTGAAAACACTAGCCAACTTCCTATGGAACCTGAAAGTTTAGGTCCTCCACCTGAAGTTGAAGTGGTTCCCGTTCGTAGGTCATCTAGACCTGTGAAGGCTCCTACACGTCTATGTCTTAACATGGAGTGTGATGACAACTTGATAGGGGATCTTGATGAACCTACAAGTTATAAAGCTGCCATGAATAGTCCTGAAAAGGAAAAATGGCAGGGAGCTATGAATGGGGAAATGCAATCCATGAAAGACAATGAAGTCTGGGAAGAAGTAGACCTACCTCCGGGTGCCAAGTTAGTTGGGAGTAAATGGCTCTACAAGAAAAAGACTGATATGGATGCATTGTACACACCTATAAGGCCCGTTTGGTAGCTAAAGGCTATACTCAAACTTTTGGTGTTGACTATGAGGAGACCTTTTGATGAGTGCTCAAACACTCATCATTTTTGGTCAAATCTAAACTGCAAAACATACAAAAACACTCAGAAATGCATCAAAATACTGAAAATATTTCAAAATTGTGTTTTATATGTTTTAGATGCAAAATGAGTAAAAACAGATGAAAAACGTACAAAGTTTGCAAAATTGGCAGTTTCAGTCCCCCAACTTTCATAAAATGTCAAAACTAGTCCCTGGTCATTCAAAATATGGAAAATTATACCAAAGGTCCTTTTTAAATCATAAGTTGTCATATTTAATCCTTTGGTGAAAAATCTCAAAAGTTTTGGAAATTTACAAGATTGGTCCCTGAACTTCATAAATTGGCAGATTTGGTCCCTGGTGGGATATTTTTTAAAGAAAAATCACTTTTGGTCCCTGGAAAATCACAAGTGGCAACATTGATCCTTGGGTGGCAAGTTTAGTGAAATTACATGTTTGGTCCCTGGAGTTTGAAAGTTTGGCAGAAAAGGTCCCCGGATTCAAAAAAATGGGAAATTATCAAAGGAGGTCCTTGTATTATTGGAGTTTGGCAATATTGGTCCTTGTGAGAACTTTAGGAATGTTACATTTTTAGTCCCTTAGATTTTCAGATTTGGTCCTTGTGAAATAATACTAAACTACATGGACCATTTGTGTTATTTATTACCCATTATCCAACAATCCAAATCCAAATAAATACCTAATCCACCAAGCCCACACACCAAGCCCAAAACCACTCGCTAACCCGTTTTAATATAAACCTCGGTCAAACCTCAGTCAACACCTCTCCCTCGCCACTGTTCATCTTCACCTTTCCCTTAATTACCAGGGTATTTTGTCCACCCCCCTCCTCCACTTTTCCACCAAATCCTCACCAACACTCCTCCTTGTCTCCCACATCACCAAACAACATTTAATATCCTTGCCCACCTCACCAACTCCACTCTAGCCTGCCAAAACACCCTTTCCCGCCAAAAAGAAGTTTAAACGGCCAGGATTCATTTGACCAAGCCAAGGGCTCAGATGAAGTGGGATATGCTCTGTGGGACCCAAGGAAACCTTCAAATCACTTATAAATAAATAAAGAAGGATAGAGAGAAGGCAGTTAGTTAGTTAGTGTAGGTTTAATATTGTTTTAGTGTAGTTTTAGTTTTCAATTGTAAAACTTAGTTTAAAACAGTTGTTATCAGTTCATTTAATGTAATATTCACTCTTAATTCAAGTTTCATTTTATAAAAATTAGTTTTGGCCTTGTTTTAGCAAAATTGACAACTTTGTTTCAATCCTGTGAAGTGTTGTTTTTCTTGTTCCATTAAGTCCTTTTTAGCTCAATATTGCATTTTCTCAAGTTTGCAAGACATAGAAAATAGTTTGAATTAAAAAAAATTAAAAATATATAAAAATCAATAAAAAATTAGTTTAAAAATAAAAATCATTAATGGAGATGAAGGGAAGTAGAATCATGGTTAATTTTGGGTTGCAAAGACTTTAGTGCCTAGTGGGAGGCCATAGGTAGTGATTTGGTCCCTGGTTTCTCTAGCCTTGGCATTGATTCAACTGTAAGGTCACTCTTCACTTTTTGTTCATTCAATATATAAGTGTTTGGTAGCTTATTATCACTGTACACTTATACTTATTTGATGTGTGTAGTCATAATCTAGCTTAACAGTTGGTCCTTATTCATTATAACCATAGGTGCTCCAGATTTCTTAGTTTACTGCCTTAACAGCTTAATTGAGAATTTTTAGTTGTTTGTAGTTTATGTTTATGTATATGTGCTTTATTTATCTTTTCATGTCATATTAGAATAGTGTGAATCAGTTTCATAAATCAAATCACCTCCCTGATGCAAAAACTCAAAACAGGTCACAGTTAAAGGGGTGTTTGGATCTGTCTTATTCTGTAAGATCTTAGAGGTTCATAATTGTTTTTCTTGCACCATTAGTTTACCTTAAGCATAAACAGATTAGATTTAGCCTAAAATTGGTTCCTTGTAAGCAAAGAGTCAAAAATGACTTGATCTTTAATCTTATGCATAACTGTTGGATTCTAAGATCCATGGATTGTTCATTTCATTTCATGATTTGTTGTTACAACTTATTTTAGCCTTTAAACAGCTTAATATTACTTATTCAATCTATAGTAGCCATTAGAATCTCAAGAAACTCAAAGTTGCATGTTTTCTTGAAAAGTCAAATTGCATGTTTTTAGTTTTTTCCATTTCTTGCAAGATTTTTATAGAATTTTGTGGTTAGATCTAGGTCTTGATCTTTTCAGGACTTGTAGTCCACCACCTCATCTATTGAATCCCATTGTCCTTTTATTTTTTTGAATTTTTCACTGGGCCCCACATTGGTCCAAAGACACTTGCAGGGTTGGCCTTTCCCCTGCATCAGCACCTCACCACCACACAGCCACCTTTAGTGGTTGCCACAGACCACCCTAGTGGGCCTCACTGCTTCAAATTTGGTTCTTTGAACCCCACTCCTAGTACTCTTCAAGGTTTGACCAGAATTTTGACCTTAAGACCTCTGGGACCCACCTAAATTAGCCCCTAAATTCTGTCCCCTTATTCAGTTTTCAAACAAGAATTGGAGTGCTTATTTGTGCTTATCAGCTTATCCAGGGACCAACTTTTGTTGTTTTGCCCTCACACAAGTCCCTTAAGTTTGTTCCAACCTTAATCTACCACTGTTCTCAGCTTAAAGCTTATTTCAAGGCTTTTAGCTTTGACAGTTGACCAAAGTCAACTGTCCAAGCTTATTGGACCCACTTGGCTTAATTTTAAGTTCCACAAAAGTTGTTTTTGTAAAAGTTTTCTATTTTTAGTATTTAAATAGTATTCCAAAAGAAAATTCCAGAAAAAACAAAGTAATTTCAAGTGATAGTTTCTACTTAATGTAATTTAAATTTTTAATTTTCCTTTTTAGATTTTTTTTAAGCACTTAGCATTTTTATATTTTTCTTAAATTCCTTTTATGTTAAAATAATTTCAGTAATTTTTCTAGATTTTTATATTACCATTTAGTATTTATTAGATTTAATATTAGTTTTATTAATTATTAATTAATATTAAGTATTAAATAGCAAAATTGGTTTTTATAAAGTAACACCTAGTTTTTATATTTTTCCTAGCTTTTATATAATGTAATATAATTTTAGGAATTTTTCTAGAATTTCTACTGTTCATATTATAGTTTTTATAATTTAAATAGTTTAACTAGTAATTAATTAATATTAAGTATAATAATTAGTAAACTAGTGTAAAAATACATAAAATCAACTTTTTATAATTTTTTAGGATTTTTGTGATGGTTAATTAGATTTATAAATTTTTTCTTAATTTTCTAAGTCTTTTTGTATTTTTAATAATTCTAATTATTTTAATTAGGTAATTAATATTTAATTAGTAATTAATTAATAGAAAAATCACAAAAAGACAAAAAGAAATATTTTTAGTTTTAAAACTTGTTTTTAGTTATTTTATAATTTTAGAAATATAATTTTCACTTTTCTAGTATTTAAATAATATTATATTGTATTTAAGTAATTTAAATATTAATAATTAGAATTAAATAGTATTTAATTAATATTAAATAAGTGATTAGTGTAAAAATTTATTCTTTTTCTAAATTTTTTTTTTATCTTTAAGTTTGTAAAAAAGTCATTTTCACCCCCTGTGGGTTTTCATATTTCAGTTTTCACGTTTTATTTTGTACGTTTACGTAAATTTAAATTAAACGTACGCATTTTAGGTTTTAAACGTTTCTGGTTTTTCCTAATTTCAAGTCTTGTTCATGTAGCTTATTTAAGCTATTTCATTGTACAAATCAGTAGTGTAATTAATCACAAACCCCTTTCTGTCCAAATTCACCCGATTACAAACCCGTTTGAATACAATCCACACGTCGTCGGGACATAACGACCCGGGGAAACCCTATATTCCACGGAGCATTGAGCCTAAGGAGTTTCACTATATTGACCACATCCGTGGTTGACTTTAGTTAACTGCTTTTGCCTCAATCAAAATTTGGCGCCGCTGCCGGGGAGGTGTGCGCGCTATTCTAAACGGTTTTGCGTATTAGTGAATCGGGATATACACTCATTGTATATTTACCCACCCTTGTTCATATTATCTTCTTATTTTCATATAAGAACAAAACTGTTCCCGAAAACATTTTAAACTCAGTTTTCAACGAACACAAAAATATTTTCTTTTCTATTTGTACAAAATGTTTATCCAAAAACCCAAAAATATTCACCTTTACCCTCTCACATCTTTGATTCTTCATTCCTTACCCTCTGTAAACCTTTGATTCTTTCATATGTCGTATCCACACCATTGCGGTTGCCAATGGTGTGGTGGTCCTCATAATGGTGGGAATTGTCCCGGTTGTCGCATGGTAGAGTTAGGAGATGGGTCTGTCTATAACCAAGCTCCCTATCCTTACCATGACACATCTGATTCATCCTACCAGCCACCACATCATGAGATACTGACATACCTGTGTGAGTTTTGTGGTGGTCCACACCAAGGATTTGAGTGTCAATCCGGAAACACGTTTGTCTATGAACAGTTTTCCGGTGATGCTCAGAACTTTGGTTATGACCAATACCCATATGATTCACCAGTCCAGACTTAACAGTTTTACTATTGTGATTACTGTGGAGGCCCACACTTCAGCTCAGATTGTCAAACGGGAAATCCATATCCTTGTGACAATTTTGACACACCTTATTATGACCAACCTCCACAGTACCAAATGAATCAAGCACTTCTTCCAGAAATGCAAAATATGATGAAAATCGTTGATGAACTTAAGGGTTTAGTTAAAGACTTTGCACAAAGACATACTCATCAAAAATCCATGGAAGAATTGCTGGCTGAAGAGCAGGCTGCTAGAATAGATTCCCAAGATGCCTATGAAAAATCGGTTAGGGAATCAATTGCAAAAGAAAAAGCAGCCAAATCTAGCTCTTTGTTCCGTTTTATTCCTGATGACAGTGATGATGAAGATACACTTGATATCCTTCAATTCTATAAAGATTCATCAACTCCATCAGTTGATATCCCAGCAGTTGAGATTCTATCTCAAACAACTGCTATAACACCCGAAGTTTACACTCACTCTCTAAACATGGGGGATGAGCATCTTAGCACTGTTCTTAATAAGGAATCGGACGAATTAATAAAGTCTAGTGTTGAGAACCGTGTCCCAATCCCAGGAGAGTCACAGGGAATTTTTGAGCATATGTGTGATCTTCCTTCCCCTCTTGAGTGTTCAAACGATCATTTTGAGACTTTCTCAGATTTTAATGATGATTGTACATCTCATGGAGACATTGAGTATATTGAGGCATCACTCCCACAGTCTGATGCTGATCCTCTTCTTGAGGAGTTCGCCGATGAACTTACTCACATCAATCCACTTTCATTGGAAGGTGATGATGGTCTCCTTGATTTCGAAGCCGATCTGGGAGAAATTGAAAGTCTCCTATATCATGATCCACCACTCAGTTCTTATCCCAGCAGTCCAATAGAGAATGATAATCACTTTGTTCCCGAATCATTCAATACTACTCTCACCAATCCTCTATTTGAATTCGAATCTGAATTCACTTTGATTTCTGATAATCCACTCTTTGATATTCAGAACGAGGATAGTGATGAGTTTATATCGGAACATGAATTCACAGATTCACATCTTTGTGAATAATTCTTGTGGAAAACTAGAAGGGGGGTTGAATAGTTTACCGCTTTTTCGATTCTTATTTAGCTTAAATATCCTTTTAGAAACTTTACGTTTGCTTAAAGATATAAACACAACTTTATATGTTTGATTCTTTGAAAAGCTTTTCATGTGAATAACAATTCTAACTTTACTTGTTTCATACTTTGAAAAGCTTTACTTGTGATGATCCTAACTTTGCTTGTTTTAGTTCTTTGAAAAGCTTTACATTTGTTTCAAGATATAAATACAACTTTACTTGTTTTAATTATTTTGGAAAGCTTTATATGTGATTAGCAATTATAACTAAAAGACAACATGTAATAAGCAAAGATAAAGAAAGAAACGATCAAACCACAACACGATTGTTTATCATGGTTCGGCTACAAGGACTCTTTTTCCTTGCCCTACATCCACGCCCCGAGTTTCCAACTCGAGAGTTATAAGCACTAATCAACAAGCTCCTTTCACCGGCGGAGAAAACCTTTACAACGTCGCTTACACTTTTACCGACACTAAGCTAGATGTCGAGTTCTTTTACAAGGGTATAACCACTCCCATTCGTCGCTTAAACTTTTACCGACACTAAGCTAGATGTCGAGTTCTTTTCCAAGGGTACAACCACTCCTGTTAGTTCTTTTACAAGGGTACAACAACTCCCGACACACTACGTATTTTGAGGCCTAAAATACTAACCACTTACATCTATATACATGACACACATGAAGTATAAACTATCAAAGCTTATACATGACCAAGCTACCAAGACTTGCAACTTTAGAGTTGAAGCTTGTAACTTCTTGAATGATCTTGTGAAGTCCCTTGCTACATAAGAGAATCACAAATCAAAAGGTTACTGAGTTAGTTGAGAGAGTGTGTGAATATATGTCCTAAAAGGGTTGCAAAAAACTAACAAATGGTTTGGTATTTATAGCAAACAATTCTGCAGGTCTGGCGGATCAGGCGGACCCCTCAAAAGGGTTCCGCCCGTGTACCGCCAGGGCTGCAGTTGGTTTTGCAATAAATCTTGCAAACCAAACAAGGTCTTGTCTCATAACTTCTAGCAACCAAACAATGTCACATCTCATAATAACAAGTCAAATACAAAGCTTGCAAGCAACAACAAAGTTAGTCAAACACATTTCTTTCCATAAATGCATCATGACAAAACTTGCCCTAAATGTGATGTGACCTTACTATATAAAGAAATAAATATGATGTGACAAGACTCATTTTAGTTTAAGAAATAAACACAATGTTTTGTTTAAAAGGAAATGTTAACCTTAGTTAAACAAGACTTAAACACTTAAAGTGATGATTTACTTATAGCTAAACTTCATACTTTGTCATTAACAAAACTTAGCAAAGATCGTAAAATATAAATAACGTTTTTAGGCGATATTTGTATTAACAATCTCCCCCTTTTTGTTAATGACAAAACATAAACTTTATTTATAAGTAAGTCACTAGTTTTAGTGTTAAGTCTTATAAAGTTAGTATAAAAACTTGTTTTTGCAAAGATGAGATGATAAGCACCAAAAAAAATGTTTTTGCAAATATGATGTTGATAAGCACAAGTTTATATAAATTCTCCCCCTTTTTGTCGAAACAAAAAAAAGAGTAGCGAATCAGAATTAAGACTTGCTCCCCCTTGGACGATACTCCCCCTAAATGGAGTGCCAAGAGAGGAGACATGGATTTTGAACCTACAAGAAAAAGGTTAGTTGTTGCACAAGATAAGTCATGAAAGAATTTCATGTTTAAACACAACTAAGAGTTGTGAAGTGAAATAGTACAACACTCATGCTCCCCCTTGAATATTACTCCCCTAAATGGAGTATCAAGGAAGGAAAACATGGATAATGAACCTACAAAAAGAGAGGTTAGTTTATAAAGCACAAGATTTATGTATGGTACCATAACAAGGTATAGTTCACACATCATACCTAAATGGTCAACAAACAAAGAAAACCTTGTAATGTAATGAAATTCATTTCATGTAAAATTTAGACTTCTTAAAAATTCAAAGACAAGAAATTTTGGTTACACTATCCTACCTCTAGAAATAAAGAAAAAGCTACAAATAAGGTACGACCATAAAAAGCTACAAGGAAATCATCATTTTCCTTTGTGAGAAACATTTTCCAAAAACAAGGATGGGGTTGTTTAAGGATGAAAATGTGAGTTGAGGGTTGTAGCGGGTTTTATTCTGAAAGGTGAGGAGGTGACTTGGTTTTGGTTTGTTGGATAAAATGGGAGACATTTTCCAAGAAAAACGGTTTTGTTTCATTTTGGAGACTCTAATGTTGAGGTGGATGAGACAAGGATGTTAGACGATCCAAAATGTGGTTTAAGATAAATTTCATTTCTTCGGAAAGTTCCCTAAGTTCCCTTCTACACCCTTCACTAATGTGAGCGGTTCTTTCACATTGTCCACAACCATGGTGGGGAAAGTTTGGTGGAAGAGAGGTTTGATTTGTTGGTGGTGGATGGGTTGAACTTGAAGGAGCAAATGTGGATGATTGAGAGGTGTATTTGCTTCCTTCATTTGTTGAGCTTAATGCCGTATGGAATTCCATAACATGATTGATTTGAGAATCAACCATTCGTTTGAAGGCATTTAGGTGGTTTAAATGAGTGTTAATTTCCTCATTCATGTTTGGAGGTTTTTCCCACATGGATGCTTCTATTTTCTTATAGGAAGAAAGTAGGGATTCAAATTGTTGGGAAGGTTCTTGTGGTGATGGTTGTTGTTGTTGTGGTTGTGGTTGTTGATTTTGAACAAAATGGTGGAAACTAGGTTCGCTGGAAGGATTGCCATGAAGGTCTTTGTAAATTGGGTGAAACACAAATGATTGTGAATGGGTATGACCTTGATCATTTGGAAAAATGGATGGTCTAGCATAACGGTAAGCCAACCGTTCTACTAATGATGGTTGATGGGGTTCATCATCTAGTTGCTCACTAGGGTGTTGTTGGATTTCCATTTGAGTTGTGGTATCAAAGAGTGAGAAGGATGGTGGACTTGATGATAGATCATCAAAAGTTTCCAAATTGGGTAATGGTGATGTTGGTGGTGTATGGAAAAGTTCCATTGGTGTAGGTGTTGGTGATTGAGGTGAAGGAGTTTTTGATTTAAAAGCTTGTTGAGAAGGTGAAGTTGACTCACTCAAAGGTCTAGTTAGTAATGGATTAATGGCTAGGTTTGAGTTGCAATGTGATGGAGAAGGTGGTGGAGTAGCAAGATTAAGCAAATCTTGAATGGTGATCACATTGGTATTACAATGTGTTGGGGATTGTGTTGAGGTAGTGAGATTTAGGTAATCTTGGATAGGTGAAGAAATGTTAAGTGAAGCATTACTTGAAGAAGATGAGCTTCACTTGACGGTTTTGTTAAAACAACAAGGTTTAACACTAATCCTAGTGATTCTTGAAAGGGATTTTGATGACTCGGATGATGTGTGTGATTTGGTCATTTTTAAAGGTGTGGTTTTGATGTTTTGAGAGAAGAAGTTTTGATGGTGATGGTGTGATTTGAATTGTTGCAAAGCTTTCAAATTTATAGGATGAAGAAGATGTTGAATAGAGTGTTTGGTTTTAATGTTCTACCATTCAAAGGTTGAGGTTTCAAATGATTTGCAAATTTTCATGAATATGTCAAATCAATGCATGTCATTCCAATAGAATAAAGTGGAGTGAAAGACCAACAAATGTACTCAATGCTTTGTGATCATGAGATGTGATTTGGTTGAAAGATGTTTCAATGGTTTTGAAGGATCCTTTAAAAGGGTTCCTTGGGTTGGTTATGTTTGAATTTGAATTTTTGGAGGGAAGTGTCTTCCTAATTGTTTTAGTGAGTGAAGGTAGTTCTAATATGGTTATTGGAGTTAATTGAAGATGTTTCTCACTTAGGATAATGGTTTTGACACATTACAAGTTTTGGACTTAAGAAAAATGGAAAAATTTTCTGCAGGTGTCTGGCGGATCCCTCAGAAGACACTGGCGGAACCCATTTGAGGGTACCGCCTGGTCTATTGGGCCATTTCTGGAATTCCCAGAAAATACACTGGCGGACCCCAATTTTGGGTACCGCCAGATCCGCCAGGGGTAAAAAATTAGGCAGTCCGCGTTTTTGACCCGCGAGACGATTTTCAAAATTTTCGAAAACTCCTAAAATCAAAAAGATAAGGTATTACTGGTTAGGCAATGCAAAAATTAGACATGTAAACATACATATCATGGGACTTTGACCTTGAGGTCGAGGATTTCACTATACTTAGTAAGAATTCCCATAAGCATAGAAAAGATGACAAACACCTTAAACATCGTCATTATGCATAAAAGTTCATACAAACATAATCCAACAAACATAATAAACCATGAAAGTGAAAAACTCATAATTCACGTAGTTTTAACACAAAGACGATTCTAAAGCATTCTTATGCCAAGCGCTCCTTAATCTTCTCACAACCGGTCTATCTTCTTTTTGAGCTTGTTTAGGTACCTTCCAAAACACTTGAACATTCCTTTGGTTTGCTTGAATTCTTCGGAAGCATTGTCAATGATGGGGAGAGCTTGAAGGTACTCTAAAGGAGGTAACTTAGAGTTGGGAAGTTTATCATCCTCGCTCATTTCGGATGATGATGATGATGGTGTAGATGATCGAGTATGTTTGCCCTTATTTTTGTAAACTCGTTTATCACTTAGGGGAACGAAGATGTGAGGAACGAGAAAATAGTCAAGGCGTATTCCATCTTCGTTAGGAGAAATGGGTGAGATTGCTCTAAAGAGGCGGGTAAGAAACATGCCATAGGGAAGAGCGGTTGTTCCAACAAAGGATATGTCGGCCATTCTTTTGGCAAGGTAGTAGGCTAAGTTGAAGGGTTGACCGGTGGAAATGCTATATAGCATGTAGCATAGGCATGTGTTGATGTGATCTCTATTTCCTATGGTACTTATGACGTTAGCCCTAAGAATTTCTTCCCACTTCTTAAATTGTGGTTTAAGCTCATTGAGCTCCATACCAAAAGGATCCTTATCTACAGTATTCACCGACCGGTTCACCCTAGTGGTAGAGGTTCTAACAAAGAGGTGTTCCTTAATAGTTTCCTTACTAGCAAGAGGTGTATCATATGGATAAAAACGATCAATAGTATCAAGACTTGAAATGGGCCACTTATCCGTGTAGAGGCAAGTTCCCTCATTTGGTACACCAAGAATTATAGCTAAGTCTTTTAAATCTATGTCATGTGATATTTGATTGGTTGTGAAGTTTAATGAAATCCTACCACCAGCACATGAGGAAAGGTTTACGGTTGCATAAAATTCCAAGATGAACCTAGGACAAATGGGCTCATCTATATCAAGGAGATAATCAAAGTGAATTGCGGCAAAGTTTTGGCGAATAGATGTTCCTTCTAGAAAGGATGGATCAATGGTTCTACCTTCGTGAACATAGCGTTTTTATAATGCCTTAAAGGTTTCTACTTGAACCGGGTTGAGACCTTTGGTCATATGGTGTTTGGGCATGTACTTAAGGGTTTCTTTGTGATCGGATTTGTTTGCGGGAGGCATGTTGATTCCTAGAAAACATAAAATTGTATGTTAATGACTTTTAACAACGAGGATGTTTTAATATATTCCTATATGCAAAATAATGTGAAGACATGGTTCTCTTGACTCGTTTTGATTCCTAAATCATTTTGTTATGCAAATTTTGTTGTAAAAACAAAAGATAACCAACACTCTCCTAATTGAATGTGTCTTCGATTGAATGTACCCGAAAATACATATTAGTTATGTATCCCCTTTAGCATTCAAGAGATAGTATGCAAGTGATGTTTAAATGATGTTTTTCATTTGTTTTAACAATGTGGTGATGAATTATGTTGCAATTTGAAAAATAATGCACTTGGTGTGTTTGGTAAATCAAAGTAACAATGAAGAGATACATTTCTTAACTAATGAAATACATAATTGACTAGCCACCAAGTTTTTCATGAATCATGAAGTTTTATGCAAAAGCCCTAAGATTCTAGTTAATGATTGTAAGCAAAAATGTTATAATTAAATTAAAAATGCAATTGTGATTAGAATACTTACAAAGTTAGATGGATTGGAAGAGATTGGATTAGAAGCCCTAAAATTCGTGAGGATATGTGTTTTAGAGAGGGTGATGTTGTTTGTTAGTTTTTGTTAAGATTTAAGAGGGTGTTTGGCTTTGAAGTAAAAAGTTTAAACAATCTGAGGTTTGGCGGACCAAGCGGAACCAAAGAATGGGTTCCGCCCGTATGGTCTGAAGGTGCCGTGGGTTCTGCAGGGAAAAACTTAAAAGGAATTGTCTTGATTTTTGTGGTTTTATCCTAATGTTCAAAACTAAGGTTTTTGGTCTTATGAGTTCTTGACTAAGCCTAGGGATGATGAATGATTCTCATTCAAGGGGTTTTGTGAAAACGTTAATAGAATGGTTAACGTATAAGACTTTCTTAGTTAAGATGTTCCTCAATGAACATTTTTACCAAGATGATGATGATGGATCACAATATGTCAATAAAGAACATAATGGATTGAATTGTCGCTGAAGTCGATGCTTCCTTTGTTGAAGGTATAACAATGTAAATAAGATGAATTCCTTTGTTGATGCGAGTTTGCTTGTTCAAGCGGAGCTTGTTGATGTGCTTTTCCATTCGATACTAATTTGAGATTCATACGCGTTTTGGAGAATCATTGGGTAAGTAAGTATAAAAGTGCAAGTACCACTTGAGCTTTTCTTATCAACTTATTACCGACATAATTCCATTTGTCAAACACTATGGTTTCTATTCCCGTTCTTTTGGGAGACCATAATTTAAGTTGTGTAGTACTTAATGATGTATCCAAATAGACTCAACTAAAGAGTTGTTTTAGGATCTTCTTTAACACGAGCACATAGACAAAAACTAAACATAATGTTGGATCTAATTGTTATGAGAACAAGTAGTCTTCCGAACATTTCTCTACATTTAGTTTTACCTATGGATTTACTAATCTCATTCTTGAAAAGTCATCAATAACCTAACCATTTGAGAACAAGAAAGTAACTAGGAATGTCTTTAAGTTAAAATCTCTTGCTTTTGGAGCTTGCTTTTATTATCAAAAAGACTTTCAAATATTGACACTTATAATTACATGATTTCTTCGAAACATTTATTTTGTTTCACTAGTTGTTTTACTTCAAATTTCAAAAAACTGTTTTTGTTGAATTTGTTTAGACACAACTATGACCTATAAATCAAGTTTTATAACTTATGTTAATTTTACTTGACTCAATGTTTGACTCATGGTGAGAAGATGTTATTTTGTACTTTTATCCTTAATGTTTTACACAACATACTTGTCTTGCCATCATTGAACTTTCGACTAAGTTATCATCTACCAAAGATGATATCTTAGAAGAAGGAGATCACTCGTTAAATGTTGTATTCAACGACTCCTCGACTTTTTGGGTTTTCTTACTTAAGACACTATGAACTCTATTTGTTTTGAAAAAGTCCAAGAGGTACAACATCATGAGACTATGTGTCACATTTGATGAGTAAATCCTAGATGTTGAAAACTCATTTTCTTTCACACATCCTAATGTATGCTAATGTGATTTATTTCACCTTGTGTGTTTTATGTGAGATTATCATAAAGGAGTGATTAAAGAAAAACACAATTAAAGACTCAAAGTATGGTGTTTGAGAAAATTATTTAACAAAAGTTTGTTTTGCAAGCATCACAAAAGTGTTAGACATTTTAACACTTAGGAAATTCTTAGTTAGCTTACTTGTAAGCAAGAGTTGAGTGAGACATACTCAAGAGTTTTTCGTGTTTATCTCTAGATGGTTAAAGAACCAAAGCACCTTATATCTCCTACTAGTACTAATGACAAAAATTCCTTGTTACATGGAGTCAAATATTAGTTATTACAAATAGCAAGTAAACACTTTTAGAGTATTACTAATAACACATAATGCTACAAACAAGAGACAATAAAAGCCGAGTTGAAGTAATGCGTACCTTTTAAGTTGCATAAAAATGTTATCAAGAGGATAAGCACTTCGCGTAATAACATGGTTTGACGACACGCTTTGAAACTCAATAACTCATGTATCCAAGAAGGTTAGACAATCATATAAAAGCATAGAAAATGATAATCTTAATCCTTTTATCATGAGTTTCTATTAGAGATTGAATTATCTCTAAATCTCTCTTCTAGGTTTGATAATTTTAACTTGCTTTGTTTTATAAGTTAATGGTGCTTTTGAGTTAAAACCTAATCCGATTTTATCTTTAAACAACCTTTGACTCCTCAATAATCTTTCAAAAGATTTTGAGCTTTCATCAAAGTTAACTAATATTTTTCCTTTCTCATTTTGCATTTTAATCTTATGTTTGTAATCTAGACACAATTTACATTCTAGATCAATTTCAACATTACTCTCAATTCTAGATATTTTATCTTCGAACAAGATTTCCTTTTCAAAGATATTCTCAAACGATTTTGAAGACTCGTTCTTGAAGATAATTTTTAGGTCCATGTTGCATAAGCATTTAGACTCATTTTCTAGTTTAGAAAACTCTAGGATAAATTTGTCAAAGCAAAAGCGTTTGGTTTCAAAGTATACCTTGCTTGATGTTTTATCTAGTTTAGAATCACAAACCGGATGGTTGGCTTCATCTTCATCCGTGTTATTCCATGAATCGTAAGCAAGTCCACTAAGAGCTCTTCATGAGTAATCATCTTCACTTACACCTTCATTTAAAACATTTAAACTAGTAGTACATGTATTCATCTCAACTAAAAATCAATCAATTAATATATCTAAGATTTCTAATACATTTGTGAGATCAACTTGATCATCTTTGGCTTGACATATTTCTTGATGAAAGTTTAACATATTTTTCTAAATATCATTCTTTCATATTTGGTACTAAAGCTTTATAAATCATTGTTTTAGCTTTAGTATTTTTACCAAGTTTAAGTTAGTTATCTTGGTTTTCAAAAACTTGTTTTCTTCGAGTTGAAATTACCAAAAGAATTAATATGCCAAAGATCTTGATCAATTGATTTCACATAGTTTTCAAAATTACTTTTTCATTCAAGTAAGTTTTCTATTACAAAAAGCGGTTGGTTTTGAATAGGTTGCCCTTCTTTGAGATTTTCAAAATCCATGGATCGATCCAAGTTTTAAAATACATTCTATTTTAAAGATCTTCAGTAACGTAGCTCCTGACGCCAATTGTGGAAAACTAGAAGGGGGGTTGAATAGTTTACCGCTTTTTCGATTCTTATTTAGCTTAAATATCCTTTTAGAAACTTTACGTTTGCTTAAAGATATAAACACAACTTTATATGTTTGATTCTTTGAAAAGCTTTTCATGTGAATAACAATTCTAACTTTACTTGTTTCATACTTTGAAAAGCTTTACTTGTGATGATCCTAACTTTGCTTGTTTTAGTTCTTTGAAAAGCTTTACATTTGTTTCAAGATATAAATACAACTTTACTTGTTTTAATTCTTTTGGAAAGATTTATATGTGATTAGCAATTATAACTAAAAGACAACATGTAATAAGCAAAGATAAAGAAAGAAACGATCAAACCACAACACGATTGTTTATCGTGGTTCGGCTACAAGGACTCTTTTTCCTTGCCCTACATCCACGCCCCGAGTTTCCAACTCGAGAGTTATAAGCACTAATCAACAAGCTCCTTTCACCAGCGGAGAAAACCTTTACAACGTCGCTTACACTTTTACCGACACTAAGCTAGATGTCGAGTTCTTTTACAAGGGTACAACCACTCCCATTCATCGCTTACACTTTTACCGACACTAAGCTAGATGTCGAGTTCTTTTCCAAGGGTACAACCACTCCCGTTAGTTCTTTTACAAGGGTACAACAACTCCCGACACACTACGTAGTTTGAGGCCTAAAATACTAACCACTTACATCTATATACATGACACACATGAAGTATAAACTATCAAAGCTTATACATGACCAAGCTACCAAGACTTGCAACTTTAGAGTTGAAGCTTGTAACTTCTTGAATGATCTTGTGAAGTCCCTTGCTACATAAGAGAATCACAAATCAAAAGGTTACTGAGTTAGTTGAGAGAGTGTGTGAATATATGTCCTAAAAGGGTTGCAAAAAACTAACAAATGGTTTGGTATTTATAGCAAACAATTATGCAGGTCTGGCGGATCAGGCGGACCCCTCAAAAGGGTTCCGCCCGTGTACCCCCAAGGTACCGCCAGGGCTGCAGTTGGTTTTGCAATAAATCTTGCAAACCAAACAAGGTCTTGTCTCATAACTCCTAGCAACCAAACAATGTCACATCTCATAATAACAAGTCAAATACAAAGCTTGCAAGCAACAACAAAGTTAGTCAAACACATTTCTTTCCATAAATGCATCATGACAAAACTTGCCCTAAATGTGATGTGACCTTACTATATAAAGAAATAAATATGATGTGACAAGACTCATTTTAGTTTAAGAAATAAACACAATGTTTTGTTTAAAAGGAAATGTTAACCTTAGTTAAACAAGACTTAAACACTTAAAGTGATGATTTACTTATAGCTAAACTTCATACTTTGTCATTAACAAAACTTAGCAAAGATCGTAAAATATAAATAACGTTTTTAGGCGATATTTGTATTAACAATTCTCTTCATGAGGAGTTCTCCGGTGAACTCACTCATATCATGACTCCTCCGGAGTTTGATATCCCGGGGGGAGATGCACTCAATCATGAGAATTTGCAAATTCCCACCCACCCTCCCGGGATGTTTTTGAGCTTAACCCTTGAAATCCAAATTCAGGCTAATGAGCCTGCTCTCGAGGAAGAATATCAAATCATGATTTTCATCATGGTTTTCTTCCTTTTCTTCACCTATAAGGTGACTTCTTCTCTTCTTCACTCCTTCGGGAATGAAGATACCATCTTTGATCCCGGCATTTTCATGTATCATTATCTTGAGCCGGATATTTATCTCATCGGTGTGGAACTTTCACGTGCTTCAAATGTTTGTCCAAACATCTTGAATGAAAGTCCGATTGAGATTGTTTCTTCCACATCATGCTTCCCCAAGGACAAATGAATTCGGGGTCGAGTCAAGCTAGCGACTCGGTAAACAAAAACAGTAGCATGTACTTAGGGTTTTCACCCTAAGTGTGGGGGAATTACCCCTACTGTGGTTACTTATAAAGTGAAAATACAAAATGGTGTTTCCACATTTAGATTGTAATGTTGCCCTTTTACGTTCAAAGAGTCGGCATAATAGCCGGAACTTTGAATATTGAGAACAATATTCATTCTAAGTGTGGGGGGTATTCTAGCGAATTTTATCACATTTTACTATCTAGTACCCCCGTTTTTGGCCAAAATCTCAAAAAAATTTAAAAATTTTCACTTGTGTTTCAAAATTTTTGTGGTTATCAGTCCGCCATGTTTAAACGACAAAAGGATTGGCTAATCCAGGAGCAAACGGCTCTGGGTAAAGATATATCAAATCCGTTTATGGCTTGCAATTTGCCCAAAATTGTATGGTACTTCAACTCGCCATATCCCATAAAGTGAATGAGTTGGCTAGCCCGCAAGATTATGGATTGTGGTAAAGGCAGTAGAAAAACCATAATTCGTAATCAGCTCACCAAGATGTCGACTAGGTCCATCAAGAGTTGGCTAGTCCAGGAGCAAACGGCTCTTGGTAAAGACTAATCAAAACCGTTGAAAGTTGGTGGTTTGCTAAAAATCACATGGTTATCAGGTGGACCATAGTTCTTACTTGAATCGATACATCTAGCTACTCCATAAGTGACGGCTTTTGGTAAAGAGTTTCAAATCCATTAAGTTTTCAAAACAGTTTATTGCTAGGGACTAGCAATAGTTTAGTGTGGGGGTTGATGAGTGCTCAAACACTCATCATTTTTGGTCAAATCTGAACTGCAAAACATACAAAAACACTCAGAAATGCATCAAAATACTGAAAATATTTCAAAATTGTGTTTTATATGGTTTAGATGCAAAATGAGTAAAAACAGATGAAAAACATACAAAGTTTGCAAAATTGGCAGTTTCAGTCCCCCAACTTTCATAAAATGTCAAAACTAGTCCCTCGTCATTCAAAATATGGAAAATTATCACCAAAGGTCCTTTTAAAATCATAAGTTGTCATATTTAATCCTTTGGTGAAAAATCTCAAAAGTTTTGGAAATTTACAAGATTGGTCCCTGAACTTCATAAATTGGCAGATTTGGTCCCTGGTGGGATATTTTTGAAAGAAAAATCACTTTTTGTCCCTGGAAAGTCACAAGTGGCAACATTGATCCTTGGATGGCAAGTTTAGTGAAATTACATGTTTCGTCCCTGGAGTTTGAAAGTTTGGCAGAAAAGGTCCCCGGATACAAAAAAATGGGAAATTATCAAAGGAGGTCCTTGTATTATTGGAGTTTGGCAATATTGGTCCTTGTGAGCACTTTGGGAATGTTACATTTTTAGTCCCTTAGATTTTCAGATTTGGTCCTTGTGAAATAATACTAAACTACATGGACCATTTGTGTTATATATTACCCATTATCCAACAATCCAAATCCAAATAAATACCTAATCCACCAAGCCCACACACCAAGCCCAAAACCACTCCCTAACCCGTTTTAATATAAACCTCGGTCAAACCTCAGTCAACACCTCTCCCTCGCCACTGTTCATCTTCACCTTTCCCCTAATTACCAGGGTATTTTGTCCACCCCCCTCCTCCACTTTTCCACCAAATCCTCACCAACACTCCTCCTTGTCTCCCACATCACCAAACAACATTTAATATCCTTACCCACCTCACCAACTCCACTCTAGCCTGCCAAAACTCCCTTTCCCGCCAAAAGGAAGTTTAAACGGCCAGGATTCATTTGACCAAGCCAAGGGCTTAGATGAAGTGGGATATGCTCTGTGGGACCCAAGGAAACCTTCAAATCACTTATAAATAAATAAAGAAGGATAGAGAGAAGGCAGTGAGTTAGTTAGTGTAGGTTTAATATTGTTTTAGTGTAGTTTTAGTTTTCAATTGTAAAACTTAGTTTAAAACAGTTGTTATCAGTTCATTTAATGTAATATTCACTCTTAATTCAAGTTTCATTTTATAAAAATTAGTTTTGGCCTTGTTTTAGCAAAATTGACAACTTTGTTTCAATCCTGTGAAGTGTTGTTTTTCTTGTTCCATTAAGTCCTTTTTAGCTCAATATTACGTTTTCTCAAGTTTGCAAGACATAGAAAACAGTTAGAATTAAAAAAAATATATATATATAAAAATCAATAAAAAAATTAGTTTAAAAATAAAAATCATTAATGGAGATGAAGGGAAGCAGAATCATGGTTAATTTTGGGTTGCAAAGACTTTAGTGCCTAGTGGGAGGCCATAGGTAGTGATTTGGTCCCTGGTTTCTCTAGCCTTGGCATTGATTCAACTGTAAGGTCACTCTTCACTTTTTGGTCATTCAATATATAAGTGTTTGGTAGCTTATTATCACTATACAGTTATACTTATTTGATGTGTGTAGTCATAATCTAGCTTAACAGTTGTTCCTTATTCATTATAACCATAGGTGCTCCAGATTTCTTAGGTTACTGCCTTAACAGCTTAATTGAGAATTTTTAGTTGTTTGTAGTTTATGTTTATGTATCTGTGCTTTATTTATCTTTTCATGTCATATTAGAATAGTGTGAATCAGTTTCATAAATCAAATCACCTCCCTGATGCAAAAGCTCAAAACATGTCACAGTTAAATGGGTGTTTGGATATGTCTTATTATGTATGATCTTAGAGGTTCATAGTTGTTTTTCTTGCACCATTAGTTTACCTTAAGCATAAACAGATTAGATTTAGCCTAAAATTGGTTCCTTGTAAGCAAATAGTCAAAAATGACTTGATCTTTAATCTTATGCATAACTGTTGGATTCTAAGATCCATGGATTGTTCATTTCATTTCATGATTTGTTGTTACAACTTATTTTAGCCTTTAAACAGCTTAATATTACTTATTCAATCTATGGTAGCCATTAGAATCTCAAGAAAGTCAAAGTTGCATGTTTTCTTGAAAAGTCAAATTGCATGTTTTCAGTTTTTTCCATTTCTTGCAAGATTTTTATAGAATTTTGTGGTTAGATCTAGGTCTTGATCTTTTTAGGACTTGTAGTCCACCACCTCATCTATTGAATCCCATTGTCCTTTTATTTTTTTGAATTTTTCACTGGGCCCCACATTGGTCCAAAGACACTTGCAGGGCTGGCCTTTCCCCTGCATCAGCACCTCACCACCACACAGCCACCTTTAGTGGTTGCCACAGACCACCCTAGTAGGCCCCACTGCTTCAACTTTGGTTCTTTGAACCCCCCTCCTAGTACTCTTCAAGGTTTGACCAGAATTTTGACCTTAAGACCTCTAGGACCCACCTAAATTAGCCCCTAAATTCTGTCCCCTTATTCAGTTTTCAAACAAGAATTGGAGTGCTTATTTGTGCTTATCAGCTTATCCAGGGACCAACTTTTGTTGTTTTGCCCTCACACAAGTCCCTTAAGCTTGTTCTAACCTTAATCCACCACTGTTCTCAGCTTAAAGCTTATTTCAAGGCTTTTAGCTTTGACAGTTAACCAAAGTCAACTGTCCAAGCTTATTGGCCCCACTTGGCTTAATTTTAAGTTCCACAAAAGTTGTTTTTGTAAAAGTTTTATATTTTTAGTATTTAAATAGTATTCCAAAAGAAAAATCCAGAAAAAACAAAGTAGTTTCAAGTGATAGTTTCTATTTAATGTAATTTAAATTTTTAATTTTCCTTTTTAGATTTTTGTTAAGCACTTAGCATTTTTATATTTTTCTTAAATTCCTTTTATGTTAAAGTAATTTCAGTAATTTTTTTAGATTTTTATATTACCATTTATATTTATTCGATTTAATATTAGTTTTATTAATTATTAATTAATATTAAGTATTAAATAGCAAAATTAGTTTTTATAAAGTAACACCTAGTTTTTATATTTTCATAGCTTTTATATAATATAATATAATTTTAGGAATTTTTCTAGAATTTCTACTGTTCATCTTATAGTTTTTATAATTTAAATAGTTTAACTAGTAATTAATTAATATTAAATATAATAATTAGTAAACTAGTGTAAAAATACATAAAATCAACTTTTTATAATTTTTTAGGATTCCTGTGATGGTTAATTAGATTTATAAAAATTTTCTTAGTTTTCTAAGTCTTTTTAGTATTTTTAATAATTCTGATTAGTTTAATTAGGTAATTAATATTTAATTAGTAATTAATTAATAGAAAAATCACAAAAAGACAAAAAGAAATATTTTTAGTTTTAAAACTTGTTTTTAGATATTTTATAATTTTAGAAATATAATTTTCACTTTTCTAGTATTTAAATAATATTATATTGTATTTAAGTAATTTAAATATTAATAATTAGAATTAAATAGTATTTAATTAATATTAAATAAGTAATTAGTGTAAAAATTTATTTTCTTTTTCTAAAAAATTTCTTTTATCTTTAAGTTTGTAAAAAAGTCATTTTCACCCCCTGTGGGTTTTCAGATTTCAGTTTTCACATTTTATTTTGTACGTTTACGTAAATTTAAATTAAACGTACGCATTTTAGGTTTTAAACGTTTCTGGTTTTTCCTAATTTCAAGTCTTGTTCATGTAGCTTATTTAAGCTATTTCATTGTACAAATCAGTAGTGTAATCAATTACAAACCCCTTTCTGTCAAAATTCACCCGATCACAAACCCGTTTGAATACAATCCACACCTCGTCGGGACATAACGACCCGGGGAAACCCTATATTCCACGGAGCATTGAGCCTAAGGAGTTTCACTATATTGACCACATCCGTGGTTGACTTTAGTTAACTGCTTTTTCCTCAATCACCTTTTCTCCTGTAGCTGACATTAGGGCTATTAGGATCTTATAGCCATAGCCGCTTACTATGACTATGAGATTTGGCAAATGGATGTCAAAACCGCCTTCTTAAATGGTCGCCTAGATGAAGACATCTATATGGCGCAGCCTGAGGGGTTTGTGAATCCAGAATTCCCAAATCGTGTATGCAAGCTTAAAAGATCCATTTATGGATTGAAGCAAGCATCACGGCAATGGAATAAGAGATTTGACAGTGAGATTAAAAAGTATGGATTCACTCAAAATCTCGATGAGCTATGTGTATATCACAAAGCTAGTGGGATAATGTGATTTTCCTTATTTTATATGATGATGACATATTGATCATGGGAAACGACATTCCAAGTTTGCAAAAGGTTAAGGCATATCTTGGGAGTTGCTTTTCTATGAAAGATTTAGGGGAAGCTGCATTTATTCTGGGAATCAAGATATATAGAGATAGATCTCAGCGATTAATTGGATTAAGCCAAAGTGCTTACATTGATAAAATATTGAAGAGATTCAATATGCAAAATTCCAAGAAGGGATATTTGCCGATGCAAGAGCAACATGGCTTGAGCGAGAAAGTTTGTGCTTCAACACCTGAAGAGGTGCAACGCATGAAGAGAGTCCCTTATGCTTCGGCTGTGGGATCTATTATGTATGCGGTAAAAAGCACAAGGCCTGATGTGGCGTTTGCTCAGAATTTAACCAGTCGATATCAGCAGAATCCGGGTGAAAAACACTGGATTGCTGTCAAGAATATTCTTAAGTACCTTATGGCTACTGATTGGCCCTAAACGATCAACTAAGTTTACCAGGTGATGGTCAACCAAGTCAAACGTCTAAAACCAACTAACCAAGGAGTACAGTGTATTCCCGGGTCGTTATGTCCCAGCGAGGTGAGCAATTGTATTTAAAAACGTTTTAAGTGATCGGGTGATTTAACAGGAGGATCAGGAATTTGATTTGAGTGATTATACTACGAGATTATGATTGAAAATAACTTAAAAACACTATTACAACTATTACTGATGATTAGAAAACCTAAAACGTAAGTTAAACCTAAAAACGAGCGTTTGAATTTAAATTAAACGCGAACGCGCAAAATAAAAAGTGAAACGTGAGCAAATAAAGTCCTACGAATGTGAAAATTATATTTTTACAATCCTAATGTTATAAGAAAATTTTTGGAAAATTAAAATTATCTTTTCCACTATTTAATTAATTACTATTAATTAATTACTATTTATTAATTACTTTTTAATTAACTAAATTACACTAATTATTAATTAATTATGAAAATTAACTAGAAAAATGAAAATTAAATTTATAAAAATCTAAAATATTATAAAACTAATTTTAAAACAGAAAACCTGATTTTTCTACTTTTTAATTATTTAATATTAATTAAAACTAATTATTTAATTGATTTAAACTAAACTAAATTATAAAAAATACTAAATGATCAAGGAAAAATCTGAAAAAATTACTAAAAATCTATTATGAGTACAGAAGCCTAAGAAAATTTTAAAATTAGAAGTTGCTTATAAATAAGCAGAAAATAAGCCAAAAGGGCTTAAATAGAAGCTATCACTTAACTTATTTTTGTCTTTTTCTAATTTTTCTTTTACCAATCTATTAACATACTGTAAATGACAAACTTTTGTGAAGGTACTTTGGCTTAAGCTCAAAAATAAACAATTTGCAAGCTTAAGAGCTTGACAGTTAAGCTTATAAGCTAAAATGGGAATTTGGAACTTTGAGAAGCTAAGACAATAAGCTGCACAGTGATTTCTAAGGAATGAAAAAGCCAAAATGTACTGAGAGTGAACAAAATAATCTATAATTACTTAAACAACAAGCTGCAATAAGCTAGAAAACAAGTTAAGCAATTCCAAAGTACCCTTCCTGATCAGCAGGCATGCAGGCTTGCTTTTGGCCAAATCAAGCTTATCAAATAAGCTCTAAACACACAAACAAGTGCAGATCCTTAGAGCCTAGCTTTTAAGCTTTCCAACAAGCTAAAGTTCACACTGTGGGTCCCACAGGTGAACTTATGAGAGGCTTATGAAAAAGCTTGTTTACACTAAAGGATCAGGGTACACACCTAATTGGGACAGGTTACAAGGGGCATGCATCCCTATTAAACAAGCTCTAATCTTGGGATTAAGCTCAGAAACTCAAAGTGGGGCAGCTTGGCTTTTAAATAAGCCAATAAACACTTTGTGGGGCCCACTAATGAAGGTTGTGCCGCTGTGGAGACCCATGAACACTGGGTGGTGAGACTGGTGCAGGGGAGGTCAATGGTCAGGTATGCAAATACAAGGGTGATTAATTGTGACCAAACAAATTAGTAATCCAAATGTTTTTGATGAATCAGATACACAAGCAATCAGAGCATATAAAACAACAACAATTATGCATTTTCAATCCATATTAAACCATACAGATGCCCTTAAAAATCTGTCCATTTGGACAGTTATGAAACTTCGACTATTTAATTTTTCACCACAGTTGACTTTTATGACTTTTGATCCCCCCTAGTTTACTGAAAATGATAAGTTATCCTAGATTAAGACTAGATTAAGGAATACTAACAACTAATACATGTAAAAAGGTGTTTATTCCAACTGAAATCCCAACAGTTAAAGAGAAATAAGGCCTAACTTGAAGTTTTGACTTTTTTTCTGAAAAGGTGCTCAGTTTTAGGCTTTGCCCACACTAATCTAACCTCACATGACTTGTTTGAACTAGAATCTCACTCTGAAACACAATGAAGGTCAATGCAAACCTCTGAACCAAACACCCCCTTATGGACAGTTTGTTGAGTTTTAGGCTACACAGATATGATTTAAGACAAGATTTGGATTAAGATATATTGTACTACATCCAAAAACTCTTCCCAGTCAAAAATCAACAAAGATTAAGCAACTTACAATAGAATTTACTAAAAAGGAAGTTTTAACTAAGATGGACAGTCAATCTCATACAAGTTTTAACTAAACTAGTCTAAACTACAAAATAGACAAAACCAGCATTGAATAACTTTAACAAACAAGAGAGAACAGAGATTAAACTAAATCAAACAATGCTACAATTGAACTCAAAAAATTAGAATAGAAAATCTTACAAGGTGCCTGTGCTCAACTCTAGAGGTATTCTTAACACCCCGAATCAATGTCTAACTAACCTAATGCTCCCCAAGAGCCCTATACCACTCCAACATCCTGCATTCCAGCTTCTTCTTCATTCTCTTTTTTGTATTTTTGGATTTATTTGTTTATTGTTTTTTTTATTTTCTGTTTTTAAAGTAACTTGAATTTTATGCTTAACTAACTTAAGAAAGCTTATCAACAACTAAATTTAGCTCAATGGAATAATGAACAACAACTGTTACCATAATAAACTAAATGTTGGATTTCACTTAAAATTGGTACAAATGAAATTTGCACAAGACAGCCTGATTTTCTTATTGAAACAACTTCAAAACCTTAAAAACAACTTGGAAATACAATTGATAACTAAGTTTTACAACAAGATAAGATAAATTATTACATAAGACTTAAAAATTAACTAAGTGACTAACTCCTTTCTTCACTGCATCCTTTTCCTTTTAAAGCCTTCAATTAGGGTTTTGGGCACCCTCTTGTCTTTTCCCAGCAGTGATCTCAGCCTTTGATTGGTTAGAATGCAGCCTGGCCATTCAAGGATTTTGGCGCCAAAACCAATTTTGGCATCTTTCATCTGATAACTTGTGCTAGGGAGGATTGGTTGGACTGATATGTTTGTTTTGAGTAGCTGTGATGATGGAGGAGGGGGGATAGTGGGAGGAGATGATGAGGGTGACAGGTATTGATGGTATTTGGAGTTGCAGGGAGTCACGGGGTGGTTTTTTGTGGATGGAGGTCAAAGGTCAAAGTTGACCGTTCTAAATAATACCAAGGGGGTGGGCTGTTTGGTTTGTGGGCTTGGTGAGGGTGTGTGGGCTTTTGGAGGGATAAGGGGTAGTGGATTGGGTTTGTATTTGGATTTAGTGGGATAATACAAAGGTCCGTTTGGTTTGTAATTTTGTTAAGCCTAAGGACCAAATTTGTAATTTCTGATTTTGTGAGGACCAGAAATTTAATTTTTCCAAAGTTTATCAAAAGGACTAAACTTGCCAAGTTTTTGTAGTACAAGGGAAATATTTGATAAATTCCAATTTTTAAATTCCCGAGGACTTGTTTTGCCATTTTTTAAAACTTGGGGACCAAAAGTGTAATTTTCTCAAACTTCTCACCCAAGGACTAAATTTGATAATTTTTTACTTTAGAAAACCTTGGGTTGACTTTTCTTTTATTTTAAACCTTCAGGGACTAGTTTTGTCAATTTTTTAAACTTGAGGGACTGAAACTGCCAATTATGCAAACTTTGTTCGTTTTTCATTTGTTTTTAAACATTTTGCATCTAAAACTTATAAAACACAGTTTTGGGATAATTTCTATATTTTGATGCATTTCTGAGTGTTTTTGGATGTTTTGGCAGTTCAGATACGATAAAAATGATGAGTATTTACACACTCATCAGTCCCCCACACTAAACTATTGCTAGTCCCTAGCAATCTTTTGAGAAAACTTAATGGATTTGAAACTCTTTACCAAAAGCCATCACTTCTGTAGTAGCCAAATGTATCAGTTCAAGTAAGAACTATGGTCCACTTGATAACCATGTAATTTTGAGCAAACCACCAGCTGTCAAGTGTCAACGGATTTGATTTGTCTTTACCAAAAGCCGTTTGCTTCTGGACTAGCCAACTCTTGATGGAATAGTCAACATCTTGGTGAGCTGATTACCAATTATGGTTTTTCCACTGCCTTTACCACAAGCCATAATCTTGCGGGCTAGCCAACTCATTCACTTTTTTTTATATGGCGAGTTGATATACCATACAATTTAGGGCAAATTGCAAGCCATCAACGGATTTGAGATATCTTTACCAGGAGCCGTTTGCTCCTGGATTAGCCAATCCTTTTGTCGTTTAGACATGGCGGACTAATAACCACAAAATTTTTGAAATAAAGTGAAAAAAATTTGAAAATTTTAGGCCAAAAACGGGGGTTCTAGAGGATATAATGTGATAAAATTCGCTACAATTCCCGCCCCCCCCCCCCCCCCCGCCCCACACACACACACACTTAGAATTGAATATTGTCCTCAATATTCAAAGTCCCGGCTATTATGCCGACTCTTTGAACGTAAAAAGATAATATTATAAGCTAACTGTGGAAATATCGTTTTGTAATTTTTCACTTTATTTATATGTACATACAATCACACATTTTTTTTACAAACATATATACATTTCAAATAGCTACAGGGGACGGCCACTCCCCCACACTAGGGTGTTAGAAAGTAGAAAGAAATCAGAGACATGGGTGAAAACCCATGTTGTTGCTATTGTTTTTGTTTATCGAGTCGCTAGCTTGACTCGATCCCCAAATTCAATTGTCCTTGGGGAAAGTTTGGAGATCCGGGACAACCATGGATTGTATGTCCTCTCCGAAGTAATGCTTCAAACGATGTCCATTCACTTTGAAATTAGGACCGTCATTTTGAGATAATTCGACGGTGCCATAAGGATAAACCTTAACGATAGTGAATGGACCAGTCCATCGGGTTTTTAGCTTTCCCGAGAAGATCTTGAGTCTAGAGTTGAAAAGAAGGACTCGATCACCAACGTTGAAAACGCGGTTTTTGATTTTTGAGTCATGTATCTTCTTTGTCTTTTCCTTATAGATTAAAGAGTTCTCGTAAGCTTGATCACGAAGTTCATTTAATTCATTCAATTGAACTTTCCGATGATCACCCGCAGTTTTCAGGTCAAAATTTGCATGCTTGAGGGCCCAATAGGCTTTATGCTCAAGCTCGATCGGTAGATGGCACGCTTTCCCGTACACAAGCTTGTAAGGCGTACACCCGATGGGTGTTTTGTAAGATGTACGGAAAGCCCAGAGTGCATCATCTAATTTATCCGACCAAGATGCACGATTTTCACCAACGGTTCTTTCCAATATTCTCTTAATGCCTCAATTGGAAACTTCTACTTGTCCACTTGTTTGAGGGTGGTACGCAGTAGAAAGACGGTGAGTTAGACCATACTTTTGCATGACTTTATCAAATTTGTCATTGCAAAAATGCGTACCACGATCACTAATTATAGCACGTGGAGTTCCAAATCGAGCAAAAAGAGCTTTTAAAAACTTCACAACAACTCGGGCATCATTAGTGGGTAAAGCTTTCGCTTCAACCCATTTTGACAAATAGTCAACAGCCACGAGTATGTACTTGTTTCCATGAGATGACGCAAATGGCCCCATAAAGTCAATGCCCCATACGTCAAAGATTTCACAAACTTGAATTGCATTTTGTGGCATTTCATTCTTTTGTGAAATATTCCCGTGACGTTGACACGCGTCACAGGATTTGACTAATTCTTGGGCATCCTTATAAATTGTGGGCCAATAGAAACCGGAGTCAAACACCTTTTTGGCGGTGTAATTTGGATTGTGGTGGCCCCCCGTGGGACCAGCATGGCAAGCCTTGAGGATTTCAGTGGCTTCTTGACCATATACACACCGCCGGATGACTTGATCCGCACAGATTTTGAATAGGTAGGGGTCGTCTCAGAAGTAATGTTTTACATCTTTAAAGAATTTATTTTTCTGTTGGGACGACATCCCTTTCACAACAAAGTTACCCGCAAGGTAGTTTGCAAAATCGACAAATCATGGGGTAACAGAATCTCTACGAAAGGCAACCGCATTGAGTGTCTCGAGAGGGAAGGTTTCATTAATTTCCGTCTTTTCGAAGACATCTTGATGGGGATTTTCCAAACGGGAGAGATGATCAGCAGCTAGGTTCTCAGCTCCTTTTTTATCACGAATTATGATATCAAATTCTTGCAAGAGGAGAACACAACGAAGTAGTCTCGGCTTTGCATCTTGTTTTGCAAAAAGGTACTTCAAAGCCGAGTGATCCGTATACACTATGCTTTTGGTTAATATCAAATATGACCGGAATTTTTCAAAGGCATACACCACAGCTAATAATTCTTTTTCAGTGGTGGTGTAATGACTTTGAGCCTCGGTCATCGTTTTGCTTGCATAGTGTATAGGCTGAAAGTGTTTAGACCTGCGTTGCCCCAAGACTGCCCCTATTGCATAATCACTAGCATCACACATAAGTTCAAAGGGCAAGTCCCAATCGGGGGCAACAAGAATTGGTGCCTCAGTAAGCTTTTTCTTTAGAGTTTCAAAAGCTTCTACGCACTCAGGTGAGAAGATAAAAGGAGCATCCTTCTCGAGGAGATGGGTCATAGGCCGGGCGATTTTAGAAAAATCTTGAATAAACCTACGATAGAAACCGGCATGACCCAAAAAGCTCCTAATACCTTTGACGGTAGTGGGATGAGGTAATTTTGCAATGACATCGATTTTGGCTTTGTCAACCTCAATCCCATTCTTTGAAATTTTATGGCCGAGGACAATGCCCTCTTTGACCATAAAGTGACTCTTCTCCCAATTAAGACATAACTTTGTGTCTTCACAGCGCTTGAGCATGTTGTCTAAATGGGAGAGACATGATTGAAACGAATCCCCAATGACCGAAAAATTGTCCATAAAGACCTCCATAGTTTTCCCGATCATGTCGGAAAATATGGCCATCATACATATTTAAAATGTGCCAGGAGCATTACATAAACCAAATGGCATACGTTTATAAGCAAAAGTTCCATAGGGGCACGTGAAAGTGGTCTTTTCCTGATCTTGCGGATCAATGGGAATCTGAAAGTAACCCGAGAAACCATCGAGGAAGCAATAGTACTCATTCCCCGCTAATCTCTCGAGCATCTGATCCATAAAGGGCAGAGGAAAATGGTCTTTGCGGGTGGCGTCATTTAACTTGCGATAGTCAATGCAGATACGTCATCCCGTAACCAATCGAGTTGGAACCAACTCATTTTCCTCGTTCGTGACAACAGTAATGCCACCCTTTTTTGGAACACAATGTATTGGGCTAACCCAAGGACTGTCCGAGATAGGGTAAATCAATCCGACATCAAGAAGTTTTAAAACTTCTTGTTTGATTACCTCGTGAATTTTTGGATTCACCCTTCTTTGTTGTTGGACTGCTAGTTTGAAGTCATCCTCCATCAAAATCTTGTGGGTACAAAATTCAGGGTCAATGCCCTTGATGTCGGAGAGTCTCCAAGCAATTGTTTGTTTATGTGACTTCAAAACCTTTATTAAAGCAGCCTTTTCCTCAACACTTAAATCTTTAGCAATTATGACGGGTAATTTATCATCACCCTCCAGAAATGCGTATTCAAGATGAGGCGGCAAGTCCTTAAGCTCAACCACAGGAAAGTCATCAGTTTTCTCAACATTTTTTACTTCCTCTTTATGAAGTTGTTGTGGTAGAACAGGAAGAGGAGAGGGATCTTCGTTTAGTAATTTCTCAAGTAAGAGAATATCCCTCTCAGGGTCAATCTCTTGGTTATCGATTCCATCGGGAATCGAATCACTTTTGAGAAAGGCCTCAATTTCTTCTAAGATAAAGTCACTTCCCTCAAACGGAGTGAGGGAAGGAGAAGAATTTGCAATGATGGGATGAGAAGATTGAGTGAGGTTTTCCCTCGAAGAATCATCAATGAAACCTAAAACCTCTTGAGCGTACTCCTCAGCAGTAATATCAATGACATCTATTTTGTTTACCGATTCAGAGTCATAATTGGAGGAGTACCTCGAAGTTTGATCGAGGTTGAAGGTGACAGCTTCAGTTCCAACACGCAATGTGATCTCTTGCTCAAATACATCGATGAGAGCACGCCCAGTTCTAAGGAATCCCCTTCCAAGAATTAGAGGGACCCTTGAATCGGCGTCAAAGTCAACAATCACAAAATCTGCCGAAAAATGGAATTTTCCCACTTTAACGAACACATCCTCGGCAATGCCAAGAGGACATAATATTGAACGATCGGCAAGCTCTAAAGTCATGCACGTGGGAGTCAGTTCGGGAAGAGATAGTTTCTTCCACACAGAATATGGCATGAGGTTAATGCTAGCACCAAGATCGGCCAAGGCAAAGCATTCAACCATCCCAGGAAAAATACATGGAATGAGGAATTTTCCGGGATCTCCAAGCTTCTCGGGAAGCTTTTTCAAAAGAACTGCTGAGCAATTCTCATTTAGAGGAGTTCTTGCCATCTCAAAGAGTTTTTCCTTATTACTTAACAGATTCTTGATTGTTAATGCAAATTTGGGCATCAAGATTATAGCATCCGCGAAGCTAATGTCAAAGTGCAAATCTTGAAAGATTTGGAAGAACTTATCCATTTGGTGACTAGCCTTTTCGCGGAGCTTTTGCTTATTTAAGCGTGATGGGTAAGGAATAGAAGTTTTGGATTTAGGGTTCTCAACTGGAGTCTCAGGTGGATCAAAGACAACTCCAGGTTTCGGCATAGTTTCTGGGACAACCTGAGGGTGGACATGTGCGGTACTTCGTGGACTATTAGATTGCACCTTCTCCTTTGTCACCTCAGGTTCACGTTCCACTACCTTTGGAGGTGAGGAAGAAGAGGTAGTAGGAATCACGGGTTCCTTATATGAAACACCACTACGAGTTGTGATCGCTTTTGCATCGCCCCTCGGATTAGCGATCGTGTTCCTAGGTAAAGTAGTACCTGAGCCCGAGGGTCGATCATTTAAAGACTTCTTGATGTCAGAAATCTGGCTGACCAACAACTTGTTCAACTCTTCTTGAGACTTCATGAATTGTTTCAACAACTCGTCAGATGAAGGCCCAGTTGGAACAATGGCTTGATTGTTGGGAACATTAGGAGCACGATTGTTTCGGTTGGGACCTTGATTTTGGAAATTTCCTTGAGTTTGGTGTTGGAAATTCCTTTGATTCTAGTTGTTGTTTTCATGAAAGTACCCTTGATTGGGGTTATCCTGACTTTGGTTCCGATTAAAGTTTCCTTGATTTTGGAAACCTTGGCTTTGACTTTGAAAACCGTGACCCTGATTGAAATTACCTTGGTTTTGATAACCTTGGTTCATTCTATTTTGATTCTGGTTACGGTTTTGGACATTTTGGTTTTGATTAAAACCAGGTGGTCCAGGGTAATGATTAGGACGATAGTTCGGGTCCATAGGAGGGCGGTATTGATTGCCGCCTTGATTTGAAGACCCGGCTATAGCATGAGCTTCATATGGGGAACCATCAGTAGCAGGCATGCGGCCCACCACAAGTCACACAGACTTCCACTTTTTTAACCTCACCAGGTGGAGGATGTTGTGGAAATGAAACTTTCTTTGTTTGGGTGAGAACCAAAGCTTGAATAGCTTCAGTGAGCTTGTCAATCTTAGCATCCGTACTAGATTGACTCATAGAAGATGAAGTGGAAAGACCCGAATTAATTTGAGAAACAACCGGCTTGCTTCGTGTAGAGTGGACCTTGGACTTATTTTCAATGATTTTCAAAGCTTCTTTGGTGGTTCTACTCAAGAAATTACCTCCCGCGGAGGCATTGAGTGAATCCTGATCAGCTTGGCTCACGTCATTGTAAAAAGTATCAACTTGCATCAACTCTGAGAAACCATGATGTGGACACTTGCGAAGTAATTCTTTGAAACGATCCTACGCTTCACCAAATGATTCATCATATTTTTGAGTGAACTTGGTGATTTCATTCTTAAAACTCTTGGTCTTTGAAGGTGGGAAGAATTCATTCACAAACGTTTTTACCAAGTCTTCCCATGTCTCAATTGAGCGAGGGGGTTGTTTCTCAAGCCAAATCCGGGCTTGACCCTCTAGGGAGAATGGGAAGAGAAGAAGCTTGATTGCTTCACAGGGGACATTTTTGTATTTGATGGTTGAAGTGATTTTATTGAACCATCGAATGTGAGCATGAGGATCGTCCCTCTTAAAACCGTAGAATTGACTTGAGGTTACAAGATTGAGTAACCTGGTTTTGAGCTCAAAACTATCAGCCACGATGGCTGGAACAACAATGGCATGTCCATAACCCTCGATGGGTGCTTGGAGAAGCTCACACATGGGGCGGTCTTCCGCCATGGTGACAGCTGGAGTAGAAACAGTACGGATCTCAGATCCGACTGTTCGTGTTGAACGTCTACGAGGTCTTCTAGGTTTCTTTACAAGCTCACGAAATGGGCTCGTGGACCTAGAAGAACGAGTGCGCATGCACTAGGGATAAAAACCAATCAAAACAAAATCGAGGCAAATCAACAGTGAACTTAAACCAACAATCACAAGCAAGTGGATTCTTTAAGAAAGGTACACCACTCACAGGGATACAAAGGCAAGTTTTAAATCTTTGGTTTGGGAACTTATTATGTCCACACCCCCAGTTGGTAGGTGTTCAGCCTTGGTTTGCGACGATTTATTTTTATGTAGTTTATTATTCACAAGAAAGAGACGAATGTTTTTGGGTTTTTGTGTATGGGTTAAAAACTTTTGGACTATATTTTTGGTATCGTTTCGTTTACCAAAATCGTATCTCTTTAAGAATCACCTTAAAAGAAACGCGATATAGAAAACGTAACGATCTGTTTTGTTTGTTTTTGAGTTTTTTGGGTGTTGTTAACACTTTAGGAAAAGTGTTAATGACGTTTTTGTTTTATTATTAAGATTTGCAAAAAGTTGGTGGTGTTTATACAGTGATGAATGAAAAACCACTAATCTCTAAAAAAACGTTTTGATTACGCAGCTACCTCCCCGGCAGCGGCGCCAAATTTTGATTGGCCCTAAACGGTCAAGTAAGTTTACCAGGTGATGGTCAACCAAGTCAAACGTCTAAAACCAACTAACCAAGGAGTACAGTGTATTCCCGGGTCGTTATGTCCCAGCGAGGTGAGCAATTGTATTTAAAAACGTTTTAAGTGGTCGGGTGATTTAACAGGAGGATCAGGAATTTGATTTGAGTGATTATACTACGAGATTATGATTGAAAATAACTTAGAAACACTATTACAACTATTACTGATGATCAAATAACCTAAAACGTAAGTTAAACCTAAAAACGCGCGTTTGAATTTAAATTAAACGCGAACGCGCAAAATAAAAAGTGAAACGCGAGCAAATAAAGTCCTACGAATGTGAAAATTATATTTTTACAATCCTAATGTTATAAGAAAATTTTTGGAAAATTAAAATTATTTTTTCCACTATTTAATTAATTACTATTAATTAATTACTATTTATTAATTACTTTTTAATTAACTAAATTACACTAATTATTAATTAATTATGAAAATTAACTAGAAAAATGAAAATTAAATTTAGAAACATCTAAAATATTATAAAACTAATTTTAAAACAGAAAACCTGATTTTTCTACTTTTTAATTATTTAATATTAATTAAAACTAATTATTTAATTGATTTAAACTAAACTAAATTATAAAAAATACTAAATGATCAAGGAAAAATCTGAAAAAATTACTAAAAATATATTATGAGTACAAAAGCCTAGGAAAAATTTAAAATTAGAAGTTGCTTATAAATAAGCAGAAAATAAGCCAAAAGGGCTTAAATAGAAGCTATCACTTGACTTATTTTTGTCTTTTCCTAATTTTTCTTTTACCAATCTATTAACCTACTGTAAATGACAAACTTTTGTGAAGGTACTTTGGCTTAAGCTCAAAAATAAGCAATTTGCAAGCTTAAGAGCTTGACAGTTGAGCTTATAAGCTAAAATGGGAATTTGGAACTTTGAGAAGCTTAGACAATAAGCTGCACAGTGATTTCTAAGGAATGAAAAAGCCAAAATGTACTGAGAGTGAACAAAATAATCTATAATTACTTAAAGAACAAGCTGCAATAAGCTAGAAAACAAGTTAAGCAATTCCGAAGTACCCTTCCTGATCAGCAGGCCTGCAGGCTTGCTTTTTGCCAAATCAAGCTTATCAAATAAGCTCTAAACACACAAATAAGTGCAGATCCTTAGAGCCTAGCTTATAAGCTTTCCAACAAGCTAAAGTTTACACTGTGGGTCCCACAGGTGAACTTATGAGAGGATTATGAAAAAGCTTGTTTACACTAAAGGATCAGGGTACACACCTAATTGGGACATGTTACAGGGGGCATGCAGCCCTATTAAACAAGCTCTAATCTTGGGAGAAACTCAAAGTGGGGTAGCTTGGCTTTTAAATAAGCCAATAAACACTTTGTGGGGCCCACTAATGAAGGCTGTGGAGACCCATGAACACTGGGTGGTGAGACTGGTGCAGGGGAGGTCAATGGTCAGGTATGCAAATACAAGGGTGATTAATTGTGACCAAACAAATTAGTAATCCAAATTTTTTTGATGAATCAGATACACAAGCAATCAGAGCATATAAAACAACAACAATTATGCATTTTCAATCCATATTAAACAATACAGATGCCCTTAAAAATCTGTCCATTTGGACAGTTATGAAACTTCGAATATTAATTTTTCACCACAGTTGACTTTTATGAGTTTTGATCCCCCCCCCCTAGTTTACTGAAAATGATAAGTTATCCTAGATTAAGACTAGATTTAGGAATACTAACAACTAATACATGTAAAAAGGTGTTTGTTCCAACTGAAATCCCAACAGTTAAAGAGAAATAAGGCCTAACTTGAAGTTTTGACTTTTTTCTGAAAAGGTGCTCAGTTTTAGGCTTTGCCCACACTAATCTAACCTCACATGACCTGTTTGAACTAGAATCTCACTCTGAAACACAATGAAGGTCAATGCAAACCTCTGAACCAAACACTCCCTTATGGATAGTTTGTTGAGTTTTAGGCTACACAGATATGATTTAAGACAAGATTTGGATTAAGATATATTGTACTAAATCTAAAAACTCTTCCCAGTCAAAAATCAACAAAGATTAAGCAACTTACAATAGAATTTACTAAAAAGGAAGTTTTAACTAAGATGGACAGTCAATCTCATACAAGTTTTAACTAAACTAGTCTAAACTACAAAATAGACAAAACCAGCATTGAATAACTTTAACAAACAAGAGAGAACAGAGATTAAACTAAATCAAACAATGCTACAGTTGAACTCAAAAAATTAGAATAGAAAATCTTACAAGGTGCCTGTGCTCAACTCTAGAGGTATTCTTAACACCCCGAATCAATGTCTAACTAACCTAATGCTCCCAAAGAGCCCTATACCACTCAAACATCCTGCATTCCAGCTTCTTCTTCATTCTCTTTTTCGTATTTTTGGATTTATTTGTTTATTATTTTTTTTATTTTCTGATTTTAAAGTAACTTGAAATTTATGCTTAACTAACTTAAGAAAGCTTATCAACAACTAAATTTAGCTCAATGGAATAATGAACAACAATTGTTACCATAATAAACTAAATTTTGGATTTCACTTAAAATTGGTACAAATGAAATTTGCACAAGACAGCCTGATTTTCTTATTGAAACAACTTCAAAACCTTAAAAACAACTTGGAAATACAATTGATAACTAAGTTTTACAACAAGATAAGATAAATTATTACATAAGACTTAAAAATTAACTAAGTAACTAACTCCTTTCTTCACTGCATCCTTTTCCTTTTAAAGCCTTCAATTAGGGTTTTGGACACCCTCTTGTCTTTTCCCAGCAGTGATCTCAGCCTTTGATTGGTTAAAATGCATCCTGGCCATTCAAGGATTTTGGCGCCAAAACCAATTTTGGCATCTTTCATCTGATAACTTGTGCTAGGGAGGATTGTTTGGACTGATATGTTTGTTTTGAGTAGCTGTGATGATGGAGGAGGGGGGATAGTGGGAGGAGATGATGAGGGTGATAGGTATTGATGGTGTTTGGAGTTGCAGGGAGTCACGGGGTGGTTTTTTGTGGATGGATGTCAAAGGTCAAAGTTGACCGTTCTAAATAATACCAAGGGGGTGGGCTGTTTAGTTTGTGGGCTTGGTGAGGGTGTGTGGGCTTTTGGAGGGATAAGGGGTAGTGGATTGGGTTTGTATTTGGATTTAGTGGGATAATACAAAGGTCCGTTTGGTTTGTAATTTTGTTAAGCCTAAGGACCAAATTTGTAATTTCTGATTTTGTGAGGACCAGAAATGTAATTTTTCCAAAGTTTATCAAAAGGACTAAACGTGCCAAGTTTTAATAGTACAAGGGAAATATTTGATAAATTCCAATTTTTAAATTCCCGAGGACTTGTTTTGCCATTTTTTGAAACTTGGGGACCAAAAGTGTAATTTTCTCAAACTTTTCACCCAAGGACTAAATTTGATAATTTTTTACTTTAGAAAACCTTGGGTTGACTTTTCTTTTATTTTAAACCTTCAGGGACTAGTTTTGTCAATTTTTGAAACTTGAGGGACTGAAACTGCCAATTATGCAAACTTTGTTCGTTTTTCATTTGTTTTTAAACATTTTGCATCTAAAACATATAAAACACAGTTTTGGGATAATTTCTGTATTTTGATGCATTTCTGAATGTTTTTGGATTTTTGGCAGTTCAGATACGATAAAAATGATGAGTATTTACACACTCATCAATCCCCCACACTAAACTATTGCTAGTCCCTAGCAATCTTTTGAGAAAACTTAATGGATTTGAAACTCTTTACCAAAAGCCATCACTTCTGTAGTATCCAAATGTATCAGTTCAAGTAAGAACTATGGTCCACTTGATAACCATGTGATTTTAAGCAAACCACCAACTGTCAATGAATTTGATTTGTCTGAACCAAAAGCCATTTGCTTCTGGACTAGCCAACTCTTGATGGAATAGTCAACATCTTGGTGAGCTGATTACCAATTATGGTTTTTCCACTACCTTTACCACAAGCCATAATCTTGCGGGCTAGCCAACACATTCACTTTTTTTTTATAGGGTTAATACACAAAAAAGTTACTAAATTTTACAAAAAAGTTCACCTAAGTTACTGAACTTTTATTTTGTTCACTTAGGTTACTGAACTTTCGGGAAAGATACACTCGAAAATTCAGCCTTAGTCCGAGTAACCTGAACATATATTTTTTGATAAGTTTAGTAACCTGATTGAACAAAGTTTCGAAGTTTAGTAACCTGATTGAACAAAGTTTCAAAGTTTAGTAACCCGATTGAACAAAGTTTCAAAGTTCAGTAACCTAAGTGAACAAAATGAAAGTTCAGTAACTTAGGCAAACTTTTTTGTAAAGTTTAGTAACTTTTTTGTGTATTAACCCTTTTTTATATGGCGAGTTGATATACCATACAATTCTGGGCAAATTGCAAGCTATCAACGGATTTGAGATATCTTTACCAAGAGCCGTTTGCTCCTGGATTAGCCAATCCTTTTGTAGTTTAGACATGGCGGACTGATAACCACAAAAATTTTGAAATAAAGTGAAACAATTTTTAAATTTTCGGGCAAAAAACGGGGGTCTAGAGGATATAATGTGATAAAATTCGCTAGAATTCCCCCCCCCCCCTCCCCCCACACTTAGAATTGAATATTGTCCTCAATATTCAAAGTCCCGGCTATTATGCCGACTCTTTGAACGTAAAAAGATAATATTATAAGCTAACTGTGGAAATATCTTTTTGTAATTTTTCACTTTATTTATATGTACATACAATCACACATTTTTTTTCAAAGATATATACATTTCAAATAGCTACAGGGGACGGCCACTCCCCCACACTAGGGTGTTAGAAAGTAGAAAGAAATCAGAGACATGGGTGAAAACCCATGTTGTTGCTATTGTTTTTGTTTATCGAGTCGCTAGTTTGACTCGATCCCCGAATTCAATTGTCCTTGGGGAAAGTTTGGAGATCCGGGACAACCATAGATGGTATGTCCTCTCCGAACTAATGCTTCAAACGATGTCCATTCACTTTGAAATTAGGACCGTCATTTTGAGATAATTCGACGGTGCCATAAGGATAAACCTTAACGATAGTGAATGGACCAGTCCATCGGGTTTTTAGCTTTTCCGAGAAGATCTTGAGTCTAGAGTTGAAAAGAAGGACTCGATCACCAACGTTGAAAACGCGGTTTTTGATTTTTGAGTCATGTATCTTCTTTGTCTTTTCCTTATAGATTAAAGAGTTCTCGTAAGCTTGATCACGAAGTTCATTTAATTCATTCAATTGAACTTTCCGATGATCACCCGCAGTTTTCAGGTCAAAATTTGCATGCTTGAGGGCCCAATAGGCTTTATGCTCAAGCTCGATCGATAGATGGCACGCTTTCCCGTACACAAGCTTGTAAAGCGTACACCCGATGGGTGTTTTGTAAGCTGTATGGAAAGCCCAGAGTGCATCATCTAATTTATCCGACCAAGATGCACGATTTTCACCAACGGTTCTTTCCAATATTCTCTTAATGCCTCGATTGGAAACTTCTACTTGTCCACTTGTTTGAGGGTGGTACGCAGTAGAAAGACGGTGAGTTAGACCATACTTTTGCATGACTTTATCAAATTTGTCATTGCAAAAATGCGTACCACGATCACTAATTATAGCACGTGGAGTTCCAAATCGAGCAAAAAGAGCTTTTAAAAACTTCACAACAACTCGGGCATCATTAGTGGGTAAAGCTTTCGCTTCAACCCATTTTGACAAATAGTCAACAGCCACGAGTATGTACTTGTTTCCATGAGATGACGCAAATGGCCCCATAAAGTCAATGCCCCATACGTCAAAGATTTCACAAACTTGAATTGCATTTTGTGGCATTTCATTCTTTTGTGAAATATTCCCGTGACGTTGACACGCGTCACAGGATTTGACTAATTCTTGGGCATCCTTATAAATCGTGGGCCAATAGAAACCGGAGTCAAACACCTTTTTGGCGGTGTAATTTGGATTGTGGTGGCCCCCCGTGGGACCAGCATGGCAAGCCTTGAGGATTTCAGTGGCTTCTTGACCATATACACACCGCCGGATGACTTGATCCGCACAGATTTTGAATAGGTAAGGGTCGTCTCAGAAGTAATGTTTTACATCTTCGAAGAATTTATTTTTCTGTTGGGACGACATCCCTTTCACAACAAAGTTACCCGCAAGGTAGTTTGCAAAATCGGCAAACCATGGGGTAACAGAATCTCCACGAAAGGCAACCGCATTTAGTGTCTCGAGAGGGAAGGTTTCATTAATTTCCTTTTTTTCGAAGACATCTTGATGGGGGTTTTCCAAACGGGAGAGATGATCAGCAGCTAGGTTCTCAGCTCCTTTTTTATCATGAATTATGATATCAAATTCTTGTAAGAGGAGAACCCAACGAAGTAGTCTCGGCTTTGCATCTTGTTTTGCAAAAAGGTACTTCAAAGCCGAGTGATCCGTATACACTATGCTTTTGGTCAATATCAAATATGACCGGAATTTTTCAAAGGCATACACCACAGCTAATAATTCTTTTTCAGTGGTGGTGTAATGACTTTGAGCCTCGGTCATCGTTTTGCTTGCATAGTGTATAGGCTGAAAGTGTTTAGACCTGCGTTGCCCCAAGACTGCCCCTATTGCATAAGAACTAGCATCGCACATAAGTTCAAAGGGAAAGTCCCAATCGGGGGCAACAAGAATTGGTGCCTCAGTAAGCTTTTTCTTTAGAGCTTCAAAAGCTTCTACGCACTCAGGTGAGAAGATAAAAGGAGCATCCTTCTCGAGGAGATGGGTCATAGGTCGGGCGATTTTAGAAAAATCTTGAATAAACCTACGATAGAAACCGGCATGACCCAAAAAGCTCCTAATACCTTTGACGGTAGTGGGATGAGGTAATTTTGCAATGACATCGATTTTGGCTTTGTCAACCTCAATCCCATTCTTTGAAATTTTATGGCAGAGGACAATGCCCTCTTTGACCATAAAGTGACTCTTCTCCCAATTTAGACATAACTTTGTGTCTTCACAACGCTTGAGCATGTTGTCTAAATGGGAGAGACATGATTGAAACGAATCCCCAATGACCGAAAAATTGTCCATAAAGACCTCCATAGTTTTCCCGATCATGTCGGTAAATATGGCCATCATACATATTTGAAACGTGCCCGGAGCATTACATAAACCAATTGGCGTACGTTTATAAGCAAAAGTTCCATAGGGGCATGTGAAAGTGGTCTTTTCCTGATCTTGCGGATCGAGGAAGCAATAGTACTCATTCCCCGCTAATCTCTCGAGCATCTGATCCATAAAGGGTAGAGGAAAATGGTCTTTGCGGATGGCGTCATTTAACTCGTCATCCCGTAACCAATCGAGTTGGAATCAACTCATTTTCCTCGTTCGTGACAACAGTAATGCCACCCTTTTTTGGAACACAATGTATTGGGCTAACCCAAGGACTGTCCGAGATAGGGTAAATCAATCCGACATCAAGAAGTTTTAAAACTTCTTGTTTGATTACCTCATGAATTTTTGGATTCACCCTTCTTTGTTGTTGGACTGCTAGTTTGAAGTCATCCTCCATTAAAATCTTGTGGGTACAAAATTCAGGGTCAATGCCCTTGATGTCGGAGAGTCTCCAAGCAATTGTTTGTTTATGTGACTTCAAAACCTTTATTAAAGCAGCCTTTTCCTCAACACTTAAATCTTTAGCAATTATGACGGGTAATTTATCATCACCCTCCAGAAATGCGTATTCAAGATGAGGCGGCAAGTCCTTAAGCTCAACCACAGGAAAGTCATCAGTTTTCTCAACATTTTTTACTTCCTCTTTATAAAGTTGTTGTGGTAGAACAGGAAGAGGAGAGGGATCTTCGTTTAGTAATTTCTCAAGTAAGAGAATATCCCTCTCAGGGTCAATCTCTTGGTTATCGATTCCATCGGGAATCGAATCACTTTTGAGAAAGGCCTCAATTTCTTCTAAGATAAAGTCACTTCCCTCAAACGGAGTGAGGGAAGGAGAAGAATTGGCAATGATGGGATGAGAAGATTGAGTGAGGTTTTCCTTCGAAGAATCATCAATGAAACCTAAAACCTCTTGAGCGTACTCCTCAGCAGTAATATCAATGACATCTATTTGGTTTACCGATTCAGAGTCATAATTGGAGGAGTACCTCGAAGTTTGATCGAGGTTGAAGGTGACAGCTTCAGTTCCAACACGCAATGTGATCTCTTGCTCAAATACATCGATGAGAGCACGCCCAGTTCTAAGGAATCCCCTTCCAAGAATTAGAGGGACCCTTGAATCGGCGTCAAAGTCAACAATCACAAAATCTGCCGGAAAATGGAATTTTCCCACTTTAACGAACACATCCTCGGAATGCCAAGAGGACATGATATTGAACGATCGGCAAGCTCTAAATTCATGCACGTGGGAGTCAGTTCGGGAAGAGATAGTTTCTTCCACACAGAATATGGCATAAGGTTAATGCTAGCACCAAGATCGGCCAAGGCAAAGCATTCAACCATCCCAGGAAAAATACATGGAATGAGGAATTTTCCGGGATCTCCAAGCTTCTCGGGAAGCTTTTTCAAAAGAACTGCTGAGCAATTCTCATTTAGAGGAGTTCTTGCCATCTCAAAGAGTTTTTCCTTATTACTTAACAGATTCTTGATTGTTGATGCAAATTTGGGCATCAAGATTATAGCATCCGCGAAGCTAATGTCAAAGTGCAAATCTTGAAAGATTTAGAAGAACTTATCCATTTGGTGACTAGCCTTTTCGCGGAGCTTTTGCTCATTCAAGCGTGATGGGTAAGGAATAGAAGTTTTGGATTTAGGGTTCTCAACTAGAGTCTCAGGTGGATCAAAGACAACTCCAGGTTTCGGCATTGTTTCTGGGACAACCTGAGGGTGGACATGTGCGGTACTTCGTGGACTATTAGATTGCACCTTGTCCTTTGTCACCTCAGGTTCACGTTCCACTACCTTTGGAGGTGAGGAAGAAGAGGTAGTAGGAATCGCGGGTTCCTTATATGAAACACCACTACGAGTTGTGATCGCTTTTGCATCGCCCCTCGGATTAGCGATCGTGTTGCTAGGTAAAGTAGTACCTGAGCCCGAGGGTCGATCATTTAAAGACTTCTTGATGTCAGAAATCTGGCTGACCAACAACTTGTTCAACTCTTCTTGAGACTTCATGAATTGTTTCAACAACTCGTCAGATGAAGGCCCAGTTGGAACAATGGCTTGAATGTTGGGAACATCAGGAGCACGATTGTTTTGGTTGGGACCTTGATTTTGGAAATTTCCTTGAGTTTGGTGTTGGAAATTCCTTTGATTCTGGTTCTTGTTTTCATGAAAGTACCCTTGATTGGGGTTACCCTGACCTTGGTTCCGATTAAAGTTTCCTTGATTTTGGAAACCATGGCTCTGACTTTGAAAACCGTGACCCTGATTGAAATTACCTTGGTTTTGATAACCTTGGTTCATTCTATTTTGATTCTGGTTACGGTTTTAGACATTTTGGTTTTGATTAAAACCAGGTGGTCCAGGGTAATGATTAGGACGATAGTTCGGGTCCATAGGAGGGCGGTATTGATTGCCTCCTTGATTTGAAGACCTGGCTATAGCATGAGCTTCATATGGGGAACCATCAGTAGCTGTGCAATTGTAGTAGGCATGCGGCCCACCACAAGTCACACAGACTTCCATTTTTTTAACCTCAGCAGGTGGAGGATGTTGTGGAAATGAAACTTTCTTTGTTTGGGCGAGAACCAAAGCTTGAATAGCTTCAGTGAGCTTGTCAATCTTAGCATCCGTACTAGATTGACTCATAGAAGATGAAGTGGAAGGACCCGCATTAATTTGAGAAACAACCGGCTTGCTTCGTGTAGAGCGGACCTTGGACTTATTTTCAATGATTTGCTAAGCTTCTTTGGTGGTTCTACTCAAGAAATTACCTCCCGCGGAGGCATTGAGTGAATCCTGATCAGCTTGGCTCACGTCATTGTAAAAAGTATCAACTTGCATCAACTCTGAGAAACCATGATGTGGACACTTGCGAAGTAATTCTTTGAAACGATCCTACGCTTCACCAAATGATTCATCATATTTTTGAGTGAACTTGGTGATTTCATTCTTAAGACTCGTGGTCTTTGAAGGTGGGAAGAATTCATTCACAAACGTTTTTACCAAGTCTTCCCATGTCTCAATTGAGCGAGGGGGTTGTTTCTCAAGCCAAATCCGGGCTTGACCCTCTAGGGAGAATGGGAAGAGAAGAAGCTTGATTGCTTCACAGGGGACATTTTCGTATTTGATGGATGAAGTGATTTTATTGAACCATCGAATGTGAGCATGAGGATCGTCCCTCTTAAAACCGTAGAATTGACTTGAGGTTACAAGATTGAGTAACCCGGTTTTGAGCTCAAAACTATCAGCCACGATGGCTGGAACAACAATAGCATCTCCGTAACCCTCGATGGGTGCTTGGAGAAGCTCACACATGGGGCGGTCTTCCGCCATGGTGACAGCTGGAGTAGAACCAGTACGGATCTCAGATCCGACTGTTGGTATTGAACGTCTACGAGGTCTTCTGGGTTTCTTTACAAGCTCACGAAATGGGCTCGTGGACCTAGAAGAACGAGTGCGCATGCACTAGGGATAAAAACCAATCAAAACAAAATCGAGGCAAATCAACAGTGAACTTAAACCAACAATCACAAGCAAGTGGCTTCTTTAAGAAAGGTACACCACTCACAGGGATACAAAGGCAAGTTTTAAATCTTTGGTTTGGGAACTTATTATGTCCACACCCCTAGTTGGTAGGTGTTCAGCCTTGGTTTGCGACGATTTATTTTTATGTAGTTTATTATTCACAAGAAAGAGACGAATGTTTTTAGGTTTTTGTGTATGGGTTAAAAACTTTTGGACAATATTTTTGGTATCGTTTCATTTACCAAAATCGTATCTCTTTAAGAATCACCTTAAAAGAAACGTGATATAGAAAACGTAACGATCTGTTTTGTTTGTTTTTGAGTTTTTTGGGTGTTGTTAACACTTTAGGAAAAGTGTTAATGACGTTTTTGTTTTATGATTAAGATTTGCAAAAAGTTGGTGGTGTTTATACAGTGATGAATGAAAAACCACTAATCTCTAAAAAACGTTTTGATTACGCAGCTACCTCCCCGGCAGCGGCGCCAAATTTTGATTGGCCCTAAACGGTCAACTTAGTTTACCAGGTGATGGTCAACCAAGTCAAACGTCTAAAACCAACTAACCAAGGAGTACAGTGTATTCCCGGGTCGTTATGTCCCAGCGAGGTGAGCAATTGTATTTAAAAACGTTTTAAGTGGTCGGGTAATTTAACAGGAGGATCAGGAATTTGATTTGAGTGATTATACTATGAGATTGTGATTGAAAATAACTTAGAAACACTATTACAACTATTACTGATGATCAAATAACCTAAAACGTAAGTTAAACCTAAAAACGCGCGTTTGAATTTAAATTAAACGCGAACGCGCAAAATAAAAAGTGAAACGTGAGCAAATAAAGTCCTACGAATGTGAAAATTATATTTTTACAATCCTAATGTTATAAGAAAATTTTTGGAAAATTAAAATTATTGTTTCCACTATTTAATTAATTACTATTTATTAATTACTTTTTAATTAACTAAATTACACTAATTATTAATTAATTATGAAAATTAACTAGAAAAATGAAAATTAAATTTAGAAAAATCTAAAATATTATAAAACTAATTTTAAAACAGAAAACCTGATTTTTCTACTTTTTAATTATTTAATATTAATTAAAACTAATTATTTAATTGGTTTAAACTAAACTAAATTATAAAAAATACTAAATGATCAAGGAAAAATCTGAAAAATTACTAAAAATATATTATGAGTACAGAAGCCTAGGAAAAATTTAAAATTAGAAGTTGCTTATAAATAAGCAGAAAATAAGCCAAAAGGGCTTAAATAGAAGCTATCACTTGACTTGTTTTTGTCTTTTTCTAATTTTTTCTTTTACCAATCTATTAACCTACTGTAAATGACAAACTTTTGTGAAGGTACTTTGGCTTAAGCTCAAAAATAAGCAATTTGCAAGCTTAAGAGCTTGACAATTGAGCTTATAAGCTAAAATGGGAATTTGGAACTTTGAGAAGCTAAGACAATAAGCTGCACAGTGATTTCTAAGGAATGAAAAAGCCAAAATGTACTGAGAGTGAACAAAATAATCTATAATTACTTAAACAACAGGCTGCAATAAGCTAGAAAACAAGTTAAGCAATTCCCGAGTACCCTTCCTGATCAACAGGCCTGCAGGCTTGCTTTTGGCCAAATCAAGCTTATCAAATAAGCTCTAAACACACAAATAAGTGCAGATCCTTAAAGCCTAGCTTATAAGCTTTCCAATAAGCTAAAGTTTACACTGTGGGTCCCACAGGTGAACTTATGAGAGGATTATGAAAAAGCTTGTTTACACTAAAGGATCAGGGTACACACCTAATTGGGACAGGTTACAAGGGGCATGCAGCCCTATTAAACAAGCTCTAATCTTGGGATTAAGCTCAGAAACTCAAAGTGGGGCAACTTGGCTTTTAAATAAGCCAATAAACACTTTGTGGGGCCCACTAATGAAGGCTGTGGAGACCCATGAACACTGGGTGGTGAGACTGGTGCAGGGGAGGTCAATGGTCAGGTATGCAAATACAAGGGTGATTAATTGTGACCAAACAAATTAGTAATCCAAATGTTTTTGATGAATCAGATACACAAGCAATCAGAGCATATAAAACAACAACAATTATGCATTTTCAATCCATATTAAACCATACAGATGCCCTTAAAAATCTGTCCATTTGGACAGTTATGAAACTTCGACTATTAATTTTTCACCACAGTTGACTTTTATGAGTTTTGATCCCCCCTAGTTTACTGAAAATGATAAGTTATCCTAGATTAAGACTAGATTAAGGAATACTAACAACTAATACATGTAAAAAGGTGTTTGTTCCAACTGAAATCCCAACAGTTAAAGAGAAATAAGGCCTAACTTGAAGTTTTGACTTTTTTCTGAAAAGGTGCTCAGTTTTAGGCTTTGCCCACACTAATCTAACCTCACATGACCTGTTTGAACTAGAATCTCACTCTGAAACACAATGAAGGTCAATGCAAACCTCTGAACCAAACACCCCCTTATGGACAGTTTGTTGAGTTTTAGGCTACACAGATATGATTTAAGACAAGATTTGGATTAAGATATATTGTACTACATCTAAAAACTCTTCCCAGTTAAAAATCAACAAATATTAAGCAACTTACAATAGAATTTACTAAAAAGGAAGTTTTAACTAAGATGGACAGTCAATCTCATACAAGTTTTAACTAAACTAGTCTAAACTACAAAATAGACAAAACCAGCATTGAATAACTTTAACAAACAAGAGAGAACAGAGATTAAACTAAATCAAACAATGCTACAGTTGAACTCAAAAAATTAGAATTGAAAATCTTACAAGGTGCCTGTGCTCAACTCTAGAGGTATTTTTAACACCCCGAATCAATGTCTAACTAACCTAATGCTCCCCAAGAGCCCTATACCACTCCAACATCCTGCATTCCAGCTTCTTCTTCATTCTCTTTTTTGTATTTTTGGATTTATTTGTTTATTATTTTTTTTTATTTTCTGATTTTAAAGTAACTTGAAATTTATGCTTAACTAACTTAAGAAAGCTTATCAACAACTAAATTTAGCTCAATGGAATAATGAACAACAACTGTTACCATAATAAACTAAATTTTGGATTTCACTTAAAATTGGTACAAATGAAATTTGCACAAGACAGCCTGATTTTCTTATTGAAACAACTTCAAAACCTTAAAAACAACTTGGAAATACAATTGATAACTAAGTTTTACAACAAGATAAGATAAATTATTACATAAGACTTAAAAATTAACTAAGTAACTAACTCCTTTCTTCACTGCATCCTTTTCCTTTTAAAGCCTTCAATTAGGGTTTTGGGCACCCTCTTGTCTTTTCCCAGCAGTGATCTCAGCCTTTGATTGGTTAAAATGCATCCTGGCCATTCAAGGATTTTGGCGCCAAAACCAATTTTGGCATCTTTCATCTGATAACTTGTGCTAGGGAGGATTGTTTGGACTGATATGTTTGTTTTGAGTAGCTGTGATGATGGAGGAGGGGGGATAGTGGGAGGAGATGATGAGGGTGACAGGTATTGATGGTGTTTGGAGTTGCAGGGAGTCACGGGGTGGTTTTTTGTGGATGGAGGTCAAAGGTCAAAGTTGACCGTTCTAAATAATACCAAGGGGGTGGGCTGTTTGGTTTATGGGCTTGGTGAGGGTGTGTGGGCTTTTGGAGGGATAAGGGGTAGTGGATTGGGTTTGTATTTGGATTTAGTGGGATAATACAAAGGTCCGTTTGGTTTGTAATTTTGTTAAGCCTAAGGACCAAATTTGTAATTTTTGATTTTGTGAGGACCAGAAATGTAATTTTTTCAAAGTTTATCAAAAGGACTAAACTTGCCAAGTTTTAATACTACAAGGGAAATATTTGATAAATTCCAATTTTTAAATTCCCGAGGACTTGTTTTGCCATTTTTTGAAACTTGGGGACCAAAAGTGTAATTTTCTCAAACTTTTCACCCAAGGACTAAATTTGATAATTTTTTACTTTAGAAATCCTTGGGTTGACTTTTCTTTTATTTTAAACCTTCAGGGACTAGTTTTGTCAATTTTTGAAACTTGAGGGACTGAAACTGCCAATTATGCAAACTTTGTTCGTTTTTCATTTGTTTTTAAACATTTTGCATTTAAAACATATAAAACACAGTTTTGGGATAATTACTGTATTTTGATGCATTTCTGAGTGTTTTTGGATGTTTTGGCAGTTCAGATACGATAAAAATGATAAGTATTTACACACTCATCAGCTACTAAAGAGATGTTCTTAGTTTATGGGGGTACTCCATCTGCAGAACTTGATGTTACAGGTTACTGCGATGCTTCTTGGAAAGGTGATAAAGATGATACGAAGTCTCAGACGGGCTATGTCTTTGTCATTAATGGAGGAGCTGTGGATTGGAGGAGCATAAAGCAGAGTGTACTAGCGATGCCTGCTACAGAAAGTGAGTATATAGCCGCTTCAGAAGCTGCAATGGAAGCTATTTGGATTAGGAAGTTTGTTTCAGGGCTTGGGGTTATGCCTTCGATTCGACGACCTATAAAAATGTATTGCGACAATTCAGCAGCAATTACATTTGCCAATGAACCTGGAATCATGAAAGGCACCAGACATTTCCCGATTAAACATCACTATGTTCGAGAACAAGTCGAAATAGGTGAAGTCGAAATGCTCAAAGTTCACACAGATGAAAACTTAGCAGATCAATTTACGAAACCTTTACCTGGCACCAAGCTTTACAAGCATGCTGAAGGAATAGGACTTAAATTAGCTGAAAGTTTCATGCCCATTTGTGATTAGTATTTGGATAAGGGATGTAATGTACAATTATTATTTTAATGAAATAAAATATTGTTTATGTTTATTTATTCATTGTCTTAATAATATATCCTATATTTGCATGTTTAAGATCCATGAATAAGTTATTATTCTAAATTGTCCGTTGTCGATTAATGATATGGGAATATCATTAAACTAAGACAATTTTGAGTATTGGTTAAGGATATACTTGAAAGTATATTGATGCGTAGTCATACCAATTTCACATGATATTCAATGAATTGAATATTGGACTTATCCCAACAATATAATTTAATATTTAATGTGAGAATCATATTTAAAGTTATCCTCAGACTTGAGATACCAGATAAGTGTCATGGATGTAGTGCATTTTTGTGGAACAATCTACCGCTTACCGTAATTGGAAGTTATAAGGTTGTTTTCAGAAGTGTTGCAAAGTTCATGGGTTATTCTTGTAGTCAAGAGAGAATTTGTTCAGAAGCTTAATACTGTTGGGCCCCTCGTAGGGTTGACAAAATGTTTGCGTGGCCACGCCCAAAGTCTATCTGGAATACGTTCAGATGTTTTGGTAATTTTGTTCAATCATAAAGAGACGAGAAACAAAATATTAATAAAGAAACTCACATCTTTATTTAATGTAGTATTAGAAACAAAAGGATAATTATAATGATGAATCATTAAAGGTTTTCCAGGAAACCTAGCTCGGGTCGTGCTGGGGGCATTGGAGTGTTGCAAGACGCCAACCAATGTCATTTTACTATTAATAGATATACGAGTGGGAGCTGTTAAAAGTTACGTATAAATATTAATATGTAAATGACTAGTATTGAACCCGAGACCTCGGGATTGCACACAATACAAACGAGAGTCAAAGATTAATAAATATTAATTGTTAGTTATATTTATTAATAACACAAGTTCAAGGGTTAATGATTGTTAGTGATTAAACGTATGGACTAACTATCATTAAATAATAAGGAAAGGGACTAGAATGTAATTTAGGAGACAAGAAGGATCCGAAATCCCCTTGTGGGTTGTATGGCTGGTCGACCCAATCCCATAGGGTCGATCCATGCTTGCTTGGTCTCCAAGAAATTCATCTAGTATATATACAAACCCAAAGGTCTTTTGTTTCTCAACTTTTGTGCACACACAATACCCTAAGTTTGGTTTTTCCCTTCTCTTTTCCTTGGCCGATCAAACCTCAATCCCTAAGGGTTTAGGATCGATTTTTTCATAAGTAAAACAATACTTGTGTTTTAATCTTGCAATTAATTTGATTCGGTATTAGTTTGTGTGTACAAGAACGAGGTAACAACTCACTATAGTTGTTATCAAGGAATCGATCAATAAAAAAAGGTAAGGGATTGATCATTGATTCATAAACCCTAATTAGGGTTCATGAATTAATTCAAGACTTGCTTATTTGATTCTTGTTCGGGCTAGAATCACCACGGTACGTTCCTATTTATGTTTTAGTTAATCTTATGTGTTATACTTGATCCTAGCTTCCGCAATATGTGTACTTTGATTGTTAAACTCTAACACTCATCACTATCACTCCAAGCTCCTCCAACAAATGCTCTTTGATTTTGATCTCTTGACATCATTGGACATTTTACAATGAGATGATTTGGATCACCACATTTGAAACACTTTCTCTCATTCTTGCTATTCTTGTCATCTTTATTCTTTTGAGATGATCTCCTTTCATCGTGTGGTTGTCTAACGAATCTTCCTCGCCTTTTGAAGAATTTCTTGAAATCTCTTACGGCCATGGTGTATTCTTCGTCATCACTTTCGGAAGATGAGCTATCTTCGTTACTAGATTCCTTTCTAGCTTTCAAGGCGATTGACTTGCTTTGCTCTCGTTTTTCTTTGACCATTTCGGAGTCCTTCTTTATAATTACTTTGTAGACTTTCAAGTTTCCAATTAATTCATCAAGTTGTAACGTTGACAAATTCTTTGATTTTCAATAGCCGTCACTTTAGCTCACCATTTTGGGTGAAGAGCCCTAAGAAACTTCCTAACAAAATTCTTACTAGAAAAATTCTCATCAAGTGCTTTTAAACTTGTGATGATAGTGTTAAATCTAGCGAAAGCATTACCAATTGATTCCTCTTCCGGAATCGTGAATTGCTCATATTGTTGAACAAGTAGATCTATTTTATTATCTTTGACTTGACTATTACCTTGGTGAGTTATTAGTAAAGAGTTCCAAATTTCTTTTGCGGTTTCACACATAAAGATCATTTCGTATTCTTTACATGGTAGCGCATTGTAAGTAACCATTTTTGCTTCATCGTTTTTAGCAAGTTTTCTTTTTAAATCATCATTTTGTTTTTCAAAAGGTACGATTTCATCTTTCTTTGTTTCGGGGTTATTTTGAATAGGTAAAAAATTACCATTAGTAATAACATGCCAAAGATCTAGATATTTTGATTTCACATAAGTTTTGAATCGATTTTTCCAATATAAAAATCCATCACTTTCAAATAGTGGTGGTCTTTGCATAGATTTTCCTTCTAAATATTTTTCAGATTCCATAGATCGTTACAAGTTTTAAAATACAATATATTTTAAATATCTTGCTAGACCTGGCTCCTGATACCAATTGTGGAAAACTAGAAGGGGGGTTGAATAGTTTTACTCTCTTTTTAAATTTATTTTCAAAATCTTTTGTAGTTTATAAAAACTTTGATTCGATCTTACGTGAATTCAAATGTCAACAAGTGTGAGCAAGTCTAAACAAGTATAATCTAATAATGAAAGTATTGTAATAAAATGAAATAAAGATAGAGATAGAAAGATCAAACCACAACACGCGAATTTATAGTGGTTCGGCTACAAAGACACCTTCCTTGCCCTACTCCACTCCCCGAGTACGACACTCGAGAGTTTTCTTCACTATGTCAACAAACTCCTTATGGCGGAGAAACCTTACACACCTTGGCTTACACCGATTAATGACACTAAGCTAAATGTCGAGTTCTAATCGTAGCTAGAACTAATCTCACAACTTCTTCACGACTTCACTCCTTCTTCACAACTTTCCAACTTCTTCACGATAGCTCCACAACTTCTTCTTCTCGTCTACTTCACACCTTCTTCTATGCACAACTAATTTACAACTTCTACACTACTTTACAACACACCTAATATCTACAATCAACTAAATCACACAACACTTTACAAATATCTAGCACTACTACAAGATGATACTAACTAATCACAACACTACTACAATTGTATGGATTTTGAAGGAGTGTTCTTCTTTTTGCACTTGTGTGGATGAAGCTTTGGATCACTTGGAAACAAAGACTTATGAATTATATGATCAAAGGTTTTTGGGATAGAAATGGATATGAGATCAGAAAGTTTTGAGTGAAAAAAGGTGAGGAAAATTTGTGAAATGAACCAGTATTTAAAGGCAAACAAATTACTGTTCTGGAGCGTGGCCGGTCCCCTAATTAGGGGGTGGTCCCCTTAATCATTAAGGGGGCCGCCTAGTATAATTAAGGGTGCCGCCCCCCAGAACGTTGGATTTGTTTGTCTTTTTGTGGGGAAGGTTTTTCTGGATAATATTTGCCATTTTTTGTTGGAAATTTGAAATCATTTATTTATAATGATTTAAACATATTCTTTTAATTCCAAAAATGATTTTTTAAAAGATATAAAATGTTTATGACATTTTATAAAAGTTCTAATGGTTAGAGAAAAATTTCCTTTGATCATAGAATGCAATAAACACTTTGTTTATTTATACCTTAAGTGATTTGGATGCAAAATGAAATATTTATCTCTAAATACTTGTTTACGACATAAGTTTTAGTTTAATGAATTTATGTTTTGTGATTATCAAAACATAGAGATGTCGATGAATGTTAACAATGTTTTTAGGCATTATTTATGTCAACATAAACCCAATCAAACAGCATCATAGAAGATCCACCGGCATTGCCCACGTGTAAAGAGGTAATATTATAATCAAACATCTCGGGAAAGACCAAAACCACTCTTTGACAGGAGGACGGCCATGAACCAGCGATTAATAGCAAGAACCAAGCATGCGCCGTATTCCCGGATCTTTAGGGCATGATTCCCCATGCATAAATAGTTGACATCATTAGGATATCATTAGGATGTCTCCAATAATGGCACACATGTTTGGAACATGATTTTGTTTCAGATATCCATTTTCCATCTTTAGTTTTTTTGAGCTCATCTAATTGAAGCCCTGTTACTTTTTCCAGGGTATCTTAAAAGTCAAAGGGTAAATAACATAGGAGCACCTTTAACAAACTTAGATAAACTTTTAGGCTTTTAGCAGTTAGAACAGTTGAATCAAACAAAGTCCAACTACATAAACAATTAAACAAAGGACGTCGATGTTCGGAACACATTATGTGACAAAGATCATCAAGGCTGTTAGCTCTAAGAACAAGACTGGTGCACCTAGTTTGTCTTTTTTGTGTAGTGTGAATATCAGCATGAATCCACTAGATCTTTAATAAATATCAAATAAAATCACACCACATGTACAAATTCGGCAAGCAATATAGTAATATACAATGCTCAAGTGCACACACGATAACTATATTATTACATAAAATATAAAATTAAAGTATGCTACAAGATCTCGTGCATTGGAACCCATGGTAATGGACCCGAATCCATTAGTATGGAACATTTTATTTTCCAAGTGAAATCCCCTAGTATATGAAAGAGTGAAAAAGTGCTTTTGTTGTTGTGGAATAAGAAGCCTTCGCATCTTAATGCACGTATTTAATTTATTCGGAGCTATTAGAGCGGGATCCACTTTTTGGGGAATATGAGTCGAAGCAATAACAAGAATATTTCTAGTTTCATAATCCCTGGAGAGAAGGTTCACTAATAGACCTAGGGAGAAGTAATTTGACTCATTCACATCCAGATCATGAATGTTTGGAATCCATATTATGCAAATGTAACAAACAATGCCTAAGCCCCAAAACACTCGTAGCCTCAAACCTAAATTTGCATCTCTTGTTAAAATTCGTCGAATAGTCTATTAATATGTTGTAAATCATATGTATCTATCTACGTAACCCCTTTTTATATGATGGTTTCAAAAGGGATTATTGTTCTTTAATTCTCAATTGAGCGGGTTTGAGTATCTCGTGAAACCAAACATAGCCTCAAGATGCTTGGGATGGTTATTTCATGGCCTAGGAAATCATTGTAAATCCTAGAAATGGTTTGAGTATCTAGGATTTACAATGATTGAAAATGAGGCCTTCAAAATAAACATTAAAAGATTTATCCTAGAAATAGTGGTGCTTGTCATGGTTTGAGTTACAATGATTTACAATGATGCTATTTGATGAGAATTTGATGCTTGGGATTTATCCTGACAAGCACCACTATTTCTCAAGATGCTTGGGATGTTTGAGTATCCTAGAAATCATTGTAACTCATCAAATAGTGGTGATTGTCAGGCCGTTCACGAGGCCCTGAACGAGATTGAAAATGAGGCCTTCAAAATTCAATGCTAAATAAAATTCTTTTAACATTTTCTTACGTTTTCTTTTATATATTAAGGAGTAGAGATAGAGAGTTATTGTTAGATATAGGTTAGATTTTTTTTTTTTTTTTTTTTTTTTTTTTTTTTGTAAAACAATTGCATATATATAAAAAGAATAATGGTAAGGAGACCTAATTTATATGACTAAATTTATGACTAACCAATTAATCATGTGACATGTGGAATGCACATTTTCTCTTTCATGATCCTCACCACCAATCTATAAAAGTTCGTGCACATTGAAACGGATCCACAACTAACTAAAAATAAAATAAAAACCAATTTGATCTAGACTTAAATGTGGACCTGTAACCAATACTTAAAATAAAAATAAAAATAAAATAAAATTTCAATACTTAAATGTGGACCTGTAACCAAGAAGTAGATAACAAAATAAAAACCAATTTGATCTAGACATGACATAACTTTTGCTCCACAGCTCAATGAAATGAAATACTTTTGACCACGGTAGCTATATGAGTCCAACATTGATATCTATAGTTAAAATTCGATTCGTTTCTAGCCAAACCATATTAAAAGGCGATATTGGTTAGAAGAGGACAACAATGAATATATACTCTTATCTTATAAGGTGGTATTGGTTTAGTAGAATCTCTTTATCTTTGCTTTTATGAAAAGGTAAAATTCATTGACATTTAGAAAGTTGATTCGACAAAAATTTGAACCTTTTGCATTAATATTGAAAAGAATCTTGAGAAAACAGCTATTAACTCCATCTCAGTAAGTGTCCAGTCTTGATTTTTAAAGTTTTTCTTTTTCAATTTTGACTTTAACAATTTCTTTTTTTATTTTTTTTGTTATATAATACTTGATGCAAAATATATGAATGGATTAAACTTATAAATATATTTCCATTAGTATAATATTCATTAAATATTATATTAAACAAACAAAAATATTTAAAGCAAAAATTGAAGGGGAAAAAAAACTAGACACTTATTTTATAACGAAGAGAGTATATCCATTAACGGTGCATTCTATACTTACTATTCATGGTGCATTTTAGCAAGTCCATAATTATATATATTGATAATGATAATTGTAATTGTAATAAAAGCAAAAATTACTACAAACTTATACTAATCCTTTCGTGATCTAGTAATTGTATCCTCATGAACCATTTTTTACATATTGTATAATTGATAATAATACTAATAGCGTTTGTAATTAGTAAGCATTATAAGTTAACTAACAATGAACTTAGTATCAAAACATTTTTTTTCCACATTAAGTGGGTGGGCCCCTTTCTGTTAATGGGTCTTAACGGGGAGGAGCACCTTTTGCTTCATCTCCTCATATAGACCATTTAACAGAAAAAGAAACATATTATATGTGTGGCCCCACCACTATCTCCCCATTAAGACTCATTAACATAAAAAAGAAACACTCCCTTAGTGTTTTTAGCGTTTGTAATTAGTAAGCATTATAAGTTAACTAACAATGAACTTAGTACCGAAACATTATAGAGTGGGTGTGTTTGTTTTATTAAGATGTTTCGCATCTGAATCTGACTACCACATCTTATTAGTAAGAGGTGGCTATAATGTCTGAATCTGAATGAAAAAGTGAAGTTTGTTTATTTATAATTGTTTTAATTTTTTCTTTTTTAAGTATATATTAAACTATTGCAATACGATTAATAAGTAGATAGTGTAAACTTGAAACAAAACATTCTTTTCATATATTTAACACAATTATAAAGAGAAAGAAAAGAGCATACCTTAGAAGTGGTGAAGATGGCGGCTATAGGTGGAGATGACAGCAGCATAGATGTGAAGGAGAAGGCGACAGTGAGAGGTGGTCGGACGAGGCTGGAGGTGGCCAACGGCGGGGTGAAGGTTTTGAAGGTGAATGGGTTGAAGGGTTTTGAAGATGAATGGGTTGAAGGGGTGTTAATAAGAGGTAGTCAGATCTTTTCACCACCTCCTACCGAGTTAGACATATTAGCTCTTACCTCGTTTGACTGGTGATGAAAAAACAAACAACAAAAACGTTTGACCGCCTCTTACTGATAAGAGTAAGAGGGCTAGTAAGACTAAAAAAAAAAAAAAAAAAAAAAAAAAAAAAAAAAAAAAAAAAAAAAAAAAAACGAGTGTTTTTAGATTACATCATTGGAGAATAAAGTTTTTTAAAATAGCAGGACAATGAATATATGCTCTTAATTTTGCCTATATATATTAGAGAATAGAGATATAGTTTTCTTTAAAGAGCACGATGGAGTGTTATGAAAGACTAGGTGCGTTTCTGGACGAGCTGGAATGTACATGCGGCAATTGTGTGCAATATACATGGGTTTCACGTGATACAGCGATAGAAGATATTAACTCCAATGGAGTTATGGCGTCAAACCGCACCAATCATTTTCAGGTACATCTTATATTTCATTGAAAATCTAATGCACTTTTAGGTTTTGTCAAAGTTCTAAGAGAAATATGTGTGGGTAAAGGGGAAGACATACGAGGAGAAGAAAAAACTAAAATGAGAATAACAAGAAGCATTTATAGCTACATATTTCAAGTAAAAGGGGAAATTTTAGGAGGAGATGCATCTAGTTTATAGGTGCATCTGAAATGTGTGCTTGTCATTTCTTCTCATCATTCTCATTTATTTATTTATTTATTTTCATTTGATACTAATTTATGAAGAGATTAAAGTTTTATATTGCAGATATAATTTTTATTTTCTTTGCCTTCAAAAAAAAGATGTTTGTTTTCTTTAAATATATTTTCTCTTTGCCTTCAATTTTTTCTGTTACTTTTTACATCAAATGTAAATTTAAGCTTCGTATATTACCATAAATAAAAGATAACACACACACAATCTCACTGTATGTGATTTAGTTTCTGGAACAAATTAAAAGTCACAATACATGAAATAAGACACTACTAGAAAAAGTGCCAATAGCAACGGTCTGAAATCATTGCTAAACAGCCTAATTTCGTTGCTAAATGAACAAACACCCTTTGTTGCTATATCGCCCGTTGCTAAGTGATAAGTTGTTGCTAATTTCTTCAAGTCGTTGCTAATAAGCAACGAAAGTTGATGTCGTTGGTAAATTCCTCATAATGTAAGGTCGTTGCTAATTATGAAATTAGCAACGACCATTGATTGTTGCTATTAGCAACGACCATTAACCTTTGCCAACGAAATATATAGATTGCAAATATTGCAACAAAAGTCATTGCTAAATAAATTATGCTCTAAATGCAGGTGCATTGATATTCTTGAATGTCTGCAAATAGAATACAAATCTAAAAACAAATGAAACTACTATTTATTAATGATAGCATAACTACAATATATATACCAAATCCAATTACAGTTAGACATTAACAAACTTACAATCGTTCTAAACTAATACACAACAAAATTGTCCGTAGGACAAATATAACTTGACCAAAAACTACGGCTTCCACTTCAACGCATACTTCAAGGGTTCTGAAAACTTTAGGACCCACACTATGTCAAGTCGCGCACACTATGTCAAGAGCAGTTGTGATCAACAAAATAAGCATTAGTTACATTACCTGCATTTTTTTTTATCTTGTAATCAACTAAAGAAGTAATGAAGAGACAAACATATGTACGGTTTGCTTGCTTACTTCCACAGGATACATGAAAGGCGGCCTTGTGACACCACCAAACCAGGAGATAGAGTTTAACAACTTTGGTTTTGGACTTAAAAGCTGAAATTAAACCCGTTAGCATCGTAAGTCAAATCACATTTTTTATGTGAGTCAAACACTCACGTCGCGGGTAGTTGCATAAATATGATTATAGATCCATTGGGGTTACATGCAGAGATAAGACCAAGAAACAATGACTAAATGATTAAAGTTTGATAAAAGATGGATAATCAAGTGAATAAACGAAAAATAAATAAAAAATTGACGATAACACATCGTATGGTGACATAGTTACATTGTTTTTGTCATAACTTCTTCATACGAACTCTCGTTTTGATGACTCAAGAGGTCATGGGACCAGGAGAGAGAGATATACAACTTTCATTTTGGAGCTGAAAGCTAAAATCCTACCCCGTTTGCATCGCGAGTCAAGTCACATAAAACTTTAGTTTTTAACGCGAGTCAAACACTCACTACGTTGAAGTTCACACTTTTAAGTTTTAAGACATGCAAACAATGTGCGTTATTTGTTTTCTATCGATAAACCATAAATTACATATTTAGCATGTAATGGATTACATGTTATATTCATATGTGCATAGATTATCGTTAGTAGATTGAAATTAAACCGCCATTAGTTAATAAGGTTTAATCAAAAGAAGGAAATTTATTTTCCTTGTACTTATTCATAAATGTAGTAACTAGAAAGTAATTTAAAATAAATCTGGTTAACTTGTTCATAAAAAAAAGTTGGAAGTTTTCATCCACTTTTTCATAGATTTAGCAACAAAAATGTTCAAAATTTTTGACCAACCATTTTTGCAACAAATGATTCATTGCTAAATTTGCAATTCCGTTGCTAATAATTGATGGTTTGACGTCCAAAAATTAAAACTTCGTTGCTAAATTTTTTGCAACGAAAATTTTAGAGAAATTCGTTGCTAAACAGGAGAGGGAATGTTCCCACCAAATTTTGAGAAGATAGCAACGAAATCAGCAACTAAAAATCGTCGCTAATCGAAGATTCCATTTTTGTTGAATTTCGTTGCTATATTCGTTGCTAATATGTGAATTTAGCAACGACTTATTGGTTGTTGCCAAATTTTCGTTGCTATTGGCACTTTTTCTAGTAGTGGGAACGTTGATCAGCATCCTAGTGTTCTACCTTTAATACATCGAGTTATATTTTTTATTTGTTGAAAGGACTGTAAAGAAGTGGCACAAGTTGGCATATGGGGGAAACAAAAAGCATCTCCTCATAATCACTGGGATTTTCGACTTGAAAAGAATCATAAGCTTGTGAAAATAAGCATCGATCATGGTGATCTAATATTTTCGCTCAAGTTTACTACTCAAGACGGTAGGGGTTGTTTGCATGAGTCGAAAAAAGCAGGTGGATGGAATGGTGGATGGTGAGTATCCGAGGTAAATAATCCAGCACCAATGAGTACTCCACAATCCACACACGTACATTAGATCTTGCAGTTCCAGCCGACTGACCTCTACATGGTTGATTTTGGTTATGGTAATGTGTCAGATGAACATTAAAAAGGTTTAATTATTAATTGAGAGATAAAAGTCTTTTTATATAAGCTCACAACTCCTCAAATAAGCCACAAAGTTTGGGCTTATCGAAACTCTCTCCTATAAGCTAATTATAGTAACTGGACCATTTTTCCACATCTATAACGTGTGCTTGACTTTAGGAGTAAATGATCTTGGCTACTTGGTTTTCAAAGATTCGCTATCTTGCTAATTATAGTGTATACCAATGAACTATTTTTCATTTTTAGTGAAGTCTTTTTCATCTTGATCTTACTTAATTAGGTTACCTTGGATTATGATGAGGAGATAATTGGCATTTCTGGAACGGTTGGGGTATCTAGGGGAAAATATGCTGGGCACACAGTAATTACATCATTGTCTTTCATAACGAATAAAAGGACACGTGGGCCTTTTGGTCATGCAAGAGGGACTCAGTTTGCGGTACCATGGAATAAAGGTTCATTCGCAGGATTTTACGGCCTTTGCGGGTATTACATTGATGGTATAGGTGTCTATTTGAGGGCTACTATATGCTAATGTTATTCATAAAATAAAGAGCATACTTTGGGGATGTGTCGTCAAATTTTAGTTTATATGTAATAAGCCATATATGGCAGTTTCTCTAACTTACAGTTTCTATGTAATATCACAGCTGAGCTGTTTTGTTCGTGTAATTCGTTTATAGTTTAATTTGTGTTTCTCACTAAATGTTTCAGTTTAAAAGATTATCAAGAGTTTATTCATTAAGAAAACTCTAACCGGTGACTACAAATCGAATAAAACACAAGATTTATAACTAAAATGAAAGCAAAAAATATGTAGTTATACAGTCATTGTTTAAATAGTAGTATAAGTAATTATATAACATGTATTGATCCTTCGCTTCCGCTTTATGCTTTGATGATGTTTCATGTTTTATATAAGTGTTATGATATATGAATTCCAACAAAAAAGGCATTCAAAATGTATTCAAAATCATGAAACCTCCTAAACAGTTTTAATTTTTAACAAAGAGATATTATTATCGATATAGTTTTGTTATAGACGTAACTGCTAATACCAATAAAAATAGGTAACGACTAAAGACTTGTGTTGGTCATCCAACATGACCCAGATCACCTGTTTTGAACAGAGTTACCCGGTCCGTCGAATTTGGAACCTCTATTTAAAAAAATGAACCAGTGGCGTTTTCGTAAACTTGTTCATTTTTTAGCTCTCGCCTTTCGCAGTTTTTTCCTTCATCTTTGTGAATCTCCATCCAATTTGCTAACTGCATCTTAGAAGGGAAAACATGGTATATTGATAAGTAACGAAGTGTAGCTTACTAGCTTAACCGAGCATATTTGTACATCTCTATAACACCATTAATATTTAAGGATAACATCTCATGCTTTCCCAACTTCTTGAGACTGCTACTACACCACTCTGATATGGACTTTGAAAACCCAAGCTATTCATATGATCAGCCAGCCACCTAAAATGACAAACCTTATATTTAGACTTCAATATAAATAATACAAAAATAAAAAGGGAAACACGCTTTTCTACTCTCTTGACGGGATTGCAGTAGGTAGAGTCTTCAGTGAACACAATGCTTCCTCAATTTAATCATAACATTGTTTTTAAAATGAATTCGAGTTAAAAACGAGACATCTTGCATCCAGTATTATAACCAAAGACTAAATTGATGCTTAGAAAAAGAATGTGCATTTACTTGTTTAGGAAACTGTGAGGACTCACCATAGTCACCCTGAGCACAACTTAAAGCGTATTGCAAGACCACCTTTTTTTTTGTTTTTTTTTTTTTGTTTTTTTTTTTGGTGCAAAGGTGAAAAATATATTAATCATCAAAGAGAACATACAAACTCCACAACACTGGCATGGACAGACAGACCCATCCAGAAAGATAAACCACAAATCCTAGACCACCTTGCCCCCAAAAGAATACTGTATAACAACATCAGGCTAATCCCAATCATGAGATTTATTAAGATTTGATAGATCTTTAGAAGCATTTACATTGTCATGAGATCGGTATAGACTTTCCCTATCAGTTGATTTTCTATGGTTCCTCAAATCAACAAGAACCATCCTCCAATTTGCTTAGATCTAAAAAATGTTATGAATGATTCTTAATGCAGTTTGGTAACGTTTTAGGAAAATTAATGCATCTGCTAATGACATTCATGTTGATACATAATCTGGCGCGGGCTGGATCCAACGACTCTCCCTGGGCCATTCTTCGTCTCCTCGAGCCCTGAGTAGACCTGTCAACAAAGAGAACCCGTCAAGAGTGGACCCGAGGCCGTAGCCCCGGGATCCACCTCTGACGGTCAAGTCAGTATTGATGCGATATAGCATACAAGAGTTAGGTTTAGAGTAACTTGTTATGTTGTGTCCCCAAGAAGGGAGTCCTAGCCATATATTTATAGGGCATGGAATAGGGTTTAGGCGTAGAGTGGGCCGCTGTCTGCAAGGGCCTGGCCCATTCCTGGTCCAGTCCAGACTATACGTCCACAAGCCCCCCAAGTCTAGTGTGACATAGCGCATGGCTATATTATGCTAGACTTAAGTTCTGTTCATGGCCACGTAGGCCCAATCAACCATGACGGCATGGCCCAGGTGTGCGCAACTCAGGTGTGCACATGGGACGGACTATACTGCTCAGCCCAAATGCAACAGTGCGCACTGGGCCCATGGCGCAGTCCTGTTTAGCCCATTAGACTATATCTGAATTCGCGACCTTGTAGGCGCGTCCGTGGTGACCTGAGTAACACCCGTTCTTACATGACGGGGAGGGATGCGCATATGCTAGGTTTCCCGCCACCGTGTGACAGTAAAGACCCCGTAAGAAGAACACGTAGTTCTATAGTTGTGGTAACACTAACATTGCGATTGTGAGAGTCTTACAATGGTGAAGGTGGATCTCGTATGCTGCATCCTGGGTAAGGGCGTACCTTTTGTACCAGTAGCGATGCAGCATGGTGCGAAAGAAGACATGCTTCTGTGGCAAAGGTGTGCGTTGTGCGTGACAAGGAGGTGCGAACATTACATCCGTCTTTACAATCTAGACAGAGGACGTCTCCCCTGAGTAACGCGTACAGAAACAATGGTATTATATACCCTGGTAGCCTCCCAAGTTTGATGGTGTTACTCTTGTAGGAGCATTAAACTTAGTTATTCAAATCCTGAAAAACACTTAATGCGAATATTGAAAGTGTATGCCGCGAATCGCAACATATAAAACCTAATGAAGTAAAAGATTAGCGTGAAGCAATATATAGCACACAGCATGTGTAATTAACACATAAGAGAAGTAGTAGTGCGAATTACACCTATCGTGAGGTTTTACAAACTACATAAATAATGAATTGTTGTTTCAATCGCACCGTAACCGTAACCGTGACAGCGACTAATAGTTTCAATCGCACGCACAGACGCAGATGGATGTATCGTGACCACATAGACCCAAACGTGTTAGGATGATCGCAGATGAACATAACAAGACCACGGATTTTGTCCAGTGCGCTCATGGCGATTGACTAGCATCGTGGTGCCTGTTCGTAGCTAATATGTGAAGATGTCCGAACGCACGGCCTAACGCGGGTAGATTCATCGTGACTGCGTTGTTCAAACGTACAAACAAGCATACCAACCGTAAAAACATTATGTGCGCGAATTAATTCGCGGCGAAAAGATAAAGTAGGTCCGATCATGAGAACTTAGTGCGACTATAGATAAAATCGTATTTACCAAGTTAAAAGATTTACATAAAATCTTATGAATATTTAAAAGATAACACATCTTAACGCATGAATACCGCATCGGCCGGGTTTTAAAGTGCAACCCAAAAAAAATACAAAGTTCTAAAGTTACCGGCTTTTGAACTTGATGATTGCTTTCCGGTGATGTGAGAGCACGAAACTTGTCATAGTCAGTCCCACAGATGGCGCCATCTTGTTGATACATAATCTGGCGCGGGCTGGATCCAACGACTCTCCCTGGGCCGTTCTTCGTCTTCTCGAGCCCTGAGTAGACCTGTCAACAAAGAGAACCTGTCAAGAGTGGACCCGAGGCCGTAGCCCCGGGATCCACCTCCGACGGTCAAGTTAGTATTGATGCGATATAGCATACAAGAGTTAAGTTTAGAGTAACCTGTTATGTTGTGTCCCCAAGAAGGGAGTCCCAGCCATATATTTATAGGGCATGGAATAAAGTTTAGACGTAGAGTGGGCCGCTGTCTGTCGGGCCTGGCCCATTCCTAGTCCAGTCCAGACTATGCGTCCACAATTCATTCAAGAGAAATCTTAAAAGGGCGTGATTTCCTATATGCTTTTTGTTGCATATGTGGCCTATAATACATGTTTAATCCAACATAAAGATCAGTTTCCAATTTTCCATACTACATACACACACTATTCCCATATACTATAAGTTTATCCAGCCAAAACTCAAAAGTACTTGTGCATTTTAAAGATGAAATATGCCAAACTAAGAATTGTAAAAATTACAATTCCAATTAGTCTTATAGAGCTATACCCATTTTCTTTGTCTTAATAACCTCTTAAATCAATTTGCACAATTTAAATTTGGCCATTTGTGCCTAAGCGTCTCATCAAAATTAATAATTAACAACGGCGGCGTAACAATTCTCAGAGCTGAACCTTGTAAATCAGTGTTCTAAACCGAATCGGGTAGACTAACATAAACATGTTTGTTTCGATCAAGTATGGCAGGCCGGGGCATTTTTTGTAACAATAACAGTTTAGTGGTGTTCTTGATGGGATACCCGTAGGCAACTCTCCACAATAAGAGAAGGACCCCAATCCTAGCATATAATCTGTCACGAGACAAGAGTAAATTGTGATCATCACACCCTCAAGTCATCAAGTGGAACTTTTTAATGGAGGCTTCCCTCGAGACCTGGTCACAGAATTCAACAGTTTAGCATGTGCCCTATGCCAATACAAGTGAACCAAAAGTCTGTGACATTTTGTCAAAAGATTTATCAAGAATCTTATTGATCATATACCTTAATTACTGAATTTACTAAAGTTTCCTGCACATAACAGGTTATGTTTTATGTGTCTTTATCATCATGCAGTTTTATTAGTTTCAAGAGCTCTATCTATCAAACGAGATTTTTGATTATTTTTTTTTTATTTTTTTTTTTTTGTTTCTGGAATAAATTTACTAATTTTTACAAGAACTCGCTATTTATTCCATTACATTTGTTTTTGGTAACTTTTTTTTAGTGTATGTAACTAGCAGTATCTTGTTTGCGGGCATCTTTAGTTTTGTCTGGTTCTAGTCTTTTAGATTTGGCATTTAAGTCATATATGACAGCTTGTCCTGACTCATGATACGTATTATATTGCAGCAAACTCTTGTGTTGGCGATAAATTCGGTTGTTGACCTTATGAAAGAGGTAGATCTTTTAGAGAAAACTGCTGAAGAATTATGAGAGGAAGCCACTCGAAGTTGCTCTGATATCCTTTCAAAGGTGGATGAGCTGAAACAGGCAGTTATTCGGGAAAAAGAAACCAATGATATGGTACTTTACTTGTGTACTTCAGCTTTGCTTGTTTACTATGTCAGATGAGAGTAACAGATGGCTTGGAATTCTTAATGAGGTAGTTTTAATACGGAGTACATTTTTATACTATAGAGGCTGCATTTCAACCCATTTACTTATGAATGGGTTGATTTAGGTTATGTTCGCTTTTGTATAGTCAAAATAATGTAATGTTATATGTAATCATATTTGACATGCTACTTTTATAAATAATGTAAACTTCTGGACGATATGTGATGTACTTTAATATCGGAAGTTAAAAAAAATAAAAAAGTTGCCTTTTTAAACCTTTATTTTTGTTAAGGTTCAAATTGGGTTGATTCAGGTTTTATGTTTTATAGACCCATTCTGAAGCTTGATTTAAAAAAAAAAAAAAAAAAGTTTAACAATAACGCGCTCATAGTTTTTATGTTATTTATTTTGTGTATTTTGTCATATATATATGATACTTATTTCATCAAGTGTTTGTTGCTTAGTAAAGCTTTAGAGATACGATTGGCATCAGCTATGGAGAGGTAATCAGTGCAGCTGAGGAAGAAAAGCTTGAAAAAAAGAAGTCTGTTAGAGACGCACTGGTATTCCAGGAGAACCAAATGGAAAAGGTTGTTGAAGAGTCTACGAAACTGAAGCTTGAAATGAAAAAAAGAAGTCTGTTAGAGACGCACTGGTATTCCAGGAGAACCAAATGGAAAAGGTTGTTGAAGAGTCTACGAAACTGAAGCTTGAAGATGAGGAAAATTCTAAGGTAGTTGACTTTAGACCTCTTTTATGCTTAATCCCATTGATTGAAAATAGTACTTTATTCCAGTGTATGACATTTCCTTTTTCTGTGTTCCAGTTTCAAGAATTTCTAATGGATGTCATTTGACAACACAATGTACATGTCTTCCTATCATATTTGTATCATGTCCTTAGGTTTCATGCTTACTCTTTATGACAAGTTGAATTAGTCATGAACATATAACTAGAGAGCAAAGCCTAGAGTATATGATGTAATTACACTCCAGTGAGCCACTACAATCTACATCCCAATAGCCTATAATCATTCATGCTAAAAGAACTACAATACTCGCAAACAGATAAAAACATACTAAGCCTCATATTAAATTGCCTATAGATCAGCAAAATATGCACGGAGTATCCGTAAAAGCAATGCCTCTAATGACTGGTTTTCTATGGTAAGATATGGAATTTTATAGACAACATGTCTCTAAAGACTGAAGCAAAACCCTATCTCGATTGCGTCCATATGTGGGTGATTTTTTCGTTATTAGAAAAAAGAATTGGGACTGATCAAAGCTAGTTAGGTTCCACTAAGTAAAGCAGTTTCGCCCATTTTTTTGTGTTACTATGAAAAACATATGTTTAAATATGCATAGCTAGCTTCTCTACAAGCAGCGGAAGATCTCAATCTTAACAACATCAGATTTATGAAAAACAGAGTTCTTCACACCCTCGATGATAGCTTGACACATAAGAAGAAAAGAATATCAAATCAAGCATGCTTCTTGAATTAAACAACAATTCAGCCAGTTTAAAACAAAGATGACTTAAAAAAGAGATGCATAGGTTCTAAAAGTAACATAACAAGTTCCTCTCCAGCAGACATAACAATCCCAGGTCGCTCCTCTCCAAAACAAGCAACTAATTATTATTTTTGCCGGATTTGCTCAAGAACACACTCTTTGGCCTTAGCTGCAACCACAAAGATATAATAAGCTAGTCAGTGAAAGTAATGGTAATAAAGAAAATCCTAATAAAGTACATCAAATTATATTCTAATCAAAACACATCTTAGACAATTAAATGAAGTTAAAAGAATTTTTACCTGGTTGCTGTGGCCACAGTGCTTCTTCCTGCAGTTTAGAGCCCTTTTGGGAAGACGTGCATAACATCTAACAAGCAATTCAATACAAATAAAGCAATGATCAACTAAGACAATCCAAAAAATAAACAGAAGTTTTAGAAGCACGTATTATAGAATCCATTCAAGTTTATCAAATCATATCATTGTTGCAATAACAAGATAATCAGCAATGAACTAAAAATGTTTAAAATAACTTTCTGGACGCTAATCTTAAAAGATACCCAGAAGCTCAAATAATTTCTTGGAGTTCAAAATTTAAGAAGACCAAGAAAGCAGGCACAATTATGCAATGAACCATATTCACAGTTATTTTAAGATAAGAAAAATAACAACATTCTCAGATACAAATGCATGCAATAGTGTCAGAGAAATACATAAAAAAGAGATATGGATATAACAAACATTGCTTATATGGCAACAGAGAGAACAACTCACTTGCGACAAACTTTTTTGTTTTGCTTGAACTTTTGAGCCAAAACCAGAAGATTTGGAGCATAGCACTGGTTTAGCGGTTTTATGCCTCCGCCCCTCAAACGTAAGACCAAATGAAGAGTCGAGTCTGAACAAATAAGAAATAAGATTAGAATACAACTGATCATACCATCAAATCTACTTTTTAAAATTATATATTAAAAACTGATTTGCAACATGTGTTTGATTTAATTATAGTATAAACAACGACAATTAGCACAAACTCCTAATCAACTTAAACTTAAGGTAAAAAGTCGCTAGTAAACCAGAAATTCACATCAAAACCACAGCATAACAATCTATATACAACAAATTGATGTTCCATTGTAAATTAATAAACTAATGACAAACTACAGTAGTGTTGAATAATAAACTAATTAACAATCATTCTGTTGTAAGTTGCAAATTCTCTGTCCGAAAAATTTCTTCCAATTAACAATTTTGCTCTACCGATATACTCAATGACTTAAGAAGCAATAAACATTCAGTCAACCGATAACAATTCAACAAATCAATATATAACCTGTGATTTTGAACACCAATACCCAGGGCCAGTCCTGAGAATCCGAATGCCCTGGGCGGGGCAAGTAAGTGATGCCCCTAAAAACAAACAGCTAACTTTTTTTACTGGTTTTGATTCTAGTCAAGCTAGGCAACTCATCCCCACGCCTTCTACTTAATACTCTAACAAATATCTAGTTGAAGCTATTTAAAAAAAATAAGTCTAAACAATTAAATTTAACGGATTAATCTAGTGGTTTGAAAGATTATTCACAAGCATAAGAAGAGTTGAAACAAAGAATTTATAAAAGAAACGCAACCAAATATTTAAAAAAATACAGATTCAAAGTCCTGTTGTGAATTTCAGTGACTATGCAATAAAATTAAAAAAAAAATTAAAGTATGTTGTGTATCACCAAAAATTTAAGATGATTTAATTTTGCATTATATTTGCTCAGACAGAGCAACAACAACTTGCTAACTTTTTTTGTTTAGAAAATGGATTTGAGTGTACCTTGATTATTTATAGAATATTCTACTCAGTATTAAAATATTCCGATAAAATTCACATATTCCAAACTATTGATTTCATACGGTACATAAAATATGATTTTTTTTTTAATCAAAACAAGCAAATAATTTTTTAAGTATTTTTGGAGAAAATAATGTTTTAGGCTTCAAACTATTGTAGGATTAAAAACAAGATATTTAAGTCCGGGTGAGAATAATAAATTAATAATCTATGTATGTTAAAGGGTCCATGATGAAATTCTACAAAAAAACTTAGTAAAAAAAAACAAATTTGGTGGTCCCAAAAATAACTCCTCAAATAACTAGTTTGGAACTCTTGGGTCATCTTCTCTACCACATACTTAACTCCATTAAAAATAAACAATCAAAGCTCTGTTTAAAAAATTAAAATGCATATTAACAGAACTCGATCATTTGATGCCCCCCACTAATTTGATGCCATGGGCCGTCGCCCGTCTCGCCCGGTACCAAGGCCGGGCCTGCCAATACCCCTAAACATCCTATTCTGTTTGACCTTTATACCCAATATCCTATCCACACCAACAATTAGCCAACAAGAAGTTTGTTAAATAAAAATTTCATCGATATCTAGTCTCTTCTTTGTAATCCGATATTCCGACAAACACACTTAACACACTTAGTACAGAAACATAACACACTTTTCTAAAACTAACAATCATACTTAATACACTTTTCACACAATCTAAAACAATGAACTAAAACTGTAATATTCATACTTAACACACCTTTCCGTCAACCACATAACAAATCATCCTAACCTCAGAGAGACCTGAGCAAAAAAATTAACCCAAACTATTCTTCCGATAAAAAAACATCAGATAACTATTTTTCACTTGAGTAAAAAATAGCACAGTAAAAAATATCCAACAATAACCACATAAATTAATCAAAAATTAATTTGTTAACACAAATCTAAATAAAAAAATTTCAGCCGATATTTACACCTCTTTGTCATCCAACAAAAAAAAGGTTTCCCGCAAACACAATCTAAAACTGTAATATTCATACATAAAACACTCTCCTTCAAATAATCCGACAACATATAATAAAATTTGATAAAAGATTTTAATACAAAAAGAAGTAAACAAATAATACTCATCATTAACACAAATCTAAATAAAAAAATTTCATCCGATATTTACACCTCTTTGCCACCCGACATATAAAAGTGTCGGACAACACATAATAATAGAAAAAGAAAGTAAAAGGCAACCTTTCTGAATGTTGTAGTCAGCAAGAGTACGGCCATCTTCAAGCTGCTTTCCTGCAAATATCAACCTCTGCTGATCCGGTGGGATACCTATTTTTTATAAAATTAAAAAAAAAAAAAAAAAATACTATCATTATCAACTTAAACTTTATATATTTTTATAAAAGAAAAAGTATATAAATAAAAAAGTAATACTACCTTCTTTGTCCTGAATCTTGGCCTTAACATTGTCAATGGTATCAGAGGATTCGACTTCAAGGGTTATGGTTTTTCCAGTCAATGTTTTCACGAAGATCTGCATTTCTGGTTCTTTCTCTCTCTAAACGGCGGCTATGAATGTTTCGTGGGAGGAAGCAAATGGTCTCGTTCATTATTTTATTAGGGTTGTTTTGTTCCATAAATGTTATGGGCCGGGTTGGGTATTGTTGTTGTTAATTAATGTTTGGGCTTTCAAGCCCATGACACATATTGTGTCTAGCTTTTTTTTTTATTATACATATTATTAAATCACATGCATACGACGCCGTTTTTGCGTCTGGGTTTCCCGCCATTTTTTTTGGGCTCCTTTGGCCCGGTGACTTTAGTCCATTTTGCTCCCAGTTTTGTCCACTCAACTGAGTATATGATGAAGAAGAACCTAAAACACCATAGCGTCATCTTCCCATTGTGATTAAAAGAAAAAACAAAAAACAAAAAAAACCTTCCATCCTCTGAGCTGCTCCGGTAACAAACGAAAAAAAGATGGTCCATGTGAAGGAAGGGGAGGTGTTGGGTGTGTGACGATCTCCACAAGTTACCATCAACGCACACCTGCAATTCAGATGCGATGTTTGTTGTTTTTGGTTGCCGGTTATGCTTGGTTCATGTTCGGTTGAAGTTAATCAAAACACAAGAACAAGGGTTTCAATTTTGGCCGGACTTCAATAAAAAAGGAACAGTTAGGGTTTCAATTTGGGGAAATCAAAAAAAGGTATGTATTCAAAGATTTAGACTTTTAATTATAGATAAATTTGTGAAAGTTTACATCTTTTGGAAGTGGGGTTTGTTTAATTTGTATGTTGTTATGAATTTTAAATAAGACTAAATATTTGATATAAATTTGTTGTATTTTGCAGCTTTTAAAATTATTCAGAGCAAGAAATTGTTGCCAGCAGTTATTCATTCTTTGGGTTCTTAGGTTCTCAGTAAAAAAAAGTCAAAATCCATACAATACCCAAATATTAGCCGGCCCATTTTGACATTTCTGATACCTTTTCTTTGTAGGGTAAGGGTGAATCGAAAACTAAAGTGATTGATACGAGTTCAAGTGTTTCAGCCGATGATCCTGAGGTGACAAATTCCTATACAATAAAGTTGTTTCGTATATGCACATTATTGGAAATAACTTTATTTGAAACATGAAAGTCGCAAACGAAATACCCAAATTCTTTCCAGTATCTTTTTTGTGTAACCAACTGTTTCACAACTTATTTTCCTGAGCAATCATCCGGCTTTATTAGAATCATGGTTGTTGTCTTTGTATTGGTGTGGCCTCTAATTCGTAGGTTGTTAGCACTGTTAGATTCGCCTGGAATAATCCCCACCAGAATAAGCGATGAGTTAGCAGCAATACAGCTTGGTATATGTAACCACGTCAGCGCGAAGTCATATAATTATATTGTTGTTGCAGGAAAAGTCATTCATTGTACATGACCTTAAGGTTCAGCTTCACTTTTTTTATAGCCTTGAACACAGTGGCGAAGCTTGGATTTTGTAAGTGGGGGGTCGGGATCTAAATTTTTTTTTCCTAAGGCTATATTTCAGGTATACCAAAATTTTTGGGGGGTCGAAACCGAATATACCGAAATTTTTCTACACGAAAACTATATACCCCCTACATCGCAAAAAAAATTTCGGGGGGTCGGGCGCTGATAAAGTGATAATTAAGTTCCGAAGAAATACCGTTGAAAGTTTCCCGGGTCGTTCTCCCAGCGAAGGTGAAATGGAATCGTGAATAACCGGATCGAGAAATCGTGTCGTGAAAAGCGGGAAAATGGAAAATATGATTTTGGGTTTCAAGTTATGCTAAGTAATAGTAAAATATGAAGAATTTACGATCTAGATATGTACGGACGTTAAAAACGTGAAAACGGGAATTCAAACGTAAAAATAAACGTAACGTACGAAATAAAACGCGACTTAGATACAAGAAATGATCCTACGAACGTGAAACAAGTTTCTAAAAATCTTAAATGATAAAAGAAAATTTCTAGAAAAAGAAAAATATTTTTTTGACTTTTTATTTAATTTCTAAAATTTATTTTCTATTTAATGAATTAAAAAGTAATTGAAAATAAAAGAAAATATGAAAATTAATGGGAAAATTATGAAAACTGTTTTAGAAAATCTAGAATAATATAAAAGAATTTTAAAAACTATTTTTGTATTTTTCAGAACTTTTTTCTATTTTTTTATGGATTTTTGGAATTTAAAATTGATTTAAAAATGATTTTTATCTAAAAGAAATTAAGAAAAATAGCAAATGACCTCAGAAAATTATGAAAAATTACCAGAAATTCTAAATTAATATATAAAGCTTGCAGAAAAATTTTGAAAAGATAAAGATGAGCAGAAGTGCTTATTCAGCCAAAATCAGCTTATGGCAAGTGCTTATTAATAAGCACTTGCCACAAAACTTTACCAAACTTACACCACTACTGTCTTATACTACTATAAGCTCTAAGAAACACAGAAATGAACAGCTATAAGCACAGAATCATAGGAAGCAAGCTAATAAGTACTTAATGAAAAGCTAGATAAGCTAAAACCATCTCAGAATAAGCTAAAGGTAAGCAGACTATGCATTATACTAGAACAACCATAAATGAACTCTAATAAGCCAGAAAAGCACAATAGCAAGCTCAATACAACACTAGCAGCCCTATTATCTAAACAGATTTATGCAGAAAAGCAAAACTAGCAAGACCAAATAAGCTGAAGAGATAAGCTCTAAAGTGCTAACTTATTGCAGAATCTTATTCTCTACCACTAGTACTACTTATGAGTGCTCTAATTTCAGATTCTAGAGTTAAGCTACTACACTAAAATTGGCCAAGAACCTCACCCTTAAACCTGTGTGCAGGGCAGGTTTTGTTTCACTATACCAACTACAAGCCCTATTTATTATAAGCTAATAAGATCTACAAGCTATTATTTTTTAGTGATATCCATAGTCCTACTAGCAAGCTACCTAAAACAGCAAGTGTTATTAACTTCCAACTACAAATGAGATCTACAAGCCCTATCAAAGAACCATACTGAGTACTCAATATAAACAGATTTGACTTTTTATTTGTAAAACTAATTTGACCAAATCCAAATTTGATTGCTGATTTCTACTAGTTTAAGTAATAATAAGCTAATGTTAAGATGTTTTAAGCTATAATGAACTAATATGTAACTACACTAACAATTTTACTAACTGTATTGTAACTATGCAAACAGTTAAGCCACTATGAACCTAATTTTGACTATTTACCTTGTTACCTAGTAATATTATGACTAATGGAGACTAATAGAACCTATTGCAGACTGTATGCACTAGTTTTAACTACCAAAATCAACAAGTACTCAGCATAAAACCTTAATCCAAACACCCCCTTAACAGATTAATAGAACTAGAAAACTTGATTTAAGCTATTAACCTACCAATATTAAGCACAAATCACACTAAACAATCTGAATAACAACTATTAGAACTATTATACTATCAATTAGACTACTAGAAACACAAATGAGCAAACATCCTAGGTTACTACTATTATACTGCCTACAAGATGAGAAATGGGATGAACTTACAAACAAGCTTCCCCCTCAGCTCAAAATAGAGGGGGATTCACTGAGCTAGCCTATCTTTGTGATAGGCTGAGTTCTGGGGTTCTGTCTCAACTTATCCACCAACACCTCAGCATCATCTTTGAAACCAATATCTTATCTTGACTGTTTAACGAACAAGGACTCAAAAAGGTCTCACTATAAGCTATTAAAGCTTAAATGAGATGAATAGAGGAAAATAACTCTTACTGTGAGCTTATTATTAGATGAAATTATAGACTTTTGTATATATAAAGATTGGTGACTGAATTTAAAGTAGTACTAAATTAAGCTATATTTGAAAGCAATAAGAACTCTGAATAGAAAATAAGCTGAGATGAGATGACAAAAAGCTAGATAAAAGCTAAATATTGAAACAGATTAAGCAATAAGGAGATGAAAATAAGCTGAGATCAAATGAAATAAAACTAACTTTTATTAAAATCAAACATTACATCTACTAATCTAAATTACAACTCAGTCCTAATCATACCTAAAAACTATACTACTCCTACTCCTAGTCTAACGGCTCTAAATGTTGGAGGAGGACACCCATATATAGCCCTGTGGTGAGGAGCTTGTGTAGCCTTGGATCCCCTCATGGAAGAGTCTAGAATGAGCATCTCTAGGGAATATGCTCCACTAGATCCTTTGTGACAATCATAGACCAATCACAGCTCTAAGTTCCTTTTGGTGACGCGTTTGGTCCAATAAGCAGCTTTAACGTGGCATTCTTCTTGTCAGGAGGTGTCAGAGATGTAAGGGATATGACCCTTATACCCTTAATTGGGTAATTTATGGAGGGGTTGGGGTAATTGAGGGTAAAGAGGATTAGGGTTCTTTATTTACTATTCATGGAATAGTGTTTCTGGGTGTAAAAGGGGTGAAATATGGGCGGGTAAGGTACGGGGGGTAATATTTTTATTATTGTTTGGTTGTTGGACCGGGTTTAAGGTTTAATAGATTGGGCTTTTGGTTTAAAGTGGAGTGGGCTTGGTGTTATAATGGATTGGTGAGTTTATATAAGTCTTGGACCAGGTTTTGGATTTTCAGAATTTAGTAACAAAGTTACAAGGACCACATGTGAATATTCTGAAACTTAGGGGACCATTACTGCCATTCTGAAAAATATCTTCAAGGACCATTCTTGTCATTTGATAATCTTTCAAGGTTGACTTTGACGAATTGAGCTCAAATATTCATTCACACTTGAAAACTGCTTCCCGGCACCGGCTTTTTGAACCTTCCATACTCTCGTGCCCGCTTTTCCGGGTTTTTGCTTGTTTTCCGTAATATCCGTACCTGCACATCACAAATATAAAAACACGTGTTTTCTTGGCATTTGTTAGCTCAAATAGTCATTTTTGGGTCGATATTTGGTAATAAAAAGGTGTGTAAATTAATACACACCAGGCGCCCCCCCCCCCCCCCCCCCCCGGCCCCTATGAAGCTTCGCCCCTGCTTGAACACCTTTTCAACGTAGTTCGTACTATAAATTCGTATTATTCTTGGAATGATTTTTATATGTGCATAACATAACGTGCGAAAGTTGCAACTAGCAAGATGCTCTCGCTCGATACATAATTTGGTCACTAACGTACTGAACATTACATCGTTTGTGTTGTGTCTTAGGATTGCCCGTGATTATCGTTCCTTGGGCTTCCGCTTTGGAAACATTTGTTACATCAGGTAAAAAAAACACACCAGCGCTCCATAAACACGCACGGCTTACTACAGTAATTTTTTTGAAGAAGATCCTTTTACTATTATTTTGGCTGTTTTTTTGCAGTGAATGTTAGTGACATACCTGAGGAGGCTAATCCCCTTTTATAAGATTGTGATCTCCTTATAATGGTAATCACATACCCCCACATCTCTCCACAAATGTGCACACTCGCTTTATAATTTTTTTTTTACTTTTAGTCTTACCATTTTCGTGTTTTTTTCAGGATACATTGATACGAGATCGTTCTTCTTCAACACATTTTGGACTACCAAAGGTTGAATTCCATGGACTTTTTTCCTAACGTCTTCTCATTAAAACTGTGTATGTTGGCACTTATGTTACTTTTGACTCTAGGCTTTGGAAGAAGTACAAAAAACAAGCCGAAAATAACCCTTTTCATAGGTATGTGCTTTTTATCTATACGTCAACTTATTTTCTCATAAACGGGTTTGAAACATCCATTATTGAAAAATGAAAACCAAATTGTGTGAGGAAATTTGGAATGGATGGAGTAGTAAACAAATATTATTGGACTTATTTTATTTTGGGTTAATCTGCTTTACTCATAGGCGTAGCCAAACAACCCCTAAGTCAACATTATGGAATGCCTAAAAAAATAGCAATTTAATTAAAACTCTTCTATCCAGTTTACTGTTTCATATCTCCTATTACAAGTGCTAATGCTCTTTAAAATCTGGAGAAAAAGTCGTATATAAAATTGCATTGCATCTGATTTGCTATAATGAAATATGGTAATCAGTTGTATAAATGTTTGGCGAATTTGCTTATCTTGCGTAGGAGACGATTGCGCGCTATCACGAAATCTATTAAACAATAGGTGACGTTATGTTTTGGCAAATTTGGTTTTACAAATTCGGTTCGCTTTTTTATTTAAGAGGGTGTTTATTTTAGTCTGTTTACCGGGCTTACGAGCATATGTATACTTGAAAAGTATCAAATGGCCACTTTTTCAGCTTATGAACTTATCAAGATCCGCTTATGACAAAATCATTTCCTCAACTTGATAAGCTCATAGGCCTAAAAAATGGTCTTCCCTGTATATATATGCTCATTATGCTACTGATTCAGTTGCTGCTGCAATTGCGCATGGTGCAGAAATTAGGGGTATTTTGAATTGGGATTTCAGAAGTGATTATTTAATTATTCGGTATGTTTGCGAAGATGACCCACTTATGCATGTAACAGATTCTTGGTCCATGATGTGAAGAAACTGGAGTTGAAACCTTGGTCATGATTTCACAGGTGTAAATGTATGTCAGAATAATAGGCTCGACATTTTGGATTCGGATAATGACTATACAGAGGTAATACTTGCAGGTGAATCAATGGTTATGCCTAATTAATGTCTGTGAGTTATATGTGCAGAAACGTTTTGGTTTGTTTCCTTTACATGTGCATTTATTTTAAAGTAGTTAATGCTGAATGGCCAATGTTTTTCGTGTTGTAGGCGTAACACCTGTAGCAGCCACACGCGTAAATGCACAGGAAAACGATATACCAGCTGTGAATATACGGGGTGGCGGTATACCAGTCGGTTCACATGTCTCGAGCAACCGTACACAGCCACCTGTTAAAGGCAAGTGGTTATAGATTTTTTCTTTTCTAAGGGTTTTACCAACGGTTGCATCGTCATTCCCATACAACTTATACGTTTTCGGTTACCTGTTATAATACCTATCATTAACTCATCGACAATTTTGATTATTACACCCGTGCCCGTCCGCTCTCAGACCAGGTTCTATAATTTGAATACACATACTAGGCGTTCAAACATGTAATAACATGCGATGGTTTTTAAGGTGACTGGATTTTAAAGTTTAGTAGAGCATATTAAGTCGGAGCTTGATCATTTGAAACCCAATCTACACAGGGATTGCTTATTTAAAAGCCTGTTTACTGCATCCAATTCATGATCTTTGTAAAGCAAGATTTCATGTTAGTGGTTAACTAACTACAGGCGATTACTTGCGTCGATACCACTTAATAGTCACCATATGTTCATTAAATAGAATTCTGAACATGCATATTAGCTTATGCGGTTAGTCGGTTACAAACAACCATGTTCCTTTTTTACGCCTCTTTGCTAATTGATTGCATGTTTCACGGTTTTTACATTTATCTCATTTGCACGGCTGCAATAGAACATGAGAAGAAGAGGCATGCAGAGAGCTATACGCATGGTCAGCTAATGGAAAAGAGTTGACTTGCTATGGCTTTAGGAACTAGAAAAGTTGCGTGTTGAGACGACTACTACTGAAAAAAAAAACACGCGTGTTTGCAGCAGCAAGGAACCCATATGAAGGTATGCACTTAGATGCCTTTAGAATCTTACATCCAATCGCTTTTGCACTCCGGATACCTATAAATGAATCATGCATATATAGCATTCATACCTAATGGCATGTGTAAGACTACAGTCCATTCAACCACGGAGAAAAGTACCTTCGCATTGTGTTGTATATATTTTCTTTGAACTTAATGATTTTTGTATTATACCTATTATGTTCAATGTATTACTACTTTATAAACATATTGTTAAAAATTAAATAAACTGTGTAAAAAGGTGTTTGGAATAGCTTACCAACCATTAATGATAATGGTTTTCGCATCATGTCTTCTTTTATTCACTGCGATTTGCCGAAACTCATGATTACAAGTACATTCTAACCCAGTTGTGCTGATCAAAAGCAGTTTTCTTTCTACTGAACCAAAGGGTGGTTTCTGGACCTATTATTCCTGTTTTACAAGGTATTTGGGAATGCATATTTGGAAGAAATTATCTAAGGGGGTGTTTGTTAAAACGACATGCCATTACCATTTGAAATACAACCAATAGATTAAAGAAAAATTTATTCTACTTTATTTCTACAAAATCGGCCCGCAAAAAAAAAAAAAAAAAAAAAAAAAACAGGCCCGCCCGCAACGCGGCGGCCCGTCGCCATTCTCGTTTCTTTTATTGATTATTGGTAAAAGAAAAATAGTCGTCACAAGGAAAAAGTTGATGTGACGATAGACTTAAGTCGTTGATTATTCAAATAAAAGGTCTAATATCATTTAATATAAATCCTACGTAACCTTACTTTAACATATGTTCTAGTATAACTGCTGCCGGACTTAAGGAACTAAAATAAGAAATGTGAAACAATCTCATGTCATATGTGTAACTAGTAAGAACCTTACTTACGAGCTTATCGGGAACGCTCGATTTCAAATACGAAGAGGTTATACATACTGTTTCTAAGAAATTGTAATATGTCAAAAAATATATAGTTCAACAAGGTACTCTAATGTAAATGATTTGGAATCTTTTTTAATTGCAAACCGGGGGATTTGGAATTTTAAAGAACTTGTTACATGTTTGGTGGACGAAAAAGAAAAGCAGAAAAAATAAAGCAATGCCAAACACCGTTCTTTTGTTGATTATTTGTAGAAATTTTTATTCATTTTTGTTGGTTATTGTTATGTAACTAAACCTACACTTTGAGAAGAGCTTTACCCACTTAGAGTATATATTTCTATGGATTAGTAAATCCTGCATGACCTTACTTTCGCATATATTCATGTTTAGCTTTAGATAAACTTAAGGAACTAAAACAAGGATGAATGAAAAATGAGTCAAGCTAAATAGAGTTATTATAGAATTTTGTACAAATCCACTTGCCTAGCTTATCTTGTATTTGTTCAATGAGAAATATGAAACCACCTCGTGTCATATATGTGTATAAAGCAAGGACCTTCCCAACGGGCTTATTGGAACACTCCATTTTAAGTACGAAGAAATTGTACTTAGGCCCGGTTTGTTTCAAATTATGTAGAAGTAGATTTGTTACTTTAGGCTATAATTTATCTTTTATATGGTTAAACGATGTGACAAACAATGCCGAATTGATCCAAGGTGGTTGTGTTTCCCAACTGTAGAATTGAGAGGCATGGCACAACTTTTGCTCCACGGCCTAATGAAATGAAATACTTTTGATCACGGTAGCTATATGAGTCCAACATTGATATCTATAGTTAAAATTCGATTCGTTTCAAGCCAACCATATTAAAAGGTGGTATTGGTTAGAAGAGGTGAAAAATGAATATATACTCTATAAGGTGGTATTGGTTTAGTAGAATCTCTTTATCTTTGCTTTTATGCGAGTATAATAAAAGGTAAAAGTTATTGACATTTAAAAAGTTGAGTTGACAAATATTTGAACCTTTTGCATTTATATTGAAAAGAATCTTGACAAAACAACTATTTTAGAGTTAGTGTTTTGTAACTATTAATTACAAAAATATTTAAGATCACAGTTTAAAAAAAATAAAAAAATAGAAAAAAAAATTAAACTTGACACTTATTTTGCAAGTATATGTTAAGTTATTTTTCTTCTTAAGCATTCAAGTAAATTAATGATGCATGTTAGCATACAGTTACTATCCATAGTGCATTTTAGTTGTTAGCAAGTCCATAGTTGTATATATTGATAATGATAATTGTAATAAAAGCTTGTTTCAAGATAGTGAGATTGTTTAGGGGGACTACTAGTAACATAGTGAGATTGTTTCAAGATATACAATTGAAGTCATTTGAGTGGATAAACAGAAGGGCCAAGAATTTAAGATTTGAGTGGGAAAAGTGGATCGTGAGACCTCAAAGTTGTGGAACTGTCCAAGGTGGAGCTACTGATAACTAAAGCTTGCTTCATATGTCAATTGCACTCGTTCAGGAGTCATCATTGAGTGATGAGTTGTTGAATCAGTGTGGTCTGCAGCTGCATATCCAAGGTTTTTTCAAGCTGCTGTTGCGCTGTTCCTTGTGAGTGTGTTTGGTTGTGATAGATTTTGGGGGAATCAGTGTGCTCTTGTCTACTTTTTGCTGTCTTCCCTTGTGGTCAAAGGTACAGTGGGCCAGTTTAGTAATCAAAGTGTGGAATTGTTGGTTAAACATGGTTCAGGTCTTGTGTTTTTGGTATATTGTTTGTGTCAGTTTTTAGTTTAGTCTTTATTGTAAGTTTCTTCTCATTTTTTTAATAGCGTAGTTTGTTTTTTTTTTGTTTTTTTTTTGGGGCCTGCCTTTTAATTATCTTGATTATAGGGGGTTGCCATTTCCTTTGTACTTTGTTCCGTTTTGGTTAATATATGCTGCCTTTCTAAAAAAAAATTGTAATAAAAGCAAAAATTACTACACGCTCAGGGACGGAGCCTAAGGGGTGCCCGCGGGTTCACGTGCACCCCATGGATTTTTTCGATATAGTGTTAATTTTTGAAAAAAATATCGATTCTTCTTAAATGTATCTTAAATGCACCCGGTGCATTAAAATGTGTATCTAGTATTATTTAGTTCATATACTTACAAATAAAAAATAAATATAAAATTTTGTAAAGGCCCAAAGATGAAACAAGTTTAATAAATTAAAGCACAAAAGCTCATGAAATAGGTTTTTTAATGGAACAAGTTTATTCATCATCCTAACAATTTACAAAATTCAAAATTGAACCAACACCACAAAGATGTAGGTTCGTAAGTCGTAACATATATCTTTTATTTGTTTATTATGTCTTTTAAAGTTTTCATGTTTTGATTTGTTGTATGAAATTTTGACTAATTTGTTGGTTCCGTATAGTCTATCATCATCAATAAAGGCTTAGGGCAATAAGAATAAGTGAATAACTATGCAATTTTTATTAAGACAAATAGGGACAACAAGTTTAAGTGATAGTCAAAAATATATTAGAATATGAATAGTACCCCAATTGTGTTGTCATGGGGCATTTTTATTGTTGTCGTATTTACAATATATATGAAAATAGTGCTTAAATGAAGTTGGTTTTAGTCTTGCCTGTTGCTACCGCTACGGTTGAAAGATGTTTTTCTAAAATGAAGCTCATTAAAACTGATTTGCGTAATCGGATGAGTGATGATTATTTTAACGGCGCTTTAGCTTGTGCTATAGAGAAAGAAAAACTTATTAATATTAAAAATGAGGGTGCACGTAAGTATTTTTTTTTTTTTCCTATGGGAGATCGTAGAATCACTAACTAGAAGGTAATATGTTCATTTATTTATCGTTTTAATGAAATCTTCGTTTTAATCCACTTTTTAACTCTATTATATTACGGTTAAAAAAAATTGTGCACCCGGTCATATTTCTTTCTGACTCCGTCCCTGTACACACTTATACTAATCCTTTCGTGATCTAGTAATTGTATCCTCATGAACCATTTTTTACATACTGTATAATTGATAATAATACTAATAGCATTTGAAATTAGTAAGTATGGAGTATAAGTTATTAACTAACAATGAACTTAGTACAAAAACATTATAGAGTTAGTGTTTTTAGATTACATTATCGGAGAATAAAGTTTTTTTTTTAAATAGCAGGATGATGAATATATGCTCCTAATTTTGCCTATATATATTAGAGAATAGAGATATAGTTTTCTTTAAAGAGCACGATGGAGTGCTAAGAAAGACTAGGTGTGTTTCTGGAAGAGCTGGAATGTACGTGTGGCAACTGTGTGCAATATACATGGGTTTCAAGTGATGAGGCGATAGATGTTATCTCCAATGGAGTTATGGAGTCAAACCGCACCAAGGTACATTTTATTTTTTTATTGAAATTCTAATGCACTTTAACGTTTGATCGAAGTTCTAAGATAAATAGGTGTGGGTGAAAAAGGTAAAGTTTTAGATTGCAGTTATAATTTTTGTTTCCTTTGCCTACAAAGAGGGGGGGGGGTATATTACCATAAATAAAAGATAACACACACACAACCTCACTTTTTTTTTTTTTTTTTTTTTTTTAATTGGTGCAAAGGTGAAAATTTATATTAATCACTCCAAAAGATTTACAATACAGACATATACATAAACTGCTTTGGACATATCCCAAAACAGAGAAATATTCGAAAAAACTTGATTCAACCGATATCAGACATATCTACTTGTTATATCTGACACCACTGTGTGATTAATTTATGGAACAAATTAAAAGTAGCAATAAAAATGAAATAAGAGCACGTTGAGCATCCTAGTGTTTCTACCTTTAATACATCGAGTTATATTTTTTATTTGTTGAAAGGATTGTAAAGAAGTGGCACAAGTTGGCTTATGGGGGAGACAAACAGGAGCTCCTCATAATCAGTGGGATTTTTGACTTGAAAAGAATCATAAGCTTGTGAAAATAAGCATCGATCATGGTGATCTAATATTTTCACTCAAGTTTACTACTCAAGACGGTAGGGGTTGTTGGCATGAGTCGAAAAAAGCAGGTGGATGGGATGGTGGATGTCGAGTATCCGAGGTAAATAATCCAACACCAATGAGTACTCCACAATCCACATATGTATTAGATCTTGCAGTTCCAGCCGATTGACCTCTATGTGGGTCGATTTGGTTATGGTAATGCGTCAAACAAACATTAAAAAGATGAACATTAAAAAGGTTTAATTATTAAATGAGAGATTAAAGTCTTTTAATATAAGTTCACCACTCCTCAAATAAGCCACAAAGTTTGGGTTTATCGAAACTCTCATATAAGTTTATAAGCCTAAAAATATAAGCTTAGTAAAACACAGGGGTGTTTCTTTTTTGCTTGTATCATCTTAATCACTATTTGGTCCCACTTGAGCCCACTAAATTTCCCTTGTATCATCTTAGTCTATAGAGAGTGAAAACTTAACTCCTCCCCATTAACTGGCTAAAAGGGAAGTAGAACCCACATGAACCTTAACTGAGAAAAAAAAATAAACACCCCCAATTTATTATGTAAGCTAATAAGCTCGTAAGCTTAAACAAACGCCCCTACCCGTTTTAACCCTCACTAAAAACAACCCTTTGAATTTATCACCTAACTACTAACTACTAACTAGACACAACCCTTTGAATCTATCTAATTATAGTGTATACAAATGAACTATTTTTCTCATAATATTTTTCATTTCTAGTGAAGTCTTTTTCATCTTGATCTTACTTAGGTTACTTTCGATTATGATGAGGAGATGATTGGCATTTCTGGAACGGTTGGGATATCTAGGGGAAAATATGCTGGGTACACCGTAATTCCATCATTGTCTTTCATGACGAATAAAAGGACACATGGGCCTTTTGGGCATGCAAGAGGGACTCAGTTTGCGGTACCATGGAATAAAGGTTCATTCGCAGGATTTTACGGCCTTTGCGGGTGTTACATTGATGGTATAGGTGTCTATTTGAGGGCTACTATATGATAATGTTATTTCATAAAATACATGGCATATATACTTTGGGAATGTGTCGTCAAATTTCAGTTTATATGTGTAATAAGCCACAGTTTCTATGTAATATCATAGCTGAGCTGTTTTGTTCGTGTAATTCGTTTATAGTTTAATTTGTGTTTGTCACTAAATGCATCTATTTAAAAGATTATCAAGAGTTTATTCATTAAGAAACTCTAACCAATGACTACAAATCGAATAAAACACAAGAAACAGTTTTTCTCAAGTTTATATCTACTGATCACTAAAAATACAATAGATACAAGCTCAGAATTGAAACTATGAATTAGGAATGTAAACTAATTACACTTTGCATTCTCATGAGAAATCTCTGTGTAACCACAAGGGGTGAACCCACTAGTAATAATACTGGCCTCCTATAGCGGAGCTCATGGGTTCAAATCCAACGGGGAGAAAATTAATCTTTTTGTGGCCATGGAGGTTTACCTGCGCCGACTTCAGGTTATCCAAAAAGGTAGTTGTCGGCCCTAAGATTAGCTGGCTTACAATATTGAATCAGAGATCGAGGTAAATAAAAAATAGAGTAACTGCGGAGTGCAACACTATAAGAAAACTAATACCTATTGATAACATATATAGAGAAGAGATGCGCCATGGTGGTCCCCTGTTAGTTTATGGACATTATTTTAGTAGTTGTATGTTAGGATCGAACTCGAGATCATGGGATTGCACACTTTACGTATGAGACTCGATGTTTAAATAATTAATATAAAATGTTATTTTTAATTACCATAAATAAAAGATAACACACACACAACCTCACTTTTTTTTTCTTTTTTAATTATTTAATTCACAATAAACGACTAAAGAGCGTTAGGTAATTAATGAAATTGACTAACGGTTGGTAAATGTCAACGGGATACGAAGAAAGTAAAACAACACAAGAGAAGGTTCTAGAAATCCTCTCTTGAGCTTGTTTTGGTCGAAACTATGGAATCCCACATCGGAAACTATAGCAAACTTGATATCTATCAAAAGGATATAAATACATCCCCATGTATTCATCCTTTGATATACTTGATTTCAATAGAAGGCCAAACTTCTTCTTTTCCTCTCTTGTTCATAGGACAACGAGCGAAACCCCAAGAAAAGGGATTTGCGAGTAACCTTGAACGTTACAAAGTGTTTGAAATTTATTGTGATCAAGAACTAGCATTCACATCGAATCGCTAATATTACGTGTGTACAAGAACGTGATACAATCACACTATTGATTGATTCTTGGATTGAATTACAAAAGAGGTAAGGGGTAATTCTTATAATCCACATAAACCCTAATTAGGGTTCTTGATTTGAAGATTGCAATTGATTCTTGTTCGGGCTAGAATCACAAAGGTATGTTTACTATTTATATTTGATTAATTAATTACATGTTATATGATCTTGTTATAATTGCTTCAGCTATGCTCTCTTGATGTGTTTGGTTTATTTTATATGATTGTCATGATATCATAATTCCAACAGTGGCATCTAGAGCCGTTATAATGTGTAATTAATTATCGAAATGCATAAAAATTGGATCTTGATTCGTTTAGTTACATGTTTTTAGGGTTTTTTAGATTCCTAACCCTAATTTTTTTTATGGGTCGATTTAGACCTTAAAGGGTTTTAGGGTTTTGGTTTTGATTTTTTTAATATGATTAGAAACCCTAGGATGTCATGTAATTTGTTATGCGTTTTAGTAAACGATCTTGGTGCAATATGTTAATTGTTAAGCTTAATCCATGAAAAGTGCATATTTGCATGGATTTTATTGTGTGATAATTTAAATGGTTTAAATTGGATATATAAATATAAATTAATTGTTAAGTTATATCGAAATATGTAAATTTATTAATAGATGTCGAATTGGGGAAGACTCCAATGTTAAGTAATCAATTATGTGCTATGTGGTATTTGTTTAGTTTTGGCTTACGCAATCGATTTATCGATGTATGTGGCTCTTTTTCCTAGAAGAAGAAAGCCTTAATTGAATAAATACGTTATACGCCTAGATTTGATTATTAATAGAACTATTGAATAAGATTTGCATGTGGCTACATGTTTTATACATATTTAATTGTTATGTTATGTATATGTTTATTTAGTTGTTTTATTTTTTATTTTATATTACTTGTTTTTGTTTATTATTATGTTAGACATGTTTATAAACAAAAAGGGTAATTTTTTGAATAGAAAAATAATACGGACTAAATAAATGGCGAAATTATTTTGGTTTTAAGAGTAAATTTCAAAGGATTGGTTGATTGATGTTTTTGTACATAATGTGCGAAACGCGGACCGAAGGTTGCCATCCAATGTACTTGTAGAGAGGGGTTTTTAAAGCTCATGCACCTACCGGTTCTCTACAACTGCTTGGTTGCCGACTCTAGACTTACCTATATCACTATATTACGTACATTGTCATCTTAAGGGTGAATTCACCACAATTCCACAATGATTATCTGAAACACTAAGCCTTAGGGCTTATGCAAAAGTACGATATAGTGGACGATAATTGTTGGTAATTCTTTAATTGGTGAACCCGATACCTCAATCAAAACTTTGTTGTTTTACTCTTAGAAAATTGGTAATAAAAATATTTTGTAAAACCAATGTTATGAAGTTGTATGCATGCTTCTTCATACATTATTTTGATCACGTCAAAATTTAATACCCTTATAAAATTAAGTCGAATGCCATCTAATTAAGAACACTTGAAGTTGTAATTTACATCATGTGAGAACTTGGCGAGATTGCAATGGAGAGGTAAATTTCATAAATTCATTGCTAGCAGATCAACTGATGTGATGGATTTATGAGTTTGCAGTTTTTAAGTTAGACGACTTAAATTGAGTAGGAAGTCAGATCTTTGACTCAAGGCATTAAGATGGGGATAAAACATGCTTACAATACAAAAGTTTTGTGATTGTAAATCCCATAAATCTAGGAATTGCAATATGATATTGGCAATTATTGTTCGACAATTACCTTGTTGAATACTATCATTACTAGCAGATCAACTGATGTAATGGTACTATGTCAATTAGGATCCTAGCTTTAAGAAAATACTATGGTTTATATGAATATTAACCAATGGGTATTTTATTTTCTTAAAGATCTAATTATCGAAAATACTGAAATTGAATTTTATAATTCGTTTTAATGTATTAATGCAACGTTCAAACCGTAAACGAACTTTGGGCTTAGGTAAATTGATCTAGTTCTGTTTTCAAACAAATGTTTGATTAAGAAATATTTACTTAAAAGACAAAAGAAGTCTCTTTTCTATGAAGGAAGAGTGAGACACAATCCTATTCCTTTTTATTAATGAGAAAGGATAATAGGAATATTAGATATGTCTAAATTCTATTAGAATTCATAGCAAATTTTTTAATAGTTAAGAAAATTGCGAATATTTTTCATAGGGATTTTATCATCCTCATTCGGTGATCAAATTCTTAGTAACAAATATGATATTTGGTTAACAGAAAATTATATATATGACATTTTATGAGTTATTATAAATTAGAATCTAGACTAATTACCGCAAAATGGTAAAAGACAAACTAGTTTATTAATCTAGTTGTTTTGACTATTTAAAAGGTGCTACATACATTGTAGGATGGTAGACCTGTTAAGGAAGAAATTGCATGCCCAATTTTTCAAGTTAATAGCATTTGGTGGATAGTCCATCATTTACGTAGTAGAATACACTTTTTAATGCATAAGTAATTGTTACGTATGGACATTTAAAGGTGTAGGAAAGTTAAAAGCACACTATTTTTTTTTTACTGGATATGAAACATTTACAATGTTGTCAAATTCAGTGGGAGTATTGTGTACTTATCACTGAATAAGGAATTATTGTAATGATCTTTAATTCAGTGGGAGTTACAAGCTTTGACATCTTGGTAGCTAAAGATAATTACTTTCCAAGTGTAGACACTCATACTTTTAAATAGTCTTGTACGTTTCCTTACTAGACATTGTTGTTTTACATATATTTGTTATGCAAAAATCTATGACACAATCATATTGAACACATAAACAAATGCATGGTATGTTGTTTATCAACTATATGAGGTTGTTCCATGCACACGTGGGAGAAATGTTATCTTTAATGTGTGCAAGAAACAACTCATAAAGATATGATTTAATGGATTCTCTTGACTACAAGGTAAGAGAATAATGTTCTAATATTAATTCTAGAAACACTTGGTGTTACAATTTATGTTATGTGAGAGCTTAGCTAGATTGCAACAACAAGGTGAATTTCATATTTCATTACTAGCAGATCAACTGATGTAATTGAACTATGAGAATTTGCAGTTTCTAAATTAGAATAATGTTCTAATATGAATTATACTAAAAGCTAATTCAAGAAACACTTGGTGTTACAATTTATGTTATGTGAGAGCTTAGCTAGATTGCAACAACAAGGTGAATTATATATTTCATTACTAGCAGATCAACTGATGTAATTGAACTATGAGAATTTGCAGTTTCTAAATTAAATACTTATTAGAACATGTGTCAATATGATATCAAGACTACTTTAATTAGTATATTTATGAATTCAAGGAATGACATAAATTAATTAAGTAATCTAATGCTACTTCAATCTGAATATTTATGTGTTCTTGGAATGACATAAATAAATGAAGAAATAATGTTATTTACATTATTATGAAGTAATAAATTAACTTGAAATTACTATTGAAACCAAAGGATGGTTGTAATACCCCCAATTCAATGATGCAGCGGAATTCAAACTGGGTGTTACTCGACGGCACAATAGTCACAATAATAGAAAACGAACTCCAATTGAGTCATTTTAAAAGAATTATCATTCAAATTGTATAAATATCAGAGATTACAAAATGAGGTCTCAAATGGTTCCATGTTTATAATTTACATTAAATGAGTTTTTTTAAATGATAATAAAATTTATAGCCCTCTTGAGTATCCGCGCCCTTCCGTGCCATCCTTGATCGTCATGAACCTGAAATACATGCTTGAGAGGTCAACACAAAGGTTGGGTGATATTCATAGAGTTTGTTTAATGTTTTAACACAATGTGTTGGTAGTTAAATCGTTGAACACAATAATCGTAATGTGAGCTATAGACTCACACTCATAGTTAGAAAACAAAGATGGGCTACGTTGTTATATGCCCGGAAAGGTTATTAATTCACTAAGCTTATGACACCAAAACGTTAACGGGTACCAATATCAATCGGTGGAGTTATCCTGGTAGGTACTTTGCCGTCATACCTAATGTCTCAAATATTAATGCATTTGTTTGAACTCGTAGTTGTTCAACAAATAGGATTCGTCAATCCCAATAGGCCTATTCACAATATCCGCGCTCACTATTACTAGTGATTAATGGTTCATAATAAGGGATCTTGGTTTGGCAAGGATGTTACTTAGTGATAACAAAACATAGTCGAATAGCATACAGTAGAAAGCATTGTGTTCGAGTAGAAAAATAATAGCATGTATTCCCCCCAAGGGTTTGTAAAACAATTAAGTAATGGAAAGTGGGGCTATGAACTCACCTTGAGTTGGATGATGTATAATGAGAATGATGGATATGCCGTAAGAACTTCTACGAGCAACCTAGAATAATTGTTGTAACTTAGGTTTGGAATAATGTCTAAGGAAACATAAACATGCCAATATATGTGTCTTGCACTTAGTCCATGATGTGGTATGATGTATAGTGTAAGTCTTTGAAAGAAATAATTCATGAAACATGTATGTTTATATATCGTTTACTACCGTTCGGGCCGACATAATTCAGAAGTCATGTAGTAAACGTTCGAGGAGCCAGGACACTTTAATTCGTAAATCCACAACTCAACTCGACGGCTTACATAATGAACTCCTCACATGAGGATCCCTACTATTGTAGTAGTTGATAAAATATATATGTATATAAGTTTTGATCCGAAAAGTTACATGTCCAATATTTGAATAAACTTAGGAAAGTTTATTTGTATAGGAAGATTGTTATTAGAGGAAGTTTCTTATAACTTGTATGACCATTTTCTTTGTAATATCTCATGGTTCTTTTAAGTGAAGTAGATCCAAATTGCTTGTTCAAGTTATCGCCAATACTTTGGTTCATGTTTACGCCTAAGTAAGCTTACATGGTCATTTCGTCATGGCCTTGCCATGACCTTTGGTCATTGTTCCATGGTCTTAAGACTCAACCTTGGCTCTAGCCATGGTTGTGGTCTTGATTCTAGGTCATAAGACCTCTTTGGTCTTTATATACCATAACCTATATATAATGACTTTGGTCTAAAAATGGGCTGCTAAGAATTTGAAGAAATTATCACTCAGAAAGCGTTTTCAGGGCTCGAGCTTCTTTGTACCTGAATGAAAACGTCGTTCCGGACAACTTTCGTGTTTTAACTTTTTGATGAATCGGAACAGAAGTGCCACTTTCAAAAAGTCAGAATGCAAAACAGTAGGGTATAGGCAGTTTTGCCGTTTTGGTTTCGCTAACTTCTTATAGCCATAACTTTTGACTCGTGTACTCGTTTTAAGTGGTTCAAATTGCTATGTTTTCCTTTTGAAGTCCTTTATAACAGTAAGTAAGTGTCCAATATCATAGTTGTACTATTTTGGTCGTGGTTCTCCATAAAAGTCACTAGTTTACTTGTTTAAATAGCATAAGTTAACAATCATTTGTAATAACTTGTTTTACCCATTTTTATACATCATGGACATGATCACAAGACAAAATATAGCATGAATAATATGTAAATAACATGAATACGATATTTAAGCAAGGAAGTGTATTAGAGTTGGCTTACAACTTTAGCTTTCTACAAAGAAAGGTAAGTTAACATCTAAGGTAAGGACTTTGATAGACTTTAGCTTCACCCTACTTCACTTCAAGCAATCTTTATACACTTGTATTCTTGAAAGATAGATGATGAAAGTTGAGGTGACTTGAGTGGATTCAAACTCAAGAGAAATCACCAAAGTTTATAAGGGTTTGGAAGTAGTTTTGATGAATCAAAACCTAACTAGTGTTTAGGTGTTGTTGTAGCACATGATTCTTGCATGAAACTTGGAAGAAGATCAAGCAAAGGAGATGGTGTTTGTGTGTTGTGATTGTGGCGTACAAAGGAAGGAGGGGAGGCTTTTATGGGAGCTTGAGGAGGTTACAACATTGACTTGTCAACACTTGGTGAGCAAGTATGGACACTTGTATGAATCTTAGAGTTAGGAGCATGAGATCATGCCACAAGTGTGAATCCCCCCCTATATGGCGGTTCACAAATCTTGGGGAATAAGTGTGGACTTTTGATGATATTATCCAAGTTATGGAGCTAGTTTTGACTCCGTAAAGTGCTAACCGTAAATGGTTAAGCCACGAAACGTAAAACCGGGTATCGTAAAAATACGAAACTTGGAAGAATTGTTAAACTTGTCAAAATACTCCATAATAAAATATAAAATGAATGGTAGGTTCCATTGGGGTGGTAAAACCCTGCTAAAACTGGAAACACGGGTCTAAAACGCGTAATACGTAAAACGTACGAATATTGTGTAAAATTGAGAAAAGTAAAATGTTACTTTTCTAATAGGATAATATTGATTTAAAATGACTTATAATGTCTAGACTGGGCTCAGTCTAGTGTCGGTTGGTATTAAATGTCTTTTAGACATCAAACCGTAAGCCTAAAAATCAAGGAATGACTTATAAAATCAAGGAATGATTTTTGGTCAAAGGAGGAGGGAAAAATATGTTGACTTTTTCTAATAAGTTGAAAACTCAAATCGTCTTAGAAATGCGGTGCAGGTATAGGCTAAGGTTACGGCTGAGTAAAAACGCTTAAAAAACTGAAAATTCCAGTTTTTCACGGCCGAGGCTTATTTTGGTCATGTTTTTCTCAGTCATGATTAATTCTCAAATAAATCATGAGTGTACTAAACATTTTTCTGATGCGGGGTCACTTAACGCGGTCGAGTTTCATTGTGCGTAGAATTTTTGAATGACGTTTTACCCTAAAACGTGTAATTCCTTATTAACTTTCACGAAAATGATCTGATGAGTGTCAAACTTTTAATTTGCCATGGAAATTATTTATCACTCGAGGCCAAGAAACAAAAATCAAATTTCGAGAAAAATTTTGGGAAAAATGAATAGTAAAAGTGAATAGTAAAATTTCCCAGGAATAGTAATTAACCTGAAATTGCGAATTGTTACAATGGTGTTCATAATTACTTTAGTTAAACATGTTTATATTTCATTGTAAAGATATAAACATAAAGTTTTTTAATTGTTACAAGACTTATAATAAAGTAAGACGTTATATTGTTATGTTTTTTTAATTAAAACATATACATGAAGTTATTAAATTGTTAAATGACTTATAACGTATAGTGAGATTATAACATTTTATGTTTTCTTGTAAAGACATGGACATGAAGTAACTTTGTAAAAAGTACTTGTGTTATAAAGCATGTAATTGGCTTGAATATTATTATACCATTAAAATGAATTAGTTGGTAAATAAACAAGTCAAAAGGAATATGATTATCTTTAATATTATTAGATTGTCTTACAATATTAATACTAATGAAATATCAAATGTTTATGGTATGTTCAGTTAGAAAAATCAAACTCTTGTTATATTGTTTGATTAAAGATAACTATGACTTCTTTTCTTCCAAAAGTTATCAAGGTTAGAATGTTGAGTATGACTTGGACATATTTAACAAAACTCCAACCTAGAAGATTAATAAGACATCATCATATGATGGAATGTGATGAATGTGATGAATCACATTAAGTCTTAAATTGAAGTTCTAAATTTGTTTAACTGCCTGTGAAGAAGTTATTAGAAATTGTCAATATGTATTTGTAATATCCCAAAAGAGAATATTGTATTGTTGCTTTATTTGCTAAGTATTTAAAGATAGTCTTTAAATTACTAAAAGCAAGTGGGAGTTTTGATCTTTAAAAGATAAAATTACAAGATACATAATCTTCTAAAATACACTAGTAAATATCATGATTGAGTTTGACATTTGAATGTTAAATCTCAACATGATAATAAAGGTTGACATTTAAATGTTAAATCTCAAGATGATGGAATTATCATTCATATAATAGCAATATATCTCAGATATTTGATTAATATGCTGAGGGCTATGATTTACAGGATTATTGTAAACCTGATAATCATTATGATACATTACCAAATATGAAATTGGTTAAAGTATACATGATATGAATGATTAAGATGCTATCCATAAAGATAATCAATTTTAGAAACTTGGTTTATCTTAATAGTTAGACTAGAAAATGAAGATGAGTTTCTTCATAGATTAGGTAACCCTTGTGGTTTAAATCTTTGTATAGAAATCATATGGACAATATTGTGCACATATTTAATGCATGTCTTATGACAAGATTATTAATCACACTTAAGCAATTAACTGTGATTGAATATTCTATTATAAACACATTAAATATATAAAGATTATGATTGTCATATTTAGTTTCATATTTATGAAATTGACAATAGAATATCAAAACTCTTTCTTGAGTGATTACTTGAGCGAGGACGATAAGTAATCAAAAGGAGTTTATGAATTCAAATAAATCTTTGGAAGTGTACAAAATGCAATAATCCATGGATGGATAAATGCATGCATCTAGAAGATTACTCTTATGTTTAATTATTAAATTCATGTTTTGATTTATAATTGAAATAAGATAATTTCTAAGTATTCCTAAAAGCTAGTGGGAGTATTATGTTTAATTTCTTAAATCATATATGTTGTAGAACATATGAAAAGTAATATTCCATATAAGTAAATATTAAGTCTTAGAACGGAATGAAATTTAACTTGTAAGATTTAGGAAATAAGACATATAACCTTGGAATGAATGTTTATTGTTGAAACGTGTGTGGTAAATGAATCTAATATAACATGATATATTATTTAGAAAGTCTAAATGGATATGAATGACATGAATAAAATCTAAGTATGACTCAAAGATCTTTCATGAACATCATGTTTTGTTTTATCATGCTTGATTACAAGATGATTTGGCAATATTAATATCTAATTAAAAAGTTATTAAATAACTTGTGTAATATTCTAAATGAATATGTTTGATTATAGAATCACATCCTAAATCTGGAACAGCTTCCAAATTCTATAGATGAACAATTTTCAATTGTTGTGAAAATTGTCATAGCCAACAAACTTGAAAGTTTGAAGGGCATCAAACATTACATAATAGATATTAAGGTTTACGGGAAGTTTTAATAACATATTGTTGTTGCATACAATGATGTTATTGAAATTGAGATGACACTCAATACTAGTTATGGTAAGGATTTCGTTCTTTGCTATATGTACTAGTTGTGCTTACTAAAAGAATAAGTTGCATTATACATTAAGAGAATAAGAATACTTTAAACTTTAAAATGTTTGGAAGTTTAATTATCATAAATTGGTGGTTAAGGATGTCTCACTTTTTATAAAATATGGTATTATCAAAATAGTTGACTATGCACATATAAGAATTTCAATAGTTGAATTCTTGAAATTAGTATTCTTAAAATTTCGATAGATCAAAGTTGGATGATTTATGTCTTGTCAACAAGTATGAATGTCATTGCTTGAGACATAATTCATCAACAAGAGTTATCATGCATTGATCTATTTAGTATTTGGATAAGGGATGTTAAACAATTATTATGATAAATTGAAATACATGGTATGTTTAATTTATAATATATTGTATCCTATATTTGTATGTTTAATCCATGAATAAATGTTATTCTAAATTGTCCGTTGTCAGTTAATAATATGAGAATATTATTAAATCAAGACAAATCTGAAGGTTGGTATAATATACTTAAAGTATATTGATGCGTAAACATGCCATTTCAGATGATATTCAATGATACCGAATATAGGACTTATCCCAAATACATGATGTTACTTTACGGATTTTGTTATTAAGTAAATCATGAGAAGTTATCCTCAGACTTGAGATGCAAGATAAGTGTCATGAATGTAGTACATTTTTGTGGAACAACTTAACGCTATACGTAACTGGTAGTCATAAGGGTTGTTTTTGGAAGTGTTACAAAGTTTGTGGGTTTTGCTTGTAGTCAAGATAGAATTTGTTCTTTCAAATTAATTTTTGGAGTTTAATACTGCTGGGCCCCTCCTAGGGTTGTCAAGATGTTTGCATGGCCGAGCCCAATATTTTCCCTGAATATGTTCAGAAGATTTGGTAATCTTGATCAATCACAAACAACGAGAAACAGAATAGTTAATTAAGGAATGACTTTGATCCATATCCTTATTAACATGGTATTAGTGATGAGGCGAAAAATGAACCACTTTTAGGGGGTCATTTAAGCCCGGAATTGAATTTATTTGATCAAATATTGCCTTAAATCGGTCCTTTTTGTGATTTTAGGTACTTTGGGAGTGAAATCTGGAAAAGGAAGCAATTCGGACGTTTTTGGAGCATAAAAGTGAAGAAAACGCCAAAGACTTAATTTTCCAAGCTGGGAACAGTAGGTGACGGCATCAAGAGCATTTTCCTGATAGCGTCAAGAGTAAATTTCATGACGGCCCAGTACAGAAATGAAGGCGTCACAAGGCAGAGCGTCAAGAGTAAAATACGTGACGGCCTGGAAAAAGTTAATACATGACGGCGTCAGATGTAGATCAAGGCAGTCCGAGAATTATTTTGACGGCGTCACCCATTTGTTCTTGACGCCGTCAGACTCAATTTTCTATATATAGTTTTCTAATTTTCATTCATTGAGAGGAACAAGTTTGGAGAAACCCTAAGGCCGAACCATATACGATTTTTACAGGTTTTTCAAGGGTTTTCAGCCCTTGAACCCTTACATGTGTAATTGAGATAAGTGTTCTTTTAATTCAATCAATATGTCTATGTGTTGGTTGTCTATATCTTGTGCTTGTCTTGATTCCACCATGCTAGGCTAGATTTATCTTGTGTTTGCTTAGATCTAATGAAACCTAGATGTTGATTATGTGTTGATTACTTGTTTATGGTTGTATTGGATGAATGATTTCGATGTTAGGCTTAAGAAAACTGGCAGATCTCCAAATGGTAACATGCTTGAACGTCTTAGGAAACATGAACCGATGTGTACTAGGTTTTATTGGTTGTATTTAATGCATGAGTAAATTCTAATGATCCCATGTTAGGAGCTTCTTAGCCGGCTCGACATAGGAGTGAAGTAGGCACTCATAGGATTGGGGAGTTAAGTACGCCACCCCATGAATGGTATTAAGGAATACAATCCGTCATCCACGCAACTATAACAAGTAATTAACGTGTAAAAGATATCTAGGGAGTAGTGAAATCTAAGTAAACACATTTCTCCACTTATTGCTCACAACCTTAGTTTCATTTAGTTTTATTTTCATTTCTAGTATTTTATTTTGATTGCATCTTAGTATTGGGTTAGTTGACTAGCAACTAATTCCGCCCAAATCCTTCAAACCCGAGATTTTTACTTGCTTTCTAAAAAATACAAAAATACAAAAATACAAAAATAATCATCCTTCTCCTCTAGAACTAATATTTAGGTTTTCTAATCCTAGCGACACTATTCCTAGCTGAACGATCAATCCCCCGGTACTTGTCACTATACTATAATACAACGATCAGGTACACTGCCTGGTGGGGGTTGTAAGCTTCTCAAGATCCCTTGAGAGGTAAAGCCTGGTGCAATCCCTACGCATCAAGTTTTTGGCGCCGCAGCCCAGGGAATAGTTATTGTCTAGGTTAGAATCTCTTTTTATTAGGTCTACTTGCTAGATTCCTTTCTAGTAAGATTTTATTTTTATTTTTAGGTTTTCTTTAGTCTATCTTATTTCTTTGTTTCCTTTGTTCGTAAACTATTTCGATGGATAACAATAACATTGATCGTTTGATTCCCGTTATTCGTGTTTTTCATCGTAGGATCTTCCAAATGCCCGCCCCACTCCCTTTAGTTGAGAATGAGAACCCGCCTAACCTCTCGCCCAACCACCACTTTGATTATGAGTTAGAGGAGTCTGATCATGATGATGACCGTAGGGCTAATCATTTTTACTATTCAGACTCCGATGAGGATCTTGATGATGGTGATGGGATTAATGAGAATAGGATGGAAGAGGAAATAAACCCTCTTAGGTATGTCGACCCTAGAACTAGGATTGAGTGTGATAGTTCATTCAACATGCAATTTCCTTGTAAGATCGGATTTAAGAGCTTTAACGCCTATCTTAACTCATCTCTCCCAATGAACATAATCTCGCGTAATGAATATAATAAAATCATGGTAGATGAGTTAGAATACAAAGGAGAAAACATTATTGCTAGGGCAATACCATTGGATGTGTTTGAAGGAAGCTTGGTTTATCTTGTTGAGTTCATGGTTATGGAGAGTGTTGGGAATAGACTTTATTGTTTCAAGTGTCGGTCATTGAGTTTTGGTATAGGTTGCATTATTTACTTATAACATTAGTTATTTTATGTATTTTGTAAGTTTTATGCTTGGTTTATAGGTTTGGATAAAGTCTAAGGGCTAAGTATGTCATATTGTCTAAGTTTAGAGAAGCCCTAATCCTTACCTATAAATACCTATGTATAACCTCATTTTGAGGTTGGTTGGTTCACTAGTAAGGTTATTAGTCTCTTATTTTCATTAGGTGTTCCTTCCACTCTCTCTCTCTACTTACTTTCTCTCTCTAGAATTCTTAAGTGATTTTGTTGTAGAAATGGTGACCTAACAAGTGGTATCATTCGCCAAGGGATAATCTAGGTTGATTTAGGTTTGATTTGGTAGAAAAACTTGGTTTTTAAAGTGATTTTCTCAAAAGAGTGGTACTGTTCATTGTATGTTCTATCGAGTTAGGTATCATCTTTTCGAGTTAGAGGTTCACTTTGGTTCTTTCGAGTTAGGTGCTTAATTCTTTTGAGTTAGGTGCTTCATTCTATCGAGTTAGGTGTTTCAACAATCGAGTTAGGTGCTAAAATACTATCGAGTTAGGTGTCACACCTATCGAGTTAGGGGTCATAAGTTTTCTATCGAGTTTGGAGTTTGATATCTTGGCGAGTTAGCATTTCCATTCCTAATCGTTTATCGAGTTAGGACACTTGTGACTCTAACTAAGGGGATACTCTGCCCAAATCAAGACTACCTATCGAGTTAGGAACCTTACCTAATGTATCGAGTTTGAAACCCAAAGCACATATCGAGTTAGGAACATATCTAACGTATCGAGTTAGAAACCCAAAGCACATATCGAGTTAGGAACCTACCGAACTTATCAAGTTAGAGACCCTAAGTGCACTTATCAAGTTTGAAGACAAATTGACATACCGAGTTTGATATCAAGTTTCTCAAATCTAATTACAACCTTTATTTATCTTTAACGATCTAAGTTTACCATAATCACGAAAGATGTCTCAACCACCCAATCATTACTTTCCTCATTATTCGCAACATCATCCGCAGTATCAACAATCGTATCAACAACCGTTTCAACAACCGCAACAACCGTATCAACAACCTTCACAATCACACGAACAACAACAACCGTCTAATCCACTACATCATTACCTTATGATGCAACAACATCAAATCATTCCACAACAACAACCATATCAGATGTCACAACAAAACACTCAGTTTTCCTCCAAACAACCTCACTGGTTTGACAGAATGTGTGAAGTTATTACAACTCAACAATCCCGACATGAGGCAGGATCACTTGAAACACCTCCAATGCTTACACCAGGAAACTTTGTTCAATGGTCAAGTCGATTCTTACGATTTCTTGAACTAAAGAAACCTCATGGGAAATTCTTGAAGCAAGTGATACTTGAAGGACCATTTGAGTGGCCAACAAGATTTGAAGCTGGTGATCCACATGCTGATCCTCCACGTCCTCCTGGTGATAGACCCCTTACAGAATCTGCACTCACTGAAGAATAGAAACTACATCATGAAGCTGATGAATATGCAATGGCTTACATACTTCAAGGTATACCTAATCCAATTTATCGAAGTGTCGATGCTCAGAAAACAGCCAAAGCTATGTGGGAACATGTTCATCTCCTTATGGAAGGCACTCAATTGAACAAAGATGATATGGAATCCAAACTCTACATGGAATACACTGACATCACAATTGAACCAGGAGAGTCACTTGAATCCTACTATCATCGTTTCACAAATGTTGTCAATGATCTGGAACGTCACAAAATCACAGTACCAAGGATAGCAGTGAACTCCAAATTCGTCGGTAGTCTTGGTCCTGATTGGCATAAATATGTGACATTTGTTCGTCAAACAAAGAATCTTCATGATGCTCCATATGGTTTGTTGTATGATTTTCTGAAACACCATGAACCTGAAGTTGAAAAAGATCGAGCTCTACGAGGAGGATACACACCAACACCAACACCAAATTCTTTGGCACTCGTAGCTCAATCTCCCTATGGTCCACCACCAATGTCAAATCATGCATATGTTCAAGAGCAGAACTACTTCAGTTATCCACAATCTTCTACCTCGAACCAAATGGTCCCTTATGATTCATCTCCACAGCATGCTTCTACTCAACTTGTTCCGTCAAACAACAATGATGTTGTATACTACTCAAACTCCAATGACGATGATGACTTTAATACGTTGAATCAGGGACTTGCTCTTATTGCTCGTGCTTTTAGCAAATTCTCCAACAAAACAAACAACCGTCAACGTTCATCTTCAAACACAAGGAATCAAGTTGTTGTCAATGATGGAAGAGTGGAAATTCAGAATCGTAACTATGGTCGATCTGGTTCAGGAAATTATGGGAATGGTCAGAGGTTTAGTAACAATGGAGGGTTCAGGAACAACTCAGGATCTTCTCAGCAAAGGTCTGAACCAGTTGCAACAAGGAACTCCAACTCAGGGAATGCAGTGTGGTGTTATAACTGTAATGAACAAGGTCATATAGCAACTGCATGTCCTAAACCGAGAACTAGGGGTAGTAAGTTTCACAAGCAGGCATTACTCATGGCTCTTCAAGATGAAAAAGATGGACATTTCCCTGAACAGGACAACAACTTCATGGCAAATGTGAACAATGATGATGACATGGAAGATCTAGAAGCCAATGCAGCTGTGATGCTTATGGCCAACATGCAGGAACTCAAGCTTAATGATTCAGGTCCAGTGTATGACACTGACGGCTTGTCTCAGGTACATGACCTCAATGCATGCTTTATAAATGATATAGTCTCACCTTCTGCTTATGAATCAGATATGGCGCAAGTTGTTCCATCTGAATCATCTTCATCTTCTCAAACAGATGAACAAATAAGCACAGTTGTCATATTTGATGATGACACAGTTGTTTCATTTGATGATCATATTGAGAAAGATAAACATGATCATTTAGAACAACATGAACCATCATTTGATCCAGACCCTGACCTAATATTGTTATCTAAACAACTGGATGCTCAACAATTGCAAATCATAAAATGCAACGAGAAAAACAAAGTTTTAAAAGAACAAAATGCGTCACTTGCAAGAGATATTGAGTGTTATAAAATTCAGCTTTCAAATCAGGAAGACAAAATTAAACATACAAAAAGTTTTGAAAAAGCTTTTCAAGATTCTTACAACAAAGAACAAGATCTTCAACGCAAAATGCAAGATTTAATTGAGTCAAACGGAAAGTTGATTTCGAAACTCGAAAGTGAAAAGTGTGAATTGAAAATGCAAGTTGTACGTCTTCAAACAGTACTTTCAAAAACAGAAACAGAATTGTCAAGTTGTAAAAAGGATTTTTGTAAACATAAAATACGAAAAAGGAAGTATATTAACGACTTACTTGGTGAGATTGTTGATCTTGAAAAACAACTCAAAGAATTTCGTAACATTGTTTACAAACACGGGAACTCTGTCACAACAATACAGAAATTTTCTTTAAAACCGAGACCCGATAAAGGATTTGCACTTTGCGATTTCAAATCAATGTTTCTTCACAAAGCATTCAAAGAAAATCCTAAGATTTACAGTATAGACCACATGCTTGATAATACGATTGTGCGTGCTATTGTTTTTGATACTGAGGAAGAAGAAGAACTTTAAGAAGAGAGTCGATAAAAAATGAGTTATGTTCAATATTGGACACCATATGACTATTCAAAAGCTCCACCTCTTTCTAAATCTTTTGTGACTCAAAAGGAATTACCTGAGAAATCTTGGTTTGTCGAAGAGTCATATGTTTCATCCTCTAAAGCGGCCCCTGTCCAAACTGTAGCACAAATAAATGGTCCTTTACCATCTTCCGGTGAACTTACACCATTACCAAAAACTTGTCGTGTCTTAAATTATTTCAAAACGTTTATGGAAGACATCGAAATTTTGGAGGAAACAATTGAACGTAATTCTGAAATAAAAATTGAAACTTTTCAATCCGCTTACGAGCGAGAAAAGAGAGATATTTTTCAAAAACAAATGAAGCCAATTGTTCAACACCTCCGTCTCTGTGCTACACGTTGGGATCAGGAACTTCAAAACGAGGTAAAAAATATGATAAACATTTTCAACTCAACTGAAAATGAGATTTTGGTTCAAAAGCAAAGAAATAGAGTTTTCAAAAATGATGCTGATCGACTCTTGGAACAAGTTCTCAGTGCTGATATTCTGTCTGTTATCATGAATGATCTTTATAAATCTGGTACTTCTATGCTTGTGGATGATCTTTGCGTGGATAATAACTTGATGAAAGTGGAATTAGAGACACTTAAACATGAGAATGAAAAGCTGAGAATAAAAAATGATGATGTGACAAAACAGTTTTCTAAAGAAATTTGTCAACTCAAACAAAGGCTTGAATGGTGTCAAGCTCAAAGTCTTAAAAAGGAATTGAAACTTCAAAGTCAAAATGTTTCAAACTCGTGTCAGCTTTGCAAAAACAATGAGTCTTTAAAAAGTCTTTGTCTCAAATACGAGAAAGAAATTGCGGATTTAAAAATTGAAAACGCCGAATGGCAACAAAACCGCGATGACATCAAATATTGCAATGGTTTACTTGAGTCTGAAATTCAGGATAAAAATCACATCATCATTGATTTAAAAGAGAAAGTTAAGCTACTTGAAAAAGGAAAAATGGTTGACACCACGGTGATAGCACCAGGAATGTATAAATTAGACAAAACTGATAAAGGAAACGTTGTTCAAAATACTAATGTTGCTAACTCCACTTCTACAGGACTAGTCTCCCCTACTAGCGTTAGCAGACCCAAGTGAAAAAGTAAAAAGACGAATAGGCTCTGGCAACGTAAGAGAGGATCACTAGAAGCTCAAGGAGTAGAAGATCAACTTAGGAATTTGAATAAAACTCATGTTGCATCAGATTTAGATTCTAATCTGGCAAATTCTAATCAAAATCTAAATGTAACGAATGATGAACCTTTGAATGTTTTGAATATTAATGCATCTTGTGTGTTTTGTCGTAAAAGTGTATCATCTGGTGAACATACTAAGTGTATAGCTAATTCTCTTCTTAATCGTCATAAGAAACGTAGGACACGCATTCCTTCTAGGCCCACTACTGCCTCTAAGTCTATTTTAGGAAAGCCGCCCTCTACGGTTTCTAATGAAGTAGAAGTTACCCCCATAAGTGCCGAGAACAAATCTAGGACACAGCCAACCACTAGTGAATTCACCATTAAGAAAGCACGAACTAGTTGGAATTGGCAACGTTGGTTACAACAAAAACCAGAATTTAAATGGATTCCTAAATTGTTGAATACATGTGCTTCTAACCAACAGGAACCCGCACTTTCAATGGGTTCCACCCTTACTTCTGTTCCATCCGTGTCTTCTTCTTGTGATGCAGATGGTACAGATTGTTCTCTGGATTGTTGATAGCGGATGCACCCGACATATGACAGGCAATCTCAAACTGCTACAAAACTTTGTCTCAAAGTTCATTGGTACTGTCAGATTCGGGAATGATCATTACGCTTTAATCATGGGATATGGTGACTATGTCAGTGGGAACATTGAAATAAGTCGTGTTTATTATGTGGAAGGCCTTGGACACAACCTTTTCTCAGTTGGTCAATTTTGTGATGGGGATCTAGAAGTTGCATTTCGTGAGAAAACTTGCTTTGTTCGTGACTTACAAGGAAATGATCTAATGTCTGGTTCACGTGGATCCAATCTTTATACAATATCAATGTCAGATATGATCGCAACATCTCCGATATGTCTTCTCTCCAAAGCGGAATCGACTAAATCTTGGTTATGGCACAAACGTCTTTCGCACTTGAATTTCAAAACGATGACTGATCTTGCTCGTTATAAACTTGTTGATGGATTTCCAAGATTCCGATTTACCAAAGATCACTTATGTTCAGCCTGTGAACAAGGTAAAAGTACTCGGGCTCATTTTCCTTCTAAACCTGAGCACAGTACGAATCATGTCTTACAATTGCTACATATGGATTTGTGTGGACCGATGCGTGTTCAAAGTATCAACGGTAAACGCTACATTCTTGTAGTTGTGGATGATTTCTCCAGATGGACTTGGGTTTATTTCTTACGAAGTAAAGATCAGGCTCCTTCAATGATCATCACCTTTCTCACTAAAATTCAAGTTCAGTTACGCAACACGGTCCGAATAGTCAGAACTGACAATGGAACTGAATTTAAGAATCAGACACTTCGGTCATATTTTGAGAAAGTGGGAATTGAACATCAAACATCTATTCCTAGAAGCCCAGAACAGAATGGAGTTGTTGAAAGACGCAACAGGACGTTAGTGGAAGCTGCTAGAACTATGTTGATTAATGCTCAATTACCTGATTACTTATGGGCGGAAGCTGTTTCAACTGCATGTTATACCCAAAACCGTTGCATGATCACAAAACGCCATCGCAAAACACCTTATCAAATTGTTCACAAAAGGAAACCTAACATTGACTACTTTCATGTATTTAGAGCACTTTGTTATCCGAAAAATGATCGTGATGATTTAGGGAAACTTAAAGCAAAGGCTGACATCGGCGTGTTCGTTGGATACTGTGAAAATTCCAAAGATTTTCGGATATGGAATCGTCGTACAAGAGAAATTCAAGAAACCATTCACGCTAATTTTGATGAACTCACACAAATGGCTTCTGAGCAACACAGCTTAGGACCCGAATTCAACCATATTCACTCTCCGGAATCTTCGGCTGAACCATTGCCACTCAACCGCAAAGAATTGGAAACCTTGTTTGCTCCACTATTTGATGATACAATTGAATACCGTTCTACTGAGGTCTCACCTAATTCCGCTGCTCAACCTGAAAACATTCCAGTACCAGACTCACCTCAACAAACTACTACAACTGTTGAGAGAAACGGTCCTCCAATTGCATCACCATCTACAGCAGAACAAACTGTTTCTAACTCCCACCATTCAGCTGAAGATCCAACACCACAATCAGTTCCACAACCCGCAGAGCATGATCCTGATGCGTTCTTCAACCCGTTTGCACCGGCTCCTCCATTTCCTGATATAGCTGAATCATCTACACGCAATTTGGATCCTGCTAACATGCGAGATACTTATCAACTACACCCTTCAACACACAAATGGACTCGAGACCATCCACTAGTTCATATTATTGGTCATCCAGATGCACCTGTAATGACAAGACAACGACTTCACACTGATGGAGAAACTTGTATCTATGCACTCACAGTTTGTCAAGAAGAACCAAAGAACATTAAAGATGCAATGACTTATGACAACTGGATTGAATCTATGCAAGAGGAATTTCAGCAGTTCATCCGATTGGAAGTCTGGGAATTAGTTGAAAGACCTGACGGAGTCTTTGTCATTGGGCTGAAATGGATTTGGAAAAATAAGCTAGATGCAGAAGGAACTGTCATACGTAACAAATCACGCCTGGTAGCGAAAGGATACTCTCAACTAGAAGGACTTGATTTTGCTGAATCCTTTGCTCCAGTGGCTAGACATGAAGCTGTTCGGATCTTTTTGGCCTATGCTGCACACAGGAACATGGTGGTTTACCAAATGGATGTGAAAACAGCATTTCTTAATGGAGAACTCCGTGAAGAAGTTTATGTTAGCCAACCAGAAGGCTTCGTTGATCCTGAGCGTCCTAATCACGTTTACCGACTCAAAAAGGCACTCTACGGACTCAAACAAGCCCCACGGGCGTGGATGCTTAGACACACGCAAAAGTACATCTGGTGGATTACAATTTCTCGGAGATAAACTTGTGTCATGGCAATCAAAGAAGCAGGACTGCACATCAATGTCGTCAATTGAATCTGAATATGTAGCCATGTCTGCTTGTTGTGCTCAAGTCATATGGATGAGATCACAACTTAAGGATTATGGCTACCTATTCAACAAGATTCCAATCTACTGTGATTCCAAGAGTGCCATTGCTATCTCCTGCAACACAGTTCATCATTGCAAATCGAAACACATCGATCTCCGATATCACTTCATCAAAGAACACGTTGAAAAGGGTACCGTTGAACTTTATTTTGTTGGGACTGAGTACCAATTGGCGGACTTACTTACCAAATCTTTAGCACCATCAAGGTTTGCGAGTCTAGTTCACCAAATTGGTATGCGATGTTTGACTCCAGATGATCTGGAAAAGTTTTTAAAACACAATTGATCGTCAAACATCAAACTATCTTTGTAAATATGTTATCAAAAAAAAAGAAAAAAAAATTCCTTATTCAAAATATGCAAGTTCACAACGTTTTTTTCTGAAAAATCATTATAAAATGCATATCTTGAGGGGGAGACAGAATTTTTTGTTAACTTCTTTATTTTTCTTTATTTCTCAATTTTCCTCATCACTATTCTCTCTCAATCTCGACTCCTCTTGAACCATTGCTTGTTAAAATTTTCCAAATTACTTCTTATGGTTGGTTCAAGAGGGTGCCACATCCAGAATTCTCGTAACCTTCCTTTCGGTCTCCTAAGTCATTAAGTCGTTTTAAAACTCAAGGGACTAAATGTGTGTTATTTATAACACTTTCTTTGGTTATACAAGTAGAGGGACCAAATGTGTTAATACCCTAAACTCATAAGTATATCATATGGTTTTCATAACTGCTACTCTTAATTTCCAGTCATTCATACTAAACCAAACGCGACCCATAAATTTTTTTTTTCTCTCAAAATCAAGACTTTCAAGACCCAAGTTATTCATTGATTGTGAGTGTTCACAATTGACTTATTTGTTATCATTACATGCATTCTAATTGTTAAATATGTGTCAAATCGAAGGTCTAGGGTTTGTGTGTAATCCGATTTGGGTGTTTCTGGTATGTTGTGATTTAGGCTAATTAATTGATATGGTCAATTGCGGCATGTCCCAATGTACCTTAATCCACTATACCTTGAGTTAAATTGCCTCATCCTAGTGTATATAGGTGATGTTTAACTTTCATAAGCCCAATTTTTCCTTGTTTATGACTATCACTGGGATTAGGTGTAGTTGATGAGTGTTAGACTTATAATTTGGACTCACAATCATTGAGGAACACTGCGAATTTGAAAACCTTGGTAAACATCGAGTTTGAATAATGGATTATCGAGTTTGGTTTTTTACTCTGCTTGTCGAGTTAAGTTAAATAGTTATCGAGTTAGATGCATTACATGTGACTTAGTGAGTTTGAAATGATTCATGCTTAATCGAGTTTGTGATTGTTTGTGTCAAAGTTATCGAGTTTGATGACATGTGTGCATATCGAGTTTGAGACTCGTCTGTTTATCGAGTTTGTAACATGTGGTGGCTATCGAGTTTGAAACATCTAGTGACTATCGAATTTGAAACATCTTGTGCTTATCGAGTTTGAAACACTTTGTGACTATCGAGTTTGATGATTGAATGGTTATCGAGTTTGGAACTTATGTGCTTATCGAGTTGGGAACCAAATTGTTTTTCGAGTTAGATACAACTTTCTGAGTTTGAAGAGACTTTTCGAGTTTGAAACAAATATTTTTCGAGTTTGAATCCACCTATCAAGTTTGGAACCAAACTGAGTTTTTTCAAGTTTGAAACAATGTCTTATCGAGTTTCAAGAAACTTTTCGAGTTTGGAACCATAATTGAGTTTTCGAGTTAGAAACTACCTTTTGTGCTTGTAAAAGATTTTTCGAGTTTGGAACCATAACTTGTTTATCGAGTTAGGAACATACATGGGTTTATCGAGTTTGGAACCAAACCTGTTTATCTAGTTAGGAACATACATTGGTTATCGAGTTTGGTACCAAAAGAACCTATCGAGTTTGAAACTTAAATTTTTTCGAGTTTGGAACAATCATGGGTTCCAAGCTTATCGAGTTATGTACAAAACTGTTTCAAGATTAAGTCAAAATTATTTGTCAATTTGAGTTATTAATTTCTTACTTATTTCACTCCGAGACAGGAGTTTCGAAATGGAACCATCACGTATGGGTTCTAGTTTTTCCATTTTTATGAAAAGAAATGCTGCCGAAATTTTTTCAAAAATTTGTCAGGTCATGGATTTTCTTTAATGGGAAAATGATCGCGTTTCATGTTTATCTAAGAGTTGTGATTGATTCTTATGAGGATTGTGTATGTCTCTTGGGTTGATTTATCCTGAGTTGTATATGTGATATTGATTCTATCTTAGGCGATTGTTCTTCGGACATTATTCTTTTGTCTAACACTAACGAGCTAATCACCACGTGGCTTTTGTTGGTTTATGTATCATTTCAGGTCTCCTAGACACGAATTGATTCAAGGAGATGAAAGAGTAATCGCTAAGACAAACCATAGGATAGATCTTGACTCAATCACATGTCATGATACTTGTGCAATCATTCTGGAACTACTTAAGAGACACTTCATTTACAACCTCCTCACCATCACCACTGAAGTACCTGAAGTCTACTTAACACAGTTTTGGGAGACTGTTGAAATCAGCAAAGATGAAAAGTCACTGGGGGTTCACCTTGATCACAAACTTGTTGTGTTTAATGTTCAAACTCTCCGTACTGTTCTTGGTTTGCCGAATCTCAAGAAATTCTCTCATATGCTGTCATTATCAGATGTTATCAAACTTCTTCGGGAACTGCAGTATGATGAATCAGTAATCCAACTCAGAAACATATCCCACGTTGACAGGAAATACATTCCACAACCCTGGCTCACACTTTACTCAATTCTCACCAACAGTTTAACTGGCAGAGAAACTGGACATGAACATCCTACTCTAGAAACGATGCAGATCTTCTGGGGGGTTGTCAAACAAGCTCAAATAGACTATGCTCGACTAATTTGGGTGGACATGGTTAATCACGCAAGACAGTTTCTTAAATCGTCTACCTCAAGAATTCCATTCTATAGATTCACAAAGTGTCTCATTGCTCATTTCATGGAGAAATACACTGATATTGATCGTAGATCGGAAGACAAGAAACACACCCCTTCTGTGGATCATAAATACTCTAAAACCAGGATTCAGAAGACAAACACTAAAAAACAAGGAATGAGAATTCCCGATAATCTTATACCTGATGATGTTCGGGACACTGAGGCATACATTTTGTATGATGAAGCTCAGAAAATTGGTAAAGTGGATTTGACTCAGACGAAGAGAAGGAGAACTTCTAAAAAGACAACTTCAACAGCCTCTACAATCAAAACAATTCCCAAATCAAGAACCAAAAAGGTCACAAGAGAGCTGAAGAAGAAAGTGACAACTCTTCAATATGAACCTACAGATGATGAAGGAAATGCTCAACGGGAAACAGAAACTGAAAAACTCGCAAAGTCTTCAAGCAAGAAGGCAGATAAGGGAAAAGCTTTAATAACTCAAGAAGAATCAGTAACCTCACCGATGTCTGAATCCGAAGAAGATGAACAAATGCAACTAACCTTAAGGAAAAGCAAAGAATCGGAAGTAGAAAGAATTGCAAAAGTTACTAAGAAAGGTGAAGGTTCTGGAACTCAAGAGCCGGTAAGCCCAACTCCAGAATCAGAAAGAGATGATCAAACATCAGAAGAAACGCATTCACAAACCGAATCATCTTCTGAACAAGGTGATGATAACTCTGAAGATGAAGCTGAGTCATCAAGTTCTGATCAAAACGAATCACTCGATAAACCGGCTGAAACTGAAGTTGAAGTTAAAGCCTCAAAAGACAAAGACGATGAGGAATCCGAGAATGAAGAGAGTAGCGATGAGGAAGATAAATCGGACAGTGAAGAAGTTAATGATGAAGAAGAAGTTAATGATGAAGAAGATGTGAATGATGAAGATGATGAGGAGTCGGATGGTGAGAAAAAGGATGAGCTACTTGAAACTAGTCAAGATACCCCTATTGACATTGTAGGAATCGATGAAGGACAACCAACAGCTCAACCACAACAACAACCTTTATCACAACCTCAAAGTCATCCTCTGCTAATCCCTAATACAACTGTGGTTCACTCAAGCCTGTTGAAATAATTACATGATCAATACAACGCGCTCCAGTCACAAGTTAATGAACAAAAGCTTGTTATTGAAGCATTCAAAACTTATAAAGTTGATGAAGCAGTTGAGGACCAGGTGAAACAGAGATTACCGGGGGAAGTTCAGAAGTATGTTGAGAAGGAACTTCCTTCTGCTGTGAGGCACTATGTCAACAGGAATCTTGCAGAGATTGTTTCTCATAGGTTTCAAACTACACCAATCACTGTTCAGACTGTACCTCCAAAACCTTCCATAAGTGATCTCAAAGGCAAATTACTGGAAGCTATTGTGAATGATCCGGAAGAAAATGATCTACGCAGAGCACTTATCAAGTCTATCAAGAAAGCTGAAAAGAAAAGTGAATCCTGCAAAAAGACTAAGGCCACTAAGCATCGACATAATGATTCCGACCCTGACGATCAGCCACAACCTGATAAGAGGAAGAAAGTGTCCGGTTCCACCTCCAGAGCTCCTACCAAAACCACAACCGCTAACGTTTCTGCTGATCCAAACCCTCATCAATCTACTGCGGATCCTCACCCCTCACAAACAACTGAAGATGCTGATGTCGATGTGGATGAAATCCCTCCACTTATTACCGAAACCATTACAGAACCGCCCACGGATGCTCAGTTAATTCCAGCTCCTGAATGGATTAACCCTGATGCTCCTTCCTTTAACTGGTTCGATGAAATGGTTGATGCTTACCCTGATGACACTGAAGCTGAAGAAATGCCTGAAGGATCAATTATAGGCTTCACAAAAAGAATTAAAAAGGTGATGCAGACTCAAAGACTTCAGTTGTCTGACTTAGTTAAGATTCGCAAAGCAGGGTTCACCAAGTTCAAAACATGCACAACTACTGAACTTGAGTTCGAATATAATGTGGAAGAGGTTGCAAGAGCTCTGTCTGAAAACATTACTTGGGAAAAGAGACCATCTTGGGACAAACTCTATCATGGCACGGAACCTCTCGTTGATGAGTTCAAATATCAAGATTTTACTCAACCGTTACCCCTTGTTGGTCCTCCAAGTGATCCTAAGCTTCCCAAGCAATACTTCTTCAACAAAGACCTTCTCTATCTTATTCATGGGAGCACGGATTCGAATCACCGTTATGCTACATCTCTCACCAAATTCAGAGCTGCCTCATATCCGCTGGAAACACTAGAAGATCAAATGAGAGGCTTGCATTCCACATCCATCTCCAAATATAATCATGAAGCTGCCTTATGTACGCTTCCCTGGCCAGAGATGCGTAAATGGTTCTACAAATACAAGCTGACATTCCGATCCAACCACAGAGTCTTCTCGAATCATCGCATTCTTGCCATCACAGCAGTCCCAAATACCGAGAAGAGATATGGATATAACTTTCTTGATAAAATTGAGGTCCGCCGAAGTGATGACCAAGTTTATACATTCAGTGAAGCTGACTATCATCGCTTGAACCTCAATGACATTGCTGACATATACTTGCTCAAGGTTCAAGGCAAACTTCATAACCTGTCCGGTAGCCTTCAGTATGATGTCATCAACTCCATTTTGCTCTTCATGCGCCAAACCATCATCAAAGCAAGAGTCGAAGATGCACAACTCGGGGTCGAAAGTTACCAAAAGTCACTCAACTTTACTGCTCCACAGTTATATCCTCCTAACATCCCGCGTTTAAGACCTTTCATCTTCAACAACAAACCTTTTGGAGTGATTTACCCGCACAACGAGAGTTACCGTTTCATGAAATACGAAGAGATTCATAAGTTCGGGGATCAGACTCTCAGATTTGTCAGAATTCAGCTGAATGAAAAGCTCAAAGAATATCGTAGTGGAATTAAAGTGGGATGGAATAAAAGAGATGTGAAAGAAGCACTTAAGTTCTTGGCTAGGATTGATCAAAAGCTGAGGTTCAGGGAGCAGATACGCACTTTGGAGAGCTTGGTTGGAGCAAGGGAACCGATTCCTGACATTCTCACTTACCGCCGTCCGAATACTCCTCGAGCATGATCATGTTGGTATAACATTAACACTGTTTCATCATAATTTTTTCTTCACCTATAACTATGGTTTGTGCACACATAACAGTGTACAACCCGTGCTTGTAATTAAAGGACCCTGAGGTACGCTTCAGTGCCTCAATCCTCATATAAGGAGCGAAGGCTTCTTACTTTTGAGTAGAATTAATCAAACACTTTCTGATTTTCATAATTCTGCTCAAAAGACAAGTATTTCACCTCAATGAGTATTCACTTGTTGAGGGAGAGCACTTGAAAACTCATCGTTTTGGAAAAACAAAAGTTCTTGTTGATATCTCCCCATAAGACTCAAAAAGCATATTTTAATCAAATGTTTCTCCAAAAACAACATCTTATATGCTATTTTTGAGGGGGAGAAAAGGAAAGTGATTAAAATATGAAAGTTAAAAGTTGCTGAAATGTCAAATCTCATGCGAGCTAGACTCAGATTCACCCAGGAATTGACGAAACATAAAAGTTAGTAAAATCGAAAAGACTTTTCCTCGACGGGTAATAACATCAAGTTAGTTACTAGAGCTAGTTGTCACCTAAAAGCTGACAATGGAACTCTTTAACTAGCCATGTAAGCGTGTCTCGAAAAGGATTAGTCTTAGTAGAAATGTACCATTTCGAGAAACTTTCTGTGGACTTGACCAGGCCGGGTAATAACTTCAAGCTAGTCTAACTAGTGATGTAAGCGTGTCTCGAATCGGTCTTGTTCACTGAAAGTGGATCAATTCAAAAAGTGCTCGCTCCTCCCGCATGTGCAAATTTATTAAATACATATGAGCACATGTGAAGGGGGAGCCCTTCATAAACACAAAACTCTCAAAGTGTTAACCAAAATGTTTGATAATCACAAACACTTTGAGAGATTTTCTCAAAAGGTTTCTTGGCTATTTTCGGATAATCACGGAGTTATAAGGTGATTAAGATAGGAATTACCGTCCTATGATCCGCCAGAGCCGGAGGGATCTACCCAAGGACACCACCAATAGTTAGAACTAGAAGTCCTTAGGTACGATACGAAAAAAGGAGTAAAGAATGAAAGGAGAAAGAAGGGGTTGAAGAATTAAAAAGAAAAGTAATGAAAAGGGTGAAAAGAAATAGCCCTCCATGTGATTCAACCTTAGGGCAGACATCGGGTTCAACTCATATGCTACTGGTTGTTGCTAAGGCAACACCGGTATTGAAGATTAAGTCGTCATAGACCCAGTGACGCAATGCACTAAACCTTCTTAACCACTCAAGTTCTCTTAAAAGAGCTTGTTTCATTCTCACGGGGAACCAGCGTAATCTATCGACTTATCTCTTAGAGATAGTTGATATTGAAGCAGGAGACCTCTCCCTAGTCTCCGTATAGGAAACCTAAGTGAGCACTTATCGAGTCTAGAGCCATGAGATACATCAAAGATCTCTTAGGAACACTTAGTATTTCTACAACTGGTGTTCTACATCAATGGGCACCAGCTGTAAATTATCGAGTCCTTCGCAGATCTTAGCAATCTGCCGAGAACGTTTATGAGAGAATTACATATGTATTTCTCAATGATTGAACGGAAATTCCTGCCAGGGTCAACATCAAACAGCCCTGACAGCAGGTCACTTCGGTAACCCCACAAGGGTTACGCTTAGTGTTCATGGTGGTTCTTTAGCGATCTACAGTCGTGGAGTGATCCCCAGCGACTCACCCAGTCATTGAGCTACCTAGTAGGTCTCGTAAGCTCCTTCGGTAGTATCTGATATGGGAACCGCCTGGATAAGGATTAGAAGGAGTCTTCACAATATGCTGTTGACAAGCTCTAATTCCTTATCTGTAAGTACCGGTTGATTATTGCTAACTGTTTACTTGCAGGTACATCTCCTCCATGATGGTAGATTCCAGCATGCTTATACATACATCTTGAAGCAAATGTACGCTCCCCCAAAGATCTTAGCACCACAAAGTTCAAAGAAAGATTCTACGCCAAAAAGAAGAATCTGCAAAGAATAAAGACTAAAGATCTAAGTGTATGCAAAGGAACCTCGTGCTTTCATAAGTCAAAATCCAAAGATGTATGAGCATGCTGGAATGGCGGACGACCACCACAGACACAGAAGTAACGATTGGCAGACAACTTCATAACATGATCACCATCACATCAACAAAGAACGAAGTACAAAGAGCGATGAAAGATTATTCTAACTATTTTTGAGGACGTCGACCACAAAGTCAAAGTATAGAAGATGACGACGTCAAGCAACCTTTGATGACCGACTCTTAGGGGGAGATTGTTGGGAATAGACTTTATTGTTTCAAGTGTCGGTCATTGAGTTTTGGTATAGGTTGCATTATTTACTTATAACATTAGTTATTTTATGTATTTTGTAAGTTTTATGCTTGGTTTATAGGTTTGGATAAAGTCTAAGGGCTAAGTATGTCATATTGTCTAAGTTTAGAGAAGCCCTAATCCTTACCTATAAATACCTATGTATAACCTCATTTTGAGGTTGGTTGGTTCACTAGTAAGGTTATTAGTCTCTTATTTTCATTAGGTGTTCCTTCCACTCTCTCTCTCTACTTACTTTCTCTCTCTAGAATTCTTAAGTGATTATGTTGTAGAAATGGTGACCTAACAGAGAGTCTAGGAGAATTTATTGATGATAAGTTAACCCAAGTTGTGTTTGGAAGACCTTTCAAAAGGTTGACCAACCTTGATGAAAAACTTATAGAAGGGTTAATTACATTCTCGGATGGGGATGAAGACTTTGTCTACCAAATGCCCCGTGCACACCCTACGTTCAAGGATTTTCCCATGGAGAAGTGTAGTAGGTATCCGCCCATAGAAATGCTAAGTAAGAATGATAAGAGAAAAGGGCTTAAATATACTCATGAAAAGAATAAAAAATACTATCGCGGATGTTTAGAGTTAGGAGATGATTATAAAAAAGATGAGGTGACTATTAGATGGCTCACACTTGGTTATGTGAGCATAAGCGATACACGGTAACCCATGACCTTGAGTCTAGCTACAAGACTCGTAAATAAAGAAAAGCGCTTCTTGGGAGGCAACCCATGCTTTGTGTGATTTTATTTTGTTTGTTTGTTATTTGTTTCCGTATGCATACTTTATTTTTATTGTTGGTAAATCATATTTCTAAACTAAATAGTGGAAATACTTTACTTTGTTGTTTTGGCCTAGTCTTAACTCCACCTAAAAGTATTTTTTGCAAAAAGATAAGTGTAAGGGGAAACCCCAAATATGTTTTTAAGAAACAAACCGATCATGATTCTCCACAATATTAAATGGACATGTATATTCGTATTTGTTAGAGTCAAATGCTTGTATCGAGTCATAGTGATGTTTTGCAGGATTTTCCAGGAAGTAGGACCAAGTTTTTCCAGAAATTTTTCGGAAACTTAACATAAGAATTTCTGCAGGTCACTTCTGACGGCGTCACGAGTTTACTCTTGACGGCGTCACGTGTAAAAACCTGGAAATTTTACCAGTTTTGTTTTTCTAACGGAGTTTTAAAGTTTTTGTTGAATTATTAAGTTTTATAATCTCCAGGAAATCTGCAAACTTCATTCCACAAGCATTATATCTTATCTTGTTTTCTAGGATTTAGTAACTTATGTAGATTGCCGCAGATTTTATGCGAGGTTGCTTTGTGTTTGTTTTCTCAGGTTTTACAGGTTATGTATGACAAGAAGATGATTTATATTCTGGAAGGGAAGCTTTGATTGTTCATTTTCTTGGAGGAAGATCTAACCTGGCCACCTTATTATCCATACCGAGCAAATCAGGGGAGTATTTGATTTCATTTGTTTTACTTATTTCACTTTTACATTCTTTACTTGAACATTGGGGACAATGTTCATCTTAAGTGTAAGGGGAGGGTAAAATGATGATACCTTACAAATACACTTTCGCTTGAGTTTGTTTGTTTAATAGTAGATGTGTAATAAAACTATGAGAAATACTTGTTAGTGCAATTTTAGCGCCAAATTTAATTTTTTTTACAACATTTAGGAGTGAACTTTAGCCTTAGCAAAGCGTCTCATGGATAGGAGATTGTATGACTAGCACATAACCGTACTTTCAGAAAAATTTTCCACCCAAATATGTGAGGTTCGCCTTTAGATTTGATAGGAAAAGCATTTATTATTAGTGCTTATGAGTGTACCGGTAGCATTTAGATTCTAGAACTTGCGTTAGTGATGCATCCCGAGACCGCTAGTGAGACTACATTCGTGTAGTAGGATTTACTACATGATAAGAGGCATTAGGATCACCCTTGTGTTAAACCCGTATCATAATTACTTGACCATTCAAGTCATATTACTTGGCTAGTTAAGTCAACTAATTTTCCCACACCCTTAGCGTTGTACTCATTTTTAGTACACGAAACCCCTAGTACACCCCTACGAGCCTATCTTTTCGTTTCTAACTTTAAGCATTTTACTTAAAGGAAGAATTTGTTACACCCCACTTAAATGTACACCCAAATCGCCTTAGTCTTCCGTGTATGCACTCATTTTTAGTGCATTATTGTTATTTGTTTAAACCCTAAGTTAACTATCTAATTGATTACATGGTTGCTAAGTCGAGTCATATCCTTGTACATATTGTTTTGGGACGATTGGGACTCATGGGTAAAGTACTTATTTTATGGAGTAATGGGGAAGAAAATAATTTATTACCCCCATATGTACGTTAATTTTAAAAGTGCTCCAAGTGTTTTGATTTTTTTAATTCGAGTCATTAGATTAGTTTATTTGTAAAGTATGTAAAAATTCAAGTGTAAGGGGAATTTTCATTCCCTATGATGTATTATTTTGGATGGTAGGGTAAGAGTGTATGCAAAAAAAAAAAGAAAAAAAAATCGAAAAATCAAGAAATAGAAAAAGAAATAGAAAAAGAAAGAGAGAAAAAAAATATACGGACTACCATCCCGTTTTATTCTATGTTTATTTTATGTTTTTGTTATTTTTCATTTATTAGCTTAAGTCTAGTCTAGTCTGGGCTTAGCAACGCCATATTGTACATGTAATTAACCAAGATTGTTAACTCGCCACCAGTAAAGACTGCCTATATCCAACAAAACTGTGTATTTCATATCCCTACACCTAACGTTACAACCCTTTAAAAGACCTCTTTGATAGTTTATCCTAGGTGCTTACGCCATGTGGTGGAGGTTTGATCCTTTCCCAAGCCTATGGTAATCTATTTTGCTATGACAGGTAGTGAGAGATGTTTTCCATTTCCATATTGTAATTTATACTTTATTACACCCGAGAGATGTGAGTATCTAAACACTATTTGTGAGGTGCTAGTGTATGACCTCCGTGCTTGTCTTTGGTCTTTAGTGGAACGATTATTTGTTGTAATTACTTTTATATTAGTGTTAAATGACCCCTAACTTGTATTTTGAGTAGAATAAAAGCGCATTTGCTTGAGGACAAGCAAATCTCAAGTGTAAGGGTATATGATGAGGCGAAAAATGAACCACTTTTATGGGGTCATTTAAGCCCGGAATTGAATTTATTTGATCAAATATTGCCTTAAATCGTTCCTTTTGTGATTTTAGGTACTTTGGAAGTGAAATCTGGAAAAGGAAGCAATTCGGACGTTTTTGGAGCATAAAAGTGAAGAAAACGTCAAAGACTTAATTTTCCAAGCTGGGAACAGTAGGTGACGGCGTCAAGAGCATTTTCCTGACGGCGTCAAGAGTAAATTTCATGACGGCCCAGTACATAAATGAAGGCGTCACAAGGTAGAGTGTCAAGAGTAAAATACGTGACGGCTTGGAAAAAGTTAATACATGACGGCGTCAGATGTAGATCAAGGCAGTCTGAGAATTCTTTTGGCGGCGAGATGACGGCGTCACCCATTTGTTCTTGACGCCGTCAGACTCGGTTTTCTATATATAGTTTTCTAATTTTCATTCATTGAGAGGAACAAGTTTGGAGAAACCCTAAGGCCGAACCATATACGATTTTTACAGGTTTTTCAAGGGTTTTCAGCCCTTGAACCCTTACATGTGTAATTGAGATAAATGTTCTTTTAATTCAATCAATATGTCTATGTGTTGGTTGTCTATATCTTGTGCTTGTCTTGATTCCACCATGCTAGGCTAGATTTATCTTGTGTTTGCTTAGATATAATGAAACCTAGATATTGATTATGTGTTGATTACTTGTTTATGGTTGTATTGGATGAATGATTTCGATGTTAGGCTTAAGAAAACTGGCAGATCTCCAAATGGTAACATGCTTGAACGTCTTAGGAAACATGAACCGATGTGTACTAGGTTTTATTGGTTGTATTTAATGCATGAGTAAATTCTAATGATCCCATGTTAGGAGCTTCTTAGCCGGCTCGACATAGGAGTGAAGTAGGCACTCATAGGATTGGGGAGTTAAGTACGCCACCCCATGAATGGTATTAAGGAATGCAATCCGTCATCCACGCAACTATAACAAGTAATTAACGTGTAAAAGATATCTAGGGAGTAGTGAAATCTAAGTAAACACATTTCTCCACTTATTGCTCACAACCTTAGTTTCATTTAGTTTTATTTTCATTTCTAGTATTTTATTTTGATTGCATCTTAGTATTGGGTTAGTTGACTAGCAACTAATTCCGCCCAAATCCTTCAAACCCGAGATTTTTACTTGCTTTCTAAAAAATATAAAAATACAAAAATAATCATCCTTCACCTCTAGAACTAGTATTTAGGTTTTCTAATCCTAGCGACACTATTCCTAGCTGAACGATCAATCCCCCGGTACTTGTCACTATACTATACTACAACGACCAGGTACACTGCCTGGTGGGGGCTGTAAGCTTCTCAAGATCCCTTGAGAGGTAAAGCCTGGGTGCAATCCCTACGCATCAATTAGAAACAAAAGGATAATAATAATGAGAAATCATTGAAAGGTTTTTCCAAGAGCCTTACTCGAGTTGTACTAGAGGCATCAAAGTGTTGCTAGACGTTAACCGATGTGATTACACTATTAAAATATGTCCAAGTGGGAGCTGTTAGTTTATGGACATTATTTTAGTAGTCGTATGTTAGGATCGAACTCGAGATCATGGGATTGCACACTTTACGTATGAGACTCGATGTTTAAATAATTAATATAAAATGTTATTTTTAATTATTTAATTCACAATAAACGACTAAAGAGCGTTAGGTAATTAATGAAATTGACTAACGGTTGGTAAATGTCAACGGGATACGGAGAAAGTAAAACAAGACAAGAGAAGGTTCTAGAAATCCTCTCTTGAGCTTGTTTTGGTCGAAACTATGGAATCCCACATCGGAAACTATAGCAAACTTGATATCTATCATAAGGGTATAAATACATCCCCATGTATTCATCCTTTGATATACTTGATTTCAATAGAAGGCCAAACTTCTTCTTTTCCTCTCTTGTTCATAGGACAACGAGCAAAACCCCAAGAAAAGGGATTTGCGAGTAACCTTGAACATTACAAAGTGTTTGAAATTTATTGTGATCAAGAACTAGCATTCACATTGAATCGCTAATAGTACGTGTGTACAAGAACGTGATACAATCACACTATTGATTGATTATTGGATTGAATTACAAAAGAGGTAAGGGGTAATTCTTATAATCCACATAAACCCTAATTATGGTTCTTGATTTGAAGATTGCAATTGATTCTTGTTCGGGCTACAATCACAAAGGTATGTTTACTATTTATATTTGATTAATTAATTACATGTTATATGATCTTGTTATAATTGCTTCCGCTATGCTCTCTTGATGTGTTTGGTTTATTTTATATGATTGTCATGATATCATAATTCCAACATCCCCCCCCCCCCCCCCCCGCCCCCCGACACCCCGGATCCCACGAGTGAATCGAAAGTAATGGCCTAGCACATTACAAATACAAATAATGAAAGCCTCTAACACAACCCAATCCAATCTCGCCCTAAGATAGGGTGTTCATAATTCAGGCAAAATTTACAAAAATTGAAAAGATTGTCATTCATTTTTACGTCCCAAGAGGAAGAGTTATTAGCCACGTGTTATGCTGCGGTTTCCGAGAAAGAGTTGTTAGCCAAATATTTTTATTTTAATAAATGGAAAATTAGTTATTTTGAAACAAATGGGAAAGAAAAATGGTGGGCCTCAAAATTGAGGTTTTGGCTTGAGTTAATCGGAAAGGTGTTTTTGGGTATGTGAGTGAAAGGAAGTGAAAAGCGGAAATGTTGAGGTGACAGTTTGGCTTGAGCCACTGCACCTGATGTGGTTCGGATGTGTTTGCATTAGTAATCAATCACATTTTGTCATTTATAGAAAAGATATTTCTATTTATACCTTATAAGAAAGTAATGAATAACACAGTTAAGAAATTGACATGAAATCCAACATAATGATTCATAATATGAGAATTGATTTGCACATTTTGGGGATTGATTGGGACACTTCATCTATGCATTAAATACTTGTACAGTATTCAACATACTGCTAGTATGCATTCCGTACTTCTCAACCCATTCTAGAAATTGACATGAAATCCTACATAATGATTGATGACTAATTTACTTAAGGCTTTTGATTTGCACACTCCAAACTGTGTAATAGACAGTTGTGCATTTATTATATGTTGTCATCAGGTTATATATTTGAGTGTGCAAATAAGAAAATAGAGTGTGTCAATCAATTCCCCTTACTTAATGGACAAAAAAGGTTCTTTAGTCTGATGGTTTTTGCGGGCATTTCTGGTCCATATTTTCCGTTTACACAATCCAGTTCGACCTCGTGAATTCAATTCGGCCTTGGTACAAAAAGACTACGTTTGTATAGCAAGAACTACTATCATCTGATTTCCTTGTGCCAAGATTATTTAGTATAACTTCGTTTCCCATGTTAGCACTCCAAAAACAACATACTTTTGTAATGAGAACCATACTATTACATCCTCAACAAAATGACCGCAAAAAAATATGTGGTTATACATTCATTGTTTAAATAGTAGTATACAGTAAGTAACGAACAATACCATATCCCGCAAAACACTCAAGATTTATACCTAAAATGTGAATATGCTGTATAAATTCATCCGATGAGCCATGAATATTTGTAAACCATATACCTATGTACACTATTCTATATATAATGTATATATAAATGGGTTATTGTCAATTAACAGCGGTGAGAGGGTGTCGTGAGTCTTTCATGGAATGAGCACCAGCCTCGAGATGCTTTGCATCACCATTTGATAGTCTTGGAGAAGACGATTTTGAATCCCAAAAATGTTTCAATAGCTCATCAAATGGTGGGGTCCGCAGCTCCTCGATGGATGTGGTACTTGGTAGATTATATGGCCTTTGTCTTGGTGTTGAACATGATGGCTCGTCAACCTGTAAGACCCCATAGCCATTGAGTTACCAAACGTTGAAGGAACACACAACACACTATTGAATGGTGAAGAGAATATCTACACTTTTTTTCGCATTCAGATGGTTGTGGAAACAGATGAATATGATATTATATTGTACTAAACACAAGACTTGCATTCTATCACACAATGCTATTTATTTATATAACACAAAAGCGCAACTTACTGGAGGTACGAACTAAAACAATCCATGTCAAAGTTGAACCTCAAATCTCTATGTTAGAAAATCCAAGTCAATTAGCCAAATTTTGATCTATCTTTGCTCATAAAGCATCTGCACTAAGGGCAAGCTTTATCTTTCGCAACATGCTTAGTTATACTCATAAACACAAACCCACTAAGTTTGCTATTAACGCCTTAAAACCTATAGAAGTAAAAAGGTGGGTCCTTCAAGTTATAATTATGTAAGGAATCTTTAATTAGCTGATGTGAAATTGTGTCAAAATAATCTACTCCGTAGTATAGAATTTTTAACTTGCACGTGTCTTAGGGTGTTTTCCTTTTCAAGTAAAATGTTTGCAGCAGTTCACTAGAGTATTATTCACCAGATAAGCGATGTATATTATAGTTTGAAGGTTAGATGATGACAGTTACCGTGTAGTCATTCAGGAGGGTTTTTCCTGCATTATCTGTAATCTCTACAATCTTATCATAGTGTCCACCCTTGAGTTCCTTTAGCTCTCCACAACAAGGAACAATCATGGAATCAAGATTCTGATATGCACTGTGGTCAAGCTGTAAAGAGTCTGCAAGCAATTGTATTGAAAGAAAAAAGTTAAAAGTTAGTTTTAAATGGGTTAACAATTGCTTCAGAGAGTTACTCTGTAATTACTGAAGTTCCAAAACTAATTACTCACGGTCGATTGAAGTAAGGAGGTTATTGCTTGCAATATTTGTATCATTAAGTGCCGATGACACGGCAACTGAATACTGGGAACGCAAATTTTGACTGGCTTCTAGTCCTCCCCTAAAAGAAAGGTAAAAACAGTAAAATATATATATATAAAATGGTTCAATAAGACCTTTTAAGCAGTTCATTTTCTTCTCTATGTACTTACCCAACTATTTTTTCCACAGAAGCCACATTATTCTTCTCTAAACTGATCAAAGATTCCTGAGCGCTATTCCATTGTTGTGACCCCATATGCACCTTTTGCAAACTGCACAGATTCTTTCAAGTTAACGATAAATAATTAAGTTTACAAGAAATAATACTTCTGGCAACAAGGGGACCCACCAATTTTGTAGAACCTCATCCAGGTTTGTCTTTCCATTTTCAACTGCCGTAATGTCTTCAAGGTAGTGGGTTTCAGTCTTTGTAGTATAATCTGTCCATTCAACTATCACAGAAGAGCTTGATTCTTTCATGGTTGACATTTCCTGCTGGAATCTGTCGGTTCTACTCGCAGCACTTTTCCGTAGACCATTCACTGCTGTTGTAACCTATAGTATGTTCAATTGTTCAAATAATATCAGAAAAGATAAGCTCAACGATCTTTAATTATATACTAGTAGCATATTGTTCATACCAGTTCTTTCTTCCTCGCATTTGAACCTGCAAGCAGTTCTGCAACTTTCTCTAGTAGTTGTCTTTCTTCATTGGCAGCACACTCCTGAAAGCATAGAAGTGAGAAGACCAACACTACTTTTTAACAGAAATCATGTCCAAAAGTAATCGTTACCTCGAACTTTCTTTCAAGTTCAGATAATTTTTGTTCGTTGGCAGTCTGGCCCTCTTCAATTATTTGTGTCAATTTGGTTGCATGCATGTCTAGGGTAACGAAAAAGTTTGTGGTGATTTTAGAAATTGACCGCGAAGTTTCAACAGCTCTACCATGTGCCTGCATGGAATGTGAAAAGGGGGCGTATGAAATTTTATATATTAGGGAATGACACTGAAATAACTACAGCTAGTTAACAAAATCCAACCTCCCGTTGTTGCTGAGCATATGTTGCTAGTTTAGTTTCTTGGTTATGGAGAATATTTTGAAGATCATCAAGTAATACTTCAGCTTCTGATGCAATGCCCTTGAAAAGCTGTAATGAATTTGTGGACGTTAAAGTACTGTAGAATATGTGCATAGAAACAGAAACTTTCAAAGAATGTTTAATCAAAATTAGAACATACATCCCCAAGAGCAGAAGAGTTTTGAGAAACTTGTGAATTAAGACTTCCAAGCGTTGACCGTGAATTTCCATCAAGTTCATTTGCTAGATCATCCAGAGCTTTAATACCCAAACCATACATTGTTTTCAACTTGTCTAGACCAGCTCGAAGTTCTTCTGTAGCCTGTACCAGTGTATCCCCATATTAAAAAGCTGTATTTTCATCTCTTATTTATTCAGTCCTATCTGAATATTTTCTGGCTAATCATACCTGATCCTTGGTTGACACAAAAGATTGCATATCATCTTCCATGCCTTTCAGTTGTTGTTCTTGTTGTGTCACAGATGCTGCTACACTCTTATGCAAGATGTCGAGCTGTTTAGTTAACTGACATTGGAATTGCTGGACAAGTATTCTGTTCCCATCTTCTATTTTGTCCTTGCGCTCTAGAATATCAACCATTTTACAAAAATCAGGATTATTTCTGGCCAAATTTGGTAGATATATTTGATTTCTTGTTGTACATACCAATCTTGGTGAACAAATTAGACACATCTGAAGAAGCATTCTCAAGCTCAGCTCGAAGGTCAAATGCCCGCTCAACAAGAGCTTTTTCTGATAAACGTGAGGAACTTTGTTAGATTCACAAGTTTCAATATTTGCAAATACATCTTTATTTAAAATTATTAAAAATTCTTTTCAGCAACTATTAATTATATATCTGCAAAACTTGAAATTGGCTCACCAGACTTGAGAAGATTAAAGATGAGGAATTCCTTCTCTTTGATCGTTATATTTGCTTGTCTGTGCCGTTCTTCCAAATCCAACAACGAATTTTCAGTTTCTTGGAGCTTCATCTACAGGTGCAATAAATAAAATGATTATTTCATGCCTAGAAATGAAGATCTGATGCATTAGATAACTATTTAGAACAAAAGAACTTGAGTAACAACATACTTCTGTTCTCTCAAGCTTCCCAGTTAAATTTGCATTCACCAGCTGCTGGGAATTATATAGTTCCTGAAGCTCCATAAATTGCTGTTCACAGTAGTAGATTACAATCATTAGTCACCTTTTTTTGTATTAACTAAGATAACTGTGCCATTTTAAAGCCTTGATTCTACCTTTCCTCTTGATTCAGCATCAAGTTCCATTCGCTCTATTTTCTCAGCCATTGCCTGGAAAAAATAATTAAGAACAAAAAAACAAGAACTTCAATATTGGTTGCTAATTCAATTATCGCATCATTGCAGGTTGAAGGAGTGTAATATAGTGTACCTTCTTCTCCTCTTCCTCCTGAAGATATCTGTCTTTGGGTATGTAGATTCCATTCTTCTCTCTTGTAGCATAGACCTCTGGTCAACTCAAAAATCAAAGCATGTAAGAGAATAGTATCTGGATTAAGTAAAGGGGGAGGAAAAGGGGGCTCTTACCTTGCTTGAGCCGTTCAATTTCAGAGTACAGATCTTTCATCATTGCAGATTTCATCATCTTCTGATTAACCTGAAATATCAATAAGACAAATATCAAAATTGGCTGATTAAGGACAGTCTATTTTGAAACAAAAAACAATATCTACAACGCTGACCTCTGGTTTGTTCTTGATATTTTTTGCTCTGTGTGCATAGTCTAAAGTGCTCAGTGTTTCCTCCAAAGAATGGATAGAGGGGGAGATGGTGGCAATTATGCACGTCTTTGTTTTCCCTCCCAATGAATCTCGCAACAACCTTGTTAATTTACTATCCCTGTGATCAGCAACAAACATTGGTGCAGTTCATTTAGCATTGTTTAATTCAAAGAATGTGCCCCCTGCTGGTATATGATAGGTGAGGATAGTACCTATATGGTATATGCCCAGAGTGCTCAACCAAAGTATTAATAACCCGGCCAAGTGTAAGCAAGCTCTTGTTTATCTCACCAGCTTCCCTTGCTCTGCCCTGCAGTATTAAGGATTCATGAGGATTGAAGATGATGCTCACCAAACTGAAGATAGAGATGTCCTTCAGGATATCCACTTGTACATTTATAATTTTAACGTGTAAAAGAGGTATTTACATAATTTTTTACCAACTTTGGTGGCCCGAACTCGTTTTGGGTAACTAACTTATTTTAGCGCAGAAATGACAATCAAAGGGAAAATGCTGATATATTGTAATTATTTAAGATAACCAATTTATAGGCACACGTCAGAAAGAAAGTAAAAAGTTAACATGGTCAAAGTTAACCGAATCTTCAGCTGCCAAGTGATCATTTTTACAAATTGCCGGGTCAGATTACCTCGCATCGAAACTTTTGAAATATGGTTATCTTGGATCAAAAATTGTGAGATTTTGATGTTTTTTTCGGGCCAAAAAATAGCTGCCTACCTAAAATGGAAATACACTAAAGTTTTTATATTTATATGCAATTAGCTACATATAGAATGGCACATGCATTATTTCATAATGTAAAGTGCCCTTCCATGGGGGAAAAACACTTACAATGGTAAATATAACTGGAACATACACAGACTAGATACTTACATACTGAAGCACGTGACATTCTCATCCAACACATAAGACGTATCAGTCTGAAATTATAATCACAAAAGGGAGCAAAACTGTAAAGTTTCTATGTACCTCTCTAGCACCAGACCTCGAAATATTCTCCGAACCAGCAAGGTCAACAAGATTGAGCTTGCCACATCTGATAATCTCTTCCCCTTCCGGAGTACGCTCTTTAATATGAATTGTGATAGAAAATATTGAGTGAGAACGACTACTTTGTTTATTCAAAAGGGTTTCTGCAGTACGCCTTTTAGCAGATCCTTTCTCCAAAATTTTATAAATTTCATCTGCAGTGGAAACCATCTCCTCTTCCAACCCTCTTACAAGAACACCACCTTTTCCATCCTCCATGAGCGCTATCGGTTTCTTTGATTTATCTTCAGGGAATCTTGAAAGTTCTTCAGGAGCTAAAAGATCGGTTATTTCCTCATTGTATAGCTCTAAGAACGTAACTTTCATATTGTACTCTGCTTTTTGAGCTTCTAATATATCGAATATCTGTCTTACAGCTCTGGGAATAACACCTGCATCACTTGGGAATTCCCCATTCTAGAAAGAATACAAGGTTGTCGGATTCAGTAAACGCTAACAAAACATGTGGTTGATTATGTAATTTCACTACGAAGCAAATGATTATACCTTTTTCCTTCCTCCTCCCTCCATTGTATATGTTTTACCAGTTCCTGTCTGACCATAAGCAAATATAGTGCAATTATAGCCCTCAAGAACTTCAAAAACTATGGGTGATACAGCTGCATGATACAAGTCCCGTTGTTTTGAGTTTGGACCAAAGACCTATAGAGACTTTTCAACATTAGCTCATGGAAACACCATCATATACATTGATTATTTATAAAAACATATAATGATTATCCAGAGGTCAAGGCTTGGGACAAGCGGTTAACACCCTTGCCTCTCGAGACAGAGGTCAAGGGTTCGATCTTTACTCCTTGCAAGACCGGAGATCCTTTTCTACCTTCGGTAGAACCGGAAGCAGCCTCTCTACCTTTGGTAGGGGTAGGGGTAGGGCTGTCTACATCTCAACCTCCCCCATACACCGTGGAAGACGGTATTGGGACACATAACCCGTGGAAGACGGTATTGGGAGTTACTTTACTTTACTTTAGGTAATGATTATCCAGAAGCTGTATTTAATGGACTCTGATTGAAAACAAGGTTGAAGCACTTCACAATAAATTTGCCGTTTAACAAGTCCTCTAAGTTACAGTATACGTTTCTAAATGGCTAGAAACACTTATCAGGAGGTGCAACAACCTCGCGGGTTTATAGCCTTATTGTAATAGCAGCGTTAGTAATGGCATTCCGTAAGGGAAAGAAAAGTGCAGCATGTAAACAGTAAACTACATGTAATTTCTAACATTATCCCAATCTCTCCCGGCTTAAACACCGATACGAAAAGGGCAGAAGCGATCTAGTTAAGCGCTTATATAATATACATATAGGACTCATTTTATAGCAACAGCAAGGTCATTCATTACCTTGTAAACACAAAGATGATAATGCATACAAATTACAAAATACTCTTCAAATATCCTAAAGACGCGGCGCACCAATTTCCTCTATTATATAGATTTGAACAACCGAAAATCACATCAGCCAAGAGAAATTACCTTGTCAAACACGAAGGATCTATCAATCTGCTTATTAGCTATAGTCTGCACCGCACTAACTTCTCTCTTACTCTCCGTACACGTAATCACCACCGGCGTATGCAGCTTCACCTCCTCATCGTTCATCGGCCTACACATCACAAAACACAACAATCACGTAATTCGCAACAAAAAAATAATAATAATAAATAAATAAATAAATAAATAAATAAAAACTAATCTTTAACCAAAACCATACACACCTGCATCTGACAATAACTTGCACATTAACACCTTTCTCTCTATCAAGTTTACCATTCACATTCGCATCGGTCCGAACCTCTCTCGGCGTCTTATCGACAGATCTCGGCGTATTCGAAGGCGAACTCGCAACCACATTTCCTCCTCCTCCTCTTCTCTCCATAGTAACTCACTGATCAAATCAATCCTAATCACAAAGATTCAATTTTTATACAAAATAAATAAATAAACTTTAACAATAAGCATTTCATCAAACACCTTACATACAAATAATAATCAAATCCAATAAATATACAATGTCACATTAATAGTTACCTTCTAACTGAGAGTAACGAGTTGAACTCAGTGAGTCAACTCAGTTCAGATTTGTTTGAACAGAGAAATAATAAGTAATAAATGTAGGATTTATTGATTTAAGTACATTGTTTTACAGTTATATAAATTGAATTGATTTGATCTGATTGAAAAGCATTGATTTAAATGAAATTTATATATAAAAAAAAAGTTGATTATAAATGAACCTGAGAATGCCGGCAGTTGACTGGTCAAAAAAGAAGTTGACTTAAATGTAAATGTAAATTTATGTAGATTTAAATGTGAATAAAAACAGAGACAGAGAGTGTATGTGAGAAGAGAGCAGAGAGAAAGAATGAATGAAAGAGTATGCCCGTTAATGGAGCGTTTCTAGTACCGTTATATTTGACGGACAGTTGTTTGTGGGTCAAGTATGTTTGCAAGTACATTTGATTTTTTTATTGAAAGGTAACGAAATTTTATAGCGGCAAACAATTATAGTTATGTAATTGTGGCTATTCATTTTTATCAATTATGAACTAACATAATAAAAAAAAAAAAAAAATTGTACTGTATTATTTTATATTAGAATGGTATATGCGCAATGCGTCTGACTAATTTGCGTCATTCGACTACACATTTAGGGGGTGTTTCTTTTTATTGTTAATGAGTCTTAATGAGAAGATAGTGGTGGGGCCACACATATAATATGTTTCTTTGTCAGTTAAATGGTTTATATGGGTAGAGGAAGCAAAGGGTGATCCTCTCCATTAAGACTCATTAACAGAAAGGGGTCCACCCATTTAATCCAGAAAAAAAAAAAAAAAGCCCTTAGTTGTCTATGTGCTTTATAAGTAGAGATGGTTAAGCCAAATAATTTTAGTTTGAAAAACTTCTTAACAAACTACCTAACCAATTGTTTCCTAACCAACTTTCTAACCAACCTACTTCCTGACCAATTAATTTTGAAATCATTTCATAATAAGCAAGTAAAGTCTGAATATTAAGTCTTTCTAATTATAAAATAGTCTCAAATGCATTATATAGTAACTAGAATGGTACCCGCGCAATATGGCGGCGGGGACCGTATGATTATATTTTGTAATATTTGGTTACACGTTTAGTTGTCTTCATGTTTTATAAGTAGAGATATTAAAGATGGTTAAGCTAAATAATTTTAGTTTGAACAACTAACCGCTTTCTAACAAACTTCCTAACCAACTTGCTTCTTAACAAATTAATTTTGAAATCTTTCCATAATAAGTAAGTAAAAGTCTGAATTTTTAAACCTTGTTAATTTTAGAATTGTCCAAATATATTATATAGTAGTATAGATATAAATAGTAGAGTTTTTAAAACAAAATTTAAAAATTATTAATGTCGGAATTAAATAAATAAAAAAATCTCATCTTTTTCTTTCTCAAACTCATTCAAAAAGCAGTAGTCATTCGTTTTATAAAAAATTTGAGAGAAAAACTTGTAAAGTCAACTATTTTATTAAAATGACATTGTTTAAATTTTTATGTGAAAATTAAAATTAAAAAAGGTATTTCGTGGATTAAACAGTACTCATTTAAATATTTTTCTATGTATATATAGTAGAGATACAAAGAAAATGTTAAAAACTTAAAATAACCATACTTTTACTGACACTCTTTCGTTCTTTATTTGCATGATAATTCCAAATGGTTCATAAAATAGAATACTTATCGAAGAAAGGATTTGTGTGAGAGAAGTGGTCGGCAAAAAGAAATGACCATACTCCAAAACTATATCTTGAGTCTAACATTTTTTATTATGAAAAATGTTTTGTGCAACAAATTCTTTTATTGACCAAAAAGAAATAGGTTCAATTAACATTTTTTGTATTAAGTATGAATTATAAATAAATATGATTTTACTAAAACTCAACTTGGTCTCAATTAAATTCGTTTGTGAAGAAATTTAAACATTTTTTTTAATTAAATTTGTTATTCAAAGAAAATCTATCACGGTTACAATGTAAATAGTTAGTTTATAATTCGTTTAAAAATTTAGTTTTAACAACATGTTTTTAATTCTGTTACACATAAATATGTTTTAAGATTATATGGAAACATATACATTATAAATTAAATAAACGATAAACTGTGAACAATAAAACAAAACAAGTAAATTGACAGAAGGTGTAGAAGATTAGAAGAAAGACTCGATTAAAATATATAAACAAATAACATGCCACTAAAACTTGATATCGTGTTTAAACATTAAAATCTGAGGCTCGTGTTTGACATGATTTCCTTAAAACATATTCGTCGTTTGTTTCTCTGGGTACAATTAGGGAAGGCAACAGGGCGGGAAATATCGGGGATCGTATATATCATCCCCATCCCCGTTTCTCACTCCCATCCACATCCCCGCCCTCATCCTCATCGGGGAATCGTTTTGCATCCCCATCCCCGTCCCCAACGAGGATTCGGGGATTTTCGTCCCTTAGGAATTACACATAAAATTACATAACTAATCGAAAATATAAAGAATTGGCCAATAAATGTCTTAAAAAGCGTACATTGTACATAGTTGGATTAATTAAAATGACATTCAACTTTAAATTGATATATTTAAACATCACATATAATATAAAAATAGAGTACATCGAATGAGTGTATTCGGACAAAATATTGGTTGGATAATACGTAGTTAGTGCTTAAAATTTTAAAATGTTTGATGATTTTGATCTATTAAATGTCACATATACATAAAAATATACTTCAAGTATAATACTTGCCAATACTTAGTACATACACATATACAAGTACATTTAGTATTAATATACATAAAATTTATACATATTTGTACGTAGAAAGTTCGGGGTCGGGGATTTATGCTATCCCCGTCCCCGCCCCATCCCGGGTTTCATAATCGGAGATTCCCCGTCCCCATCCCCATCCCCCGGTCAACTCGGGGATTCCCCAGTCAAATCGGGTTTGAGGATCGGGTCCCCATCGGGTACGGATTATTTTGCCATCCCTAGGTACAAGAGCTAAAGCATCATGTACAACCGGACTTGACTAGCATGCCAGAAAGATCACGAGAATGTTAGCGTGCTTATCGAATATGTTGGATATAATCTCTACTTTTTGTAGGCAGCATAATGGTGCGTTTTTAGGTTATTTTGTTATTTTATAAAAAACCAAATGGAGGAGATCAATTATTTATACAAAAAACTTATCTTTTCCACCAATTTAAGATCACATTCAAATATAAACAAATTTTTTTCAAAAAGAAAATATCACAACCAAATATACACAAGATATGTAAATCTGTTACTTATTTAAACATGATTTGAAATCTTATAAATATAGAAAACGAAATTGTATTTGATTTGTTGAATAAGTCTCAATTAGTTCCTAAAATAAACTGATATAGGAGGTGTAAAACTGTAGAGGGGTCAATACGTTCTTTTCGATTAGGCTTAAGTAGATTAAGTGTCAAGTTTCATGCAAGTTTATCAACAATTAAAGAATACAAATGGTAAGTAAAGAGTTAAGGGAAGAGAGACAAACACAAAGATTTATAGTGGTTGGGGATGATGGGTTTAGATAATTAATACATCCAGTTTTGAATCTGCGACACCTATACTATTCACTAGTACCAAATCCATGCGGTTGATAAATTGTACATCTTAGCTCTCACCGATCTACACCAACACCCGAGCTAGCACTTAACGGAGTTCTGCATCTGGAACCACCCACAAAGACCTCACGAACTCTCCACACCAATCATAAGACTTCTACCAAAAAAGTATCAAACCCCAAGCTTGACTGCCCTCTACACAATCTTATCACACCCTTTCTTATCTGCACCCAGATAAGACTTTACACTTGCTTCTCTGCACCCGGAGTAAGACTTTACACTTTACAAATGAATGAGAGTTTAAGTATTTGTGTTACAACAAGACACCTAGAATATTGAGTAAGAAAAAAAAGGCTTGATCTAAAAAAAATAGAGTAAAAGAAGACTCAGCACAACACGTAATAGTGCTTTAAGTTCTTGTGTGTTCTTCTTTTGTAAAGAAGCTTGCTTTCACCAATGATAGAAAGATGTTTAGACACAAGAAGACTAATAAGATGGGAGAAATATTTGGAAATAGATGAAGTGTAAGCATGACAAGAGGGTGATATATATAGGCAAACCAAGACAAGACAGAGTTTGGCGCATTGGTTCTCACGCACTGACGCGTGGGACCAAGCGTGCCAGAGCTGTTTTGTATTCTTGTCGATATATAGCCATTGCCTCTTGCTAAACCGCCATGCACTTTACTTTTAAGCTTCCTAAGAGTGATTTACAACCCCAAAAAGGATTAGGATAAGCCAACTCATTTACCAAGGTTAATTAAGGTTCAAATAAGCATTAGTTGTGTTAAAAGGAGAGAAACACCTTATTAACCAATTAAGAAGTGGAAAGGTGGTTAATAGGAAGGAAATGAGCTTTGAGTGGTGATTAAGTTGGACAAAGCCATGCAAAGGTGATTCCTAATTTCAATTTCAAATTCAAATGAATGTGGCTTGATTAGATGAAAAAAAGGGAAGCATGTTATTAACAACTTGGAAGAAGGGAAATGTGGTTAATGGAGGTGAAAGATGTTTAAGTTGGACAAAGCAATGCAAATGAGGTTCTTTATTTAAAATTCATATTTAAATCTTAAATGTTATAATCTTTGTTAATGCCATAATTAACTTGTTAACTAATCACATTGATGCAACTAAGTTAAGTACTTTACATATTTAGTAAATCATTAACCCTAAGAGGAAAGTGCATTTAGTTAGACACTTAAAGTAATTTTAACTCATTTGATCAAATAGGGGGTAGACCCATTTAGTAATTAGTTAGGTCATAAGTAAAGATTATATTCATTTTGATCATTTTATAAAAGTATGAATCTCCATATGTTAGACTTGTTTTATAAAATGTTTTGAGTTGACTAGAGGGCTTTGAGATGGGTTTTATAAAAGGTTTTTGGGTTGACTTTTTATAAAACGAGACATTGCATTTGGCAATTTCTATAAGTCCAAAGGTTGTTGTGATATTATAAAACATCTTAAATACCATGTACGAATCTGTATTGAAAGAACAAACTCAGTCAGGTAAGAGGAAATCCGACTTTGGAAAACCAAGCGTACAAGAACAAAACCTGGCTAGCCGGTCTTGGCGTGCTGGCGCGTGAGAACCAGCATATTGAGGTTGTCTTCGTGCGCTTTTGGTTTTGGTCATCGTTAATGATTTTAATTGTCTTCTGATATATGTTTATCATCATTAAAACATAAATGAGATAAATGTAATCATTTGCACCAACAGTAGGTATGGAGAATTCTATAAAAGGAAACAACCTTAAAGGTACTTCATTTTCCACAATACTTACTTTTTTTAGCTTTTTTATGTTTCAAATAACAAACTTTGAGACATGATATCGCATTCATATAAACTTCATTCTGAACACTATATAACTCGTCGAAGCTCTTTTCAAGGAGATCGCAAACATACAAACTAATATTTACTATACATATATACATTAGCTATACTCATCGACATAGTTTTGAGGGAAAAAAAAAAAAAAAAAAAAAAAAAAAAAAAAAAAAAAAAAAAAAGATATGCGGCAAGTTACAAAACTTACCCAGTATTTTAAGCTATTTATGATCTTTTTATATTAAAAACTTTATTTATTAAATACCTAACAAATATATAATAAATGGAATGGGGCAATTTCATATATATCCTTGCAAATTTTTAAATTTTCATATATATCCTTATGATGCATTAAATGGCATTGTACTTTATGCATAAAAAACTAGTAAAAAGAATATATATGAAATTTTTGAAATTTGTAAACATATACATGAAATTATCCTAAAAAGGGATATTTCGAAATACCCCCAAACTATGCGGCAAGTTATAAAAATTACCAGATACTTTTAGCTATTTACGGTTTTTATATTACAAACGTTATTTATCAAATATATTACAAATATTAGCAATTTTCTTATAAAATATAGGCACATGAAACGATATTTAAACTACGAACAAATTGAACCAAATATTGCAATACCTTTGACTAACGCACAATTTTATAAAAACGTTGAAATTTAATATATGTTTTTTCCAAAAATAAAATAAAATTTAAAACACACCCTTACGCTATCTAACAAATTTACACAAACTACCTTAAACTTTACTTCTTTACATTATAGAAATAAAATAAAATTTTAATAAGGAAATTTGAAAGCACGCCCTTAAAGTATATAATAAGTTACGAAAATTACCTTAAACTTTTAAATTTTACAAATTATTTTGTATATAAAAAAAATTATTTATCAAATATGAAATAAATTTTTAGCAATTTTTTTATAAAGAAATATACCATTGAAAATTCTTTAAATACTGATTAAAATTTTAAAACCAACTTATTATTTTTCTGGTAATAGATCAAAATTATCAATACTTTTTTTTTAATACAAATAAAATGAGCCGAGTTCCTTCGACATGATTCTCTCAAGCGCCCTAGTATACTCTACTTGTTCACCTGTGTCGGTTTGGGGTACGGTCAGTTCACCGCTCAATATTGCAATTCTTTTAACTTACGTACGATTTTATAAAGAATTAGTGATTAATACTTAAAATCAATTTATTATTTTTCGGGTAATAGGTAAAAATGATTATAAATGTTTGAATGATATAGATGGTAATAGATAAATAACGTGAATTACATTATACAATTTAGTTATATGAATATGCATGAAATCAAATTATATAGGCACATGCAATATTTTTTGTGCTAATAAAGTAAAGTAATTAAACGATTTAATTATTCAAACAATACACCGCTGCAACGCATGGGTATTTAATACTCACAAATATATAAAACATACATATATTATTGTGTCCAAAGTTTACAAATGATTATTTTTGTAACAAATTTCCAATACACAACTACACAAGATACATGTATATGTAAAAACTCTTTCAATAGCCTACTAGACGTAAATTTAATTGTGTATGCTATAAACAACCTTTTAGTGACAACTAGTTAAAAGTCCCGTGAACACATGAGGTTTATAGATGAGTCGATTTTATTAAAGTCAAATTTATTTTAAAATTTTTAGTTTAATATGCGGACATATAAGAAGTTGATAGTGTTTAATGTTTTGTAAATGTAATATTACATGCATAGGGTTCGGACTATAAGTACAACTAATAGTTATATTTTAACTAAATTTCGTTGGGGCATACTTATAAGTTGTAGTTGTAGTAGTAGTAGTAGTAGTAGTAGTAATCATAGTCGTAGTAGTAGTTGTAGTCGTAGTAGTAGCACTATACCAATAGTAGTTGTAGTCGTAGTAGTAGCACTATACCAATAGTAGTGTAGCGGTAACAGTAGTAGTACAAGTAGTAGTAGGAGTAGTCGTAGTAGTAGTAAGAGTAGTCGTGGTCCATATACTCAATAACATATAGGCGTACGTCGAAGGTATTTTTAGTATTACGATGATAATAATAATAATAATAATAATAATAATAATAATAATAATAATAATAATAATAATAATAACGACGACTACGAATGTGTGCTATGCTATCGGCTAGGTGTCCCCTTATTTTATGTTCAGATGTCGTGCTCAGCTTGTTCCAGGGTATTTACAGGGGATATTTGTGGGGACCATGTCGTATCGTGTGCGGGCATTATTAGTATTAAACATCGGCATAATGTGGTGCGCGATACTCTTGTTGACATTTGTTCTCGGTCGGGGATCTCGTTTCGCAAAGAGGTTGACATCGGGCTCTGGGGAGAAAGGGAAAAAACCTTACGTCCAGCTGATATGTTGCTCTATTCTTGGGACGAAGGGCGGGACGTGTGTGTCGATTTGACAGGGTTGTCTCCTTTGACGCAAACTGGTATGACTGATTTTGTGCCAGGTAGCATGGTGACTGAAGCCGCAACAATGTAAACACGTCAATTATGAGGCTAAGTGTGCAGATATTGGGTATGGTTTTTGTTAATACAAATATCGCCTAAAAACGTTATTTATATTTTACGATCTTCTCTGAAGTTTTGTTAATGACAAATGTAAACTTTAGTTTCTAAGTAAAACATAATCTTAGTTTTAAAGACTTGCATAAACTAGACTTTTGCTACATTTTACATTTCATAAAACACAACACTTCTTATTTTCTAAAAATAGAATTGTCACATCACATTTATGGCAAGTTTTGTCATTATACATTTATGGAAAGAAATGTGTTTGACTTACTTTGTTGTTGCTTGCAAGTTTAGTATTTGACTTGATATTATGTGATGTGACATTGTTTGGTTTGCAAGAGTAATGAGATGTGACTTTGTTTGGTTTGCAAGATTTATTGCAAAACCAACTGCAAGCCCGGCGGTACCCTGGAGGTACACGGGCGGAACCCTTCTCAGGGGTCTGCCTGATCCGCCAGACCTGCAGAAGGTTTTGCCTATAAATATTGAGCCACAAGTTGAATTTTGGCTTATCACTTGACATTATATTTTTACACACACATTCATTCTTTCATCTAACCTCTTAACATTTCATATGTGAAGTTTCTTTTTGTAGCAAAGAGATTCACAAGCTTACTAAAAGTAACAAGTATTCAACACAACGTTGCAAGACTTGTTAGCTTAGCATTGTGTAGACTTGTGTAGTTTACACTTCATTTGATTGTGTATTTTCAGTAGTGATCGGTTAGTATTTTAGTCCTCAAAATACAAAGTGTATAGGGAGTAGTTGTGCCCTTGTAAAGAACTAACGGGAGTGGTTGTACCCTTGGTAAAGAACTCGACATCTAGCTTTGTGTCGGTAAAAGTATAAGCGACGTGTAAGGTTTTCTCCGCCGGTGAAAGGAGCTTGTTGACTAGTGAAAGTAACTCTCAAGTTGGATACTCGGGGCGTGGACGTAGGGCAAGGAAAAAGAGTCCTTGTAGCCGATCCACGATAAATACTCGTGTTGTGGTTTGATCGTTTCTTTCATTTACTTGCATGTTATATATTGTGTTTGTGTATATATTTGATCAAACGAAAAGTTTCAAAGTTAACTTAACAAGTTAAAAAGATTTTAATCGGTAAACTATTCAACCCCCCTTCTAGTTTTCCACAATTGGCATCAAGAGCTACGTTACTCAAGCTTTTAAAATATATTGTGTTTTAAAACTTGAAACGATCCATGGATTTTGAAAATTACAAAGAAGGGCAATCTATGCAAAGACCACCACTCTTTGAAGCAAATGGTTTTATATATTGGAAAAACCGTTTTGAAACTTACGTGAAATCTAAAGATATAGATTTGTGGTATATAATTATTGATAGTGATAACGTAGTTACTAACATCAAAGATGATGATCAAAAGAAATTAATTGGTAAAAATAATGAAGCTAAAATGATGCTTTACAACGCTTTGCCTAAGAAAGAATATGAAAGAGTCTTTTTGTGTAGAACCGCCAAAGATATTTGACAATCTTTAATTGTCACTCATCAAGGAAACTCACAAGTTAAAGATAACAAAATTGATCTTCTTGTTCAAAAATATGAACAATTTGTTATTTCCGAAGATGAGATTATTGATAATGCTTTTGCTAGATTTAATACTATTATTACTTCACTTAAATCACTTGACGAATCTTTTTGTAGTAAGAACTTTCTCAGGAAATTTCTTAGAGCACTCCATCCGAAGAGGAGAGCAAAAGTGACGGCAATTGAAGAATCCAAAGATCTTTCAAGCATGTCACTTGATGAGCTAATTGGAAACCTCAAAGTTCACGAAATGGTAATGGAAAAAGATTCGGAACTAGTTTGAGGCAAGAAAGAAAAAGTTAAGTCCATTGCCTTGAAAGCTAGAGTCCAATCTAGTGATGATGAAGAATCTACTTCGGATAGTGACGATGAGGAATATGCTATGGCCGTTAGAGACTTCAAGAAGTTCTTTCGTAGAAGAGGAAAGTTTGTAAGGCAACCTAAAGATGACAAGAAAACTTTCCGAAAAGATCGTGATGATAGTTGAAATAAAGTGCTATAGGTGTGGAGACACAAGTCATCTTGTAGGAGAATGTCCAAAACCACCCAAGAGCAAACCTCAACAAGCTTTTGTGGGTGGTGCTTGGAGTGACTATGAAGGAGATGATGATGAGCCAAAGAATGACGATATCGCTCTCATGGCTCACAACTCAAATGAGGTATTATCCGACTCATCTTACTCCTCTATTGATGATGACACTTTACAAAAAGAATATAACAAACTTTGTGAATTGAGCTTAAAAATCATAAACAAAAATAAATTTTTGAAAACTAAAAAGGAGTTTTTAGAAAATGAAGTTTATGAGTTAAAAGAAAAAGCTAAGAGATTAGAAAAGAGTAAAGGTATTGACACACCTTGCAAATCATGTGAAGAGCTTAAACTAGAAGTTGAGAAACTCAAAATTACTCAAAATGATTTAATAAAACAAACCAAAAAGTTTAAGAAGTTCGATAAGAGCATTTCTTGTGCGGATGAAATTATGAAACTTCAAAAGTCACCCTTTGATAAAACAGGACTTACGAAAATAGAAACTCCAATGGGTCAAATGAAACAAGAAAAGATTGCACAAGAAACAAATAAAATTGCTACAGCAGCCTGCGGATCAGGCGGAACCCAATTTAGGGTTCCGCCTGTTGGTCCCGAAGGTTCCGCCAGGCCTGCTGCAGCAGTAACCTCATCCACTTCGGATCGTTCAAAATTTGTTAAAGTCACATACAAAAGTGGAACAAAACCTATGTTTAATACTGGAGTAGGATTTAGTAAAAATAAATTTAGAGCTAAAACTACTCAACCAAGACCTAAGACTCCAATTCCCAAACGCCCCTTTCCAAAGAGCAACTTCAACGCTCGACCAAACTACCAACATGTTTGGAACCAAAACACTCCTAGACATTACCAAACTCCAAACCACATGCCATGGAACCCTTATGCTCAACAAATTAATGGCATGCTTAACCAAAATGGACCCATGAGAAATTGGGGACCAAATGTTTGAGTGTTTTTCATAAAATAGGTGTGCCTCAAAGTTTGTTTGGAACCGGATGAATGGATTAAAGATAGCGGTTGTTCAAGGCACATGACGGGTAACAAAAGCCTCTTCACTTCTTATCACAAATGTGACGGAGGTAATGTTACGTTTGGTAGTAATGCTAAAAGCAAAATCATCGGAAAAGGTACAATCTCTCATGACTCCCTTTTTATTGATGATGTAGCTCATGTTGATAACTTAGGTTTTAATCTCCTTAGTATTAGTCAACTTTGTCGTAATAAGTATAATGTTCTTTTTAGTGAAAACGGAAGTAAAATACTTAAAGATGGTATAACCATAGCCAAAGGTGTCCTTAAGAATAACGTATATGTCATGAAGATGGATCCAACATCTAGAGACAAACTTTGTCTTACCTCATTAGATGAATCTTCAACTTTATGGCATAGACGTTTAGGACATGCTAACATGAGACTAATCCAAAACCTCTCCTCCAAAGACTTAGTTCGAAACCTACCTAAGTTGAAATATGACCAACACTTTTGTGATGCTTGCAAAGTCGGTAAACAAGTCCATAATAGCCATAAGGCTAAAAACTTGGTTTCTACATCTAGGTGTCTAGAACTTTTGCATATGGATTTATTTGGTCCATCCGCTATACAAAGTTATGGAGGCAACTTCTACACTTTGGACATAGTTGATGATTACTCAAGATATACTTGGACTTTTTGAAAAGTAAAAATGAAGCTTTTGATAAATTTGAGATTCTAAGTAAGAAAATTCAAAATCAAGTAGGGTCTAATATTGTGTCTATTAGAACGGATCACGGTCGTGAATTTGATAATGAATTTCAATTTGGAAACTTTTGTGATAATAATGGTATAACTCATAACTTTTCGGCTCCACGTACTCCTCAATCTAATGGTGTAGTAGAACGTAAAAACCGGACATTGCAAGAGATGAGTAGAACAATGCTTAATGAACAAAACATTCCACAAAAGTTTTGGTGTAGTGCCGTTGACACATCAACATACATTTTAAATCGAGTCTTAATTAGACCATTTCTAAATAAAACTCCTTATGAATTATATAAAGGTAAAAAGCCTGCATTAGGATACTTTAAAGTGTTTGGGAGTAAATGTTTCATTCTTAATACCAAGGATTATCTCACCAAATTTGACCCAAAGTCTTATGAAGGTGTATTTCTTGGATATTCACAAAATAGTAAAGCATACATTGTTTTGAACAAAGAAACCTTAAGAGTCGAGGAATCATTGAACGTAACATTTGACGAGAGTCCACCTCCCTCTAAGACATCACCTTTGGTAGATGATGACTTAGTTGAAAGCCAAGAATTTTAAGTGATGACAAAGAAGATGAACTATTTAACAAAGAACTTGTCAATGTCAAAGAATCTAAAAATCATCCATTAGATAGTGTCATTGGCAACATTAACGAAAGAACACTAAGGTCAAAAGTTCAAAATGAAAGCAACTACTTTTGTTTCGTGTCAACCATTGAACCTAAAAATATTAATGAAGCAATTAAAGATGAGTCTTGGGTAATTGCAATGCAAGAAGAGTTAAACCAATTTGTTAGGAATGATGTATGGACATTAGTTCCTCAACCAAAGAGTCAAACTATAATTGGAACGAAATGGGTATTTCGTAATAAAATGGATGAAAATGGAATTGTGTCTAGAAACAAAGCTAGGCTAGTTGCACAAGGATATAACCAACAAGAAGGCATTGACTACGATGAAACTTTTGCTCCAGTTGCTAGGCTCGAGTCAATTAGAATCTTACTTGCATATGCATGTGCACACAATTTTAAACTTTTTCAAATGGACGTCAAAAGTGCATTTCTAAACGGTGTCATTAATGAAGAAGTGTATGTTGCTCAACCACCGGGCTTCATCGATTTTGAAAAACCAAATCATGTTTACAAACTTAAAAAGGCTCTTTACGGACTTAAGCAAGCTCCAAAAGCATGGTATGATCGACTTAAAACATTCATAGTTGACCATAAGTATACCATGGGCTTAGTTGATAATACTCTCTTCACTAAGAAGAAAGATTCACATATTATCATAGTCCAAATCTATGTTGATGACATTATATTCGGATCAACTTGTCAAGAATTATGTGTGGATTTCTCAAAAATCATGCATGATGAGTTTGAAATGAGTATGATGGGAGAACTCAACTTTTTCCTAGGACTCCAAATCAAACAACTAGAAGATGGTATCTTCTTTAACCAATCTAAATATATTAAGGACATGCTTAAGAAATTTGGACTAGAAGATTCGAAACCTATCAAAACTCCCATGTCCACGGAAAATAAACTCACCAAGGATGAGGAAAGTGAATCCGTAGATAGCACTAAATATAGAGGTATGATTGGTAGTCTACTTTACCTAACGGCTAGTAGACCCGACATTATGTTTAGTGTTTGTCTATGTGCTCGTTTTCAAGAAGATCCTAAAACTACCCATCTCGAAGCCGTTAAAAGGATTTTTAGGTATATTAAGGGCACTACACATTTAGGTTTATGGTATCCCAAAGGAACGGGAATAGACACCATAGTGTATGCCGACTCGGATCATGCCGGTGACTATGTCGATAGAAAAAGTACAAGTGGTATTTGTACTTTTGTTGGACATTGTCTCACCTCATGGTTCTCTAAGAAGCAAACGGCTCTTGCTATCTCAACAATGGAAGCCGAGTACGTTTCGGCTGGAAAGGCATGTCAACAAGCTCTTTGGATGAAGCAAGCTCTTGTCGACTACGGAATTCAACTCAACGACATCACAATTCTTTGTGACAACAAAGGTGCCACTGATCATAGCAAAAACCCTGTTCAACATGCTCGTACCAAACATATTGAAATTCGTCATCATTTCCTTCGTGACAACGTTCAAAAAGGAAATATCTCAATTGAGAAAGTTTCTTCCGAAGACAACATAGCCGACATTTTCACAAAACCCCTTAAACGTGAACCTTTTAACCTTCTTAGGCTAGGCTTAGGACTCATGGAACCTACATTATAGTTCTGGACATTAGACAAAAATTGCAAAAATCAAAACAACTCCATAACTATTTTTCTCAGCAGGGTCGGCGGAACCCTCACACATAACGGGCGGAACCCATTTAAGGGGTCCGCCGTATCCGCCGACCTGCAGAACCAAAATATTTGTTTATATTAAACCAAACACGCATTATCTCATACCACCACTTCCAAACTACTACTATTCACTTTACCATCCATCCATACCTACGAATTCTTGGTCTTCCATTCATTTACATTGCAACTACATCATCATTGTAAGTATTCTAAACATGATTACAATCCTGATCTGAGTCTAGGAATTCTATTTCTTGCACAAAAACAAAAACTTGGGGTTATGCATTAACTTGAAAATTCATGCATTAGATTAGGTGTTTAATAAAACTAATCATGTTTCCCATAGTTAGGAATTGCATCTTTAATTAGTATAAACATGTTTGCTAAAACACCCCATGTCAAATCCTTCCAAAAATTTCTCACAAGTAGGACAAATATTTTTTCGTCTCACATTGAGAATACAAAATCAAAACGTTATGTTTAAAACATCACTTGCATAATGTCTCTTGAATGCTAAAGGGAATACATAACCAATATGTATTTTCGGGGTACATTCAAACGAAGCTACATTGAACTAGGAGTGTTTGGGTTATCTTTTGTTTTATACCAAAACTTGCATAAAACAATTTTGAAGCATCAAAATGAGTCAAGATAACCGCACCTCCACATTGTTTTCATATAGGCACACACTAGAACTTCCACATTATAATAGTGGTTTACGTAAACTAAAATGTAAAATTTTGTTGTTCTAGGAATCATCATGCCTCCTCTAACCCACTACGACCACAAGGACACCATTAAGTACCTACCAAAACACCACAAAACCAAAGACCTTACCGCAAATCAAGTAAACGTTTTCAAAGCCCTAGAAAAACACTATGTCCATGAGGGTAGAACTATTGACCCGTCTTTCCCAGAAGGCACAAACCTTTACGCCGATTTTGCCACAATCAACTTTGAGTGTCTTTTGAATATCGACGAGCCTATTTGTCCTTGGTTCATTCTAGAGTTCTATGCATCCTCCGTCCTCTCCACGGATGATTATGGTCATATGTCTATCAAATTTAGGGTTAGTGGTCATCAATACTCCTTCAATCTTGAGGAGTTTGCTCAAATCCTAGGTGTTCCAAACCGTGGTACTTGCCTCTATTCCGACTTGCACTCCCTCTCAACTCTTGGCAACCTTCAAGACCGTATCCACCCTTATGACACACCCCTTGTCTCAAAAGACATTCTCCGTGACCACCTCTTTGTTAGGACCACCACCACTAGGAGAATCCGTTCGGGGAATGAGGTCGATAAGGACCCATATGGAATGGAAATGAACGAACTCAAACCCCAATTCAAGAAATGGGAGGAAGTCCTTAGAGCCAATGTCATTAGCACAATAGGGAACCGTGACCATATCAACCTTTGCCTTTGCTACATGCTCTACTCCTTGTCCGTTAGGCAACCCTTCAACCTTGCCTACTACATGGCCAAGAGAATGGCCGACATTCCCGTGCATGGCACAACGGCTATGCCGTATGGAATGCTCTTGACCCGTCTCTTTAGGTTCATCTCACCCATTCCACCAACTCCAAACGGTCTTCACCTTAACTACTCTCTCATCCCACACACCTTTGTCCCACTAAGTGATAAGAGATTGTACAAAGCCCAAGGAAAACGTCCACATCCTCCTACCTCATCTTCGTCTTCCTCAATGAGTGAAGATGACAATTTGCCAAACTCTAGGCTCCCTCCTCTCGAATACCTTTCTCAACTTCCAGATATTCCTAATGAGTCGGAGGAGTTCAAGCAAACAAAGGGGATGTTTAAGAATCTTGGAAGGTTCCTTGGAAAGCTCAAGAACAAGATCGACCGTCAATGAGTGCGGGTGTGTAGGAATGTTTGGCACTAGGTGCTATTTGAACAAATTTGGTTGTTTAAACAATATTTGTGATGAATTTGTGTGTTAGTACAATGTTTGATACAATTTGGAACATGTAGTATCTAACTTTGATGCAGGTAGACAACTCTTGGCAAGTTGTCAAATTTTCAAGTTTATGATATTTTCACTAAGTATAGTGAAATTCTAGACCTCAAGGTCAAAGTCCTATGAAATGCATGTTTACGTGTCTATTTTTTGCATTGCCCAACCAGAAATGCCTTATCTTTTTGATTTTAGGAGTTTTCAAAAATTTTGAAAATCGTCTCGCGGGTCAAAAACGCGGACTGCCAATTTTTTTGGGTCTGGCGGATCTGGCGGTACCCAATATTGGGTTCCGCCAGTGTAAATTATGGGAATTCCAGAATTGGCCCAACGGACCAGGCGGCACCCTCAAATGGGTTCCGCCTGTGTATTCTGAGGGTGCCACCAGCAACCTGCAAAATTTTTGTTTTCATTTTCACCAATTCAACATCCAAACACCAAAATCCAATCCTTTTAGGTAGAAACCCATTAACTGCAATGTGTTTAGCATAATAGGATACTCCTTCTTCCATAAACTTAACCAAAACCAATTCCCGCCAAAATTCAAATTTAGCCATAACAACCTCAAGGACCCCTCAAACATAAAGTAAGGAACCCTTTTAAGGGATCCTTGAAATCCCTGAGATTTATACTACCACAAATCCACCAAAACCACTAAGCATTTAGTGCAAAACTTGTCTTCTCACTTCACCATTTTCATTGGATTGACTTCCATGATTTGACAACCCACAATTAGTTTTCCAAATCATTAGAAACCTCCATTTTTGTATGGACTAACATCAAATCCAAACACTCCTTTCAATAATTCCACAACAATATAAATTAAGCCATCCTAAACACCATCAAATCACACCTTCCTCAACACAATTTCTGAAACTTATAAACCATTTTTCACCATGACTAAGTCAACAAACATCTCTCAACCATCAAGACCCATCCGGAAAACCCCAGGATTAGTGTTAAACCACTATGGTCTAATCAACACATCAACCTAAGCTCCTCATCCTCGGATGAATTCACATCACCCATAAAAAATGAACACTTTTTGAACCTTGCATCTCCATCACCATCACCCAATGAACCAAATGAGCTCACTCCACCACCAACTAAATCACCTATTGACCCAACTCCACCAAGTGCTCCAACTCAACCATCCAAAACTTCATCACCATCACCATTACCTAAAATTGAGCCAATGGAACTATTTGGGTCTCCTCCCACATCACCACACCCATTTGTCCAAGATCTTAATGATCTTCCACCAAGACCTACACAACCACCACCTTTTGCAAATGAATCACCAAGGTCAATTCTTGACCAAGATAACCTTTTTAACCACATTCAACCACCACAACAAGTGTACCATCCACCTAAACCGTTATTGTTTCACCCCATCTACCATGACATCCATGGTCCTCTATATGGAGAACCAAACTTTGAAAACCATGATCACCCAAATCCACCACACCCTCAACCTCAAACCTTTGAGTCTTTATTTGCTTCATATGAGGATATCCAAAACATGGTTGAAAACCATCTCCATCAAGCAATGGAATTTCAAACCACATTGCTTGACTCAATACCAAACCCATCATCCACCCAAGAACCACAAACCAATCAACCCTCAAACCAAGAAACCAATGCCAACCCATTTCCACCCACTCATCCCCATGTTTGCTCAAATTGTGAGCAAATGGGTGCAAGCATCAAAAAATTGCTTCACCAACTCCAAGATGAAACCCGGTTTGCATTCCAACACGTCATCGAACGTTTGGATGCCCTTTCACACCCAAACAAACCCTAGAGAACCATTTGGAGGCCGTTTGCCCTAATTTAGGAAACTAGGCTTTTATTTTTCTTTCTTGGTTAATTTTTTAAGTTTTTAGAAGTAGAAGAATTTTACCCATTTCTTGTCTTTTGACTTTTATAAGTCAAAATTTTACTTGGAATGCTATTTCTTTCTACTTACTTTCGTGCATTGTTGGTTGATCATGTTTATGTTGTCATTGTGGTTGCAATGTGTGTGGTAACTACAAGCTTATATATATTACCAACTAACCATTTTTTTTACGATCCAAAATCCATGTTTCCCATCTTGGCACTCCTTTTAGGGGGAGTAACAAGCAAGGGGGAGCAAGTGCATTTTTTCCGCTTCGCTACTCTACTTTTTGTTTCGACAAAAAGGGGGAGAAATGTATTAAACTTTCAAAACTTAATATGATTTTCATAACTTAAGTAAAACAAGTTTAATATTAATTTTTTTTAAGTCTTAAAAACCAAGATTTTGTGAGTTACTTAAAAACAATGTTTATGTTTTGTCATCAACAAAAAGGGGGAGATTGTTAATACAAATATCGCCTAAAAATGCTATTTATATTTTACGATCTTCTCTAAAGTTTTGTTAATGACAAATGTAAACTTTAGTTTCTAAGTAAAACATAATCTTAGTTTTAAAGACTTGCATAAACTAGACTTTTGCTACATTTTACATTTCATAAAACACAACACTTCTTATTTTCTAAAAATAGAATTGTCACATCACATTTATGGCAAGTTTTGTCATTATACATTTATGGAAAGAAATGTGTTTGACTTACTTTGTTGTTGCTTGCAAGTTTAGTATTTGACTTGATATTATGTGATGTGACATTGTTTGGTTTGCAAGAGTAATGAGATGTGACTTTGTTTGGTTTGCAAGATTTATTGCAAAACCAACTGCAAGCCCGGCGGAACCCTTCTCAGCGGTCCGCCTGATCCGCCAGACATGCAGAAGGTTTTGGCAATAAATATTGAGCCACAAGTTGAATTTTGGCTTATCACTTGACATTATATTTTTACACACACATTCATTCTTTCATCTAACCTCTTAACATTTCATATGTGAAGTTTCTTTTTGTAGCAAAGAGATTCACAAGCTTACTAAAAGTAACAAGTATTCAACACAACGTTACAAGACTTGTTAGCTTAGCATTGTGTAGACTTGTGTAGTTTACACTTCATTTGATTGTGTATTTTCAGTAGTGATCGGTTAGTATTTTAGTCCTCAAAATACAAAGTGTATAGGGAGTAGTTGTCCCCTTGTAAAGAACTAATGGGAGTGGTTGTACCCTTGGTAAAGAACTCGACATCTAGCTTTGTGTCGGTAAAAGTATAAGCGACGTGTAAGGTTTTCTCCGCCGGTGAAAGGAGCTTGTTGACTAGTGAAAGTAACTCTCGAGTTGGATACTCGGGGCGTGGACGTAGGGCAAGGAAAAAGAGTCCTTGTAGCCGAACCACGATAAATACTCGTGTTGTGGTTTGATCGTTTCTTTCATTTACTTGCATGTTATATATTGTGTTTGTGTATATATCTTTGATCAAACGAAAAGTTTCAAAGTTAACTTAACAAGTCAAAAAGATTTTAATCGGTAAACTATTCAACGCCCCTTCTAGTTTTTCACAGTTTCCCCTTCTCATTCTCCTCTCTTGGGGAATTTGAGACGGATGTTGTAACCTTACTAAAGCGGATCCATAAGTTCTCTATGACCAAAGACATTGGGGCGCGTGCTGCTGTTCATATCTTCAGTAGGGTTAGCTTCGCTATAGCTAGAGGAGTGGGAGCCCAAATAGTTTCGCGGCTCCATACTAATTTCTTGTAATTCCTATGAGTTTCTAATGAAGTGATGTTTTTAATAATAATAATAATAATAATAATAATAATAATAATAATAATAATAATAATAATAATAATAATAATAATAATAATTGGTGGCGATGGTAGTCGGAGTAGTGGTAGTGGTAGTAGTAGCACTGTAGCAATAGTAGTAGTGTAGTAGTAGTAGCAGTAGTAGTGAATGTAGTAGTAGGAGTAGTCGTAGTAGTGGTGGTAGTAGGTGTGATTCTTGACACGACATGATAAACGACAGAAAGATAAACATGTTTAGGCTGAGGATAAACATGTTTAGGTAAAAAACAGTTCAACCCGTCTAACCCGTTTAATAAATAGATCGTGTTTAGGTTGAGTAAGTATTAAATATGTCAACCCATGAACCCGTTTAAATATACTAGAACGGTACCCGCGAAATGCGGTGGCGGGTACATGTGACTATATTTTGCGTTATTCGGTTGCACATTTAGTTGTTTTAATGCTTTATAAGTAGAGATGATAGAGATGGTTAAGCCAAATAATTTTAGTTTGAACAACAAACATGCTTCCTAACAAACTTTCTTATTAACCTGCTTCCTAACCAACCTCCTTCCATAATAAGTAAGTAAAAGTCTGAATTTTAAGTCTCTCTAATTATAGAATAGTCCCAAATACATTATATAGTAGTATAGATAGGCCTATAAAAATAAATATATAGCTTGGATTTTATTTTAGCTTTGGATTAAATGTATTTTGTTATGTACTTAATATGAGTTAATTAAGATCATAACTCACAAATTATTGGAATTGTTACATAATTATTTATATGTTATTTTTATCAATTTTTAGATCCTTATATATGTTTTGCTTTTAAATTAGTTAAATCGATAAATCATCAACCCTATTCGTCGCTTGACCTATTTACTTAAATGGGTTAAATGAGTAACAAACGGGTTACACGTGTTATGCAGGCCTGAGTTAAGGTTGAGTTTCTTAACACGATTAATAAATGAGCCTTGTTTTTTTAAAGGTTATAATAACCCACCAACCCGCAAACCCGGATAGGTCAACCCGAACACGACTCTATTGCCACCCCTAGGTGGTAGTTGTAGTTTAAGGTTTGATTATAAATTCTATTAACCAATCAAAATATAACGTTTATTTATACTTAAGTCGGAATTAAAAAAAATGAAATAAAAAATAAAAAATAAAATCCATGCGGTTTTTTTTATTTTTTTTTCCTACACCTAATTTATCAATAGTTAGACCAAAGTAATTCAATTTTGACTCTTATTAGCCAATAGATTTTATTACTGAACTTTCTATTGTCAATAAAATGATTGAGGGTCCGTTTGGTTTGTAAGAGCACTTGGTAAGATCACATTTCACATGCCTGAAATGTTAACGCACCCCAAAAATAAGCCATGTTAACTTACCAGGCATGATGGTCAAATGCACGTTAACGTGCCGAGTGAAGCTTCTCACGCAACGATAAGCTGCCTAGTAAAAAAAAAAAAAAAAAAAAAAAAAAAAAAAAAAAAAACACTTTTGTCCCTTGTCATATTATTTGCTTTTATTAATACAAAAATGAAAAAGTTACAAAACACCCCCTACGATTTAAAAATCAAATCATAACTTAAAATCCATTATCGAATACAAGAAAATATGAATACATAAACCATCCAACGATACTCGGTAAGCTTTTATATAGATTTGTAATTGTCGATGAGCTCTGACTTCTCTTCCCACACCTGCAACACTTGTTCCCTAACCATCTTTAAGGCTACATGAAGTTCAAGATCTGTTTCATTGTTTCTTAATAGAGTTTGCAAACCGACCCTGATAGTTGGATGATCTTGAGGCAGCTCACGCAACCTTTCGATATCTGGAGCACGATCCTGCTTCTGGAGCATGATACGAGTTATCTCACTTAGCAATTTGTTAGAATTTTGAAAACCGAGCGGGATAAAAATCAAATTTCAAAATTCAAATTTGAAAACCGAGCGGGATCTTTCAAACATTTAAAATTCAAAAGTTCGTGGGCGGGATTGTTTTAAACATTTAAAATTCAAATCAATGGGCGGGATTTATGAGCTTATTTAACACCCATTCACAGCTCATTATTGCTCACATAATTCACACATAATTCTCTCACAAATCATACATAATTCACAAATAATTCTCTCAAACAATGTCTCGCAAAACTTCTCCCAACAATTCCCAACTCACCGTGACTTCTCCCAACAATTCCCAACTCACCGTGACTTCTCTGATGATTCGTTTTTTTTAATAATCATAGTTTATTTAACTCGTAGTTTATGTTTAAGTATCGTAGTTTAATAATTGTATTTTAATTAAGATGTTTTATGTTTAAGTATCGTAGTTTAATTAAGATGTTTTCTTTTTAATAATTGTAGTTTAATTAAGATGTTTTATATTTAGTTCTCGTAGTTTAATTAAGATGTTTTATGTAATTTCTGTTTTATAAATGTTTATGTTAGTTTTAAATGAAGTATTTGTTAAAATTTGGGGTTGAAATTGAAAATAATTAGGGTGGAGGTGAGTTAAAGTGAGTTAAATGTAAGTTATATTACCGGGGTGGAAAGTCAATAGTTAAAGTTAAAAGGTAAAAGCTGATGTGACGCTGACGTGCTAGTGAGTTAAAAGATAACCCTGTGTTACCTTACCACATGCTCTAAATGGGTTTAAATTAGGATTTGAATTTGAATGTAAAGTTGTTGATTAAATTTTGGATTTAGGGTTTAAATTAAATGATGAGAGAGAAAAATATAATATAATACTTATATATGTTATAAATGAGTATTTTAAAAATATTGTTATTGTAAAAATAAAAATAAAATTTAATTTGGATGGTTGTGGTAAAATATGGGCCCACAAAAAATAATAGTATAACAAAAAGGAGGCAAGTTAAATGAGTTTTGCACATGGATATATATTTATTCATCCCCACTTGTGGGATCCACACATACAAACCAAACAACATTTTTTAGCATCAATGCCAAATCTTAATCCTACTCCCTCAAACCAAACTAGGGGTGAGCAATCCCGACTGACACCCGACTCCCGTCCCGATCCCTACACCTGACTTCCTTCCCGATACCGATCCGACTGTAATTGGGTCGGGAGTTGGTTTGCTTTTTTCTGGTAATCGGGATTCGGGACGGGTCGGGAGTCGGGATGGTCCCGAGAAAACACAGCCAAAATCAAGATTCGGGACGATTCGAGACCATTATCGGGATTTGGGACTAGTCGGGACCATTATCAGGTCGGGAGTTGGTTTGGGTTTTTCCCCGTTGTCGGTATCAGGATTAGTCGGGACGGGTCGGTATTTGTCCCGATGCTCACCCCTAAACCAAACGGACCTGATTGTTACAAAATAATCTTCTCTTATTATGTAAACGATAATTAATACCAAAATATGACAAAAACTATAATGCAATCTAACACATTCACAATTTTAAACAAAGTTAGGCCCAAGTAGACTAGATTTAAATAGTTTGAAGACAATTAAGAGGGCAAAGGTGAGCAAAATATGGAAACAAGTAGGGTTGGTGGCAGGTGCCCATAAAACTGGACCATATGAAAGCGAGTGATGCAACGCCGGCACATGATTTTCGCGATTCAGTCCTCTTCAATAAAACAAAAAGTATTCCAAATTTCAAAATAACAATATATTTAATATTTGGTGACAGATAATATATACTATATTTTTTTGAAAGTGAAATACAATGACATTAAACAGAAACTGGAAAACTCGAGTTTAATACAAATTGGTAATATTTCATGTTCACGTTAAATAGGTGTTATTACTATAAACCTTTTTACGTTTCGAATATTGATCAATCAAAATTTATGTTTACAACGACATATGACTGACATATCAAGCAAGAGTTTTATTGGTTCAAGTTTCATTAAAGAGACCTATGAGATATATGGTGCATGTTGTAAAAATATTTCCTACAAGAAAAAGAATGCCTTACATTTAACTAAGTAAATTTTAAACCTTTTTTTTTTACCCATTTCAATGAAAGAAAGGTTCTTTTGTTGCAAAACTGAAATCACATTCGGTAAATAAGTTATAAAACTTATTTGCTAATGCAAAACATGAAGTTTATCTTTAGATTCCATTAAAAAAAAAAAAAAAAAAAAAACAACCTACCATATAGAGCATGTAACATCAAATGTGACCGCATTGTGTGTGTAGTTTTGCACAAGTTGTCTCACGTAGATATGAGATTTATTGGAATATAGCCATCTGGACTTAAAACGAATCTGAAACAACATATTCTAACTAGACAGATGGACAAGTTATGATATTGACCGATTTACGTACACATTGGTGTTTGGTAAAATTTTATCGTTAGAAGCTTGAATCAAATCATGTTATAATACAAGATTGTACCCAAGAATGCATATAGTTATGTGTTCGACTTAAGTAAACCACAATACTGGTACAAATGAGTTGCCATTTAGGCTATGTTTGGCGCAGAGCTTTTTTGGAGCTTTTTGGGGTAATGAGCGGTGAGAATGAGCTTTTTTATTTTTGATGTTTGTTTAGCATGAGAGCTGTGGGCTTTGCTATTTTTTAGGAAAGCTCATTTTCCCAATGCTTCTTTATGAAGCTGTGAGCTTTTTTGGCTACTGCTCACAGCTCACAGCTACTGCTCACTGCTACTGCTCAATGCTACTGCTCACAGCTACCTTTACCAAACATAGTCTTAGTGTTCTAAAGCGATCAAAACCAAATTTATACCTAAAATAAAGGTAAAGAGCTGCATATTAAAATCACATAGAAGTTGGACCATTAAAACTTATTTTCTACATATAATACTTTTTACATTTTAGAACTTGTTAGAGATCCTTTAGTTTTTCGTTCTCTCTAAAATCATTTTTTTCTTTTCAGAACCGTAAATTCTATACCACCTATCTCACAATGTCTCCAACAAAACTTAAACCCACAACCTCTTGACTGATGTTTTCTCTTTAAAATCATATTAAATATTGATATGAGTTTTTTTTTTTTTTTTTTTTTTTTTTTTTTTTTTTTTTTTTTTCCGTTAAAAAAGACCCCTTTCTACACTACTTATCAAAAACAAAATTTATAACAAAAATATTAAGTATAGTGTGACTCGAACTATTTCCCATGTTGGCATGTTCTACTTCAAAGTTTGTTTCAATTATCTTTGTACCAACTACCAAACATGCCTTTACTTTTAATACAAAGCAAGCTCTCTTTATTCCAGCCCAACTTCCATCCTGTTGGGCCTTATCTTAATTCTTATCTTGTTTCTTGTCTCTTAACATTTTCTAGGATTTTCCATCCTTTTAGAATTAGCAGCATGCTTAAAAACAACCAAATCTAGCATACTATGTCCTGTCTCATGCTGAATATATAGCTTTTGGATTTTTTATATTGTAAAGCAGTTGGTCTAAATATTCGATTACCATAGAGACACACATATGAACTAAGCTAAACATTCATGTGTCTTATCTCATTTCCAAGAAGATACAATATTGTATTCAACATATTTGTCATATCCTTTCAACTTTCAAGTAGAATCCGCTCAACGTCGATCCACAAGATCCTAGTTCTTCATTTCGAATCATGGAGGTACCACCTATAGAGATTCCGACAATAATTAAACATCATTATATCTGGATATAACAAGAAACTATATATCTTTCTAACACATAATAAATCCAACAACATGTTACTATCATATCTTAATTAGTACATATCGTTATCGTCTACATTAGATTAACAGAATGTTATAAGTAATAGTGATCACAAACATTCATAATAGAGAAAACATCATGTTCTGCGGTCTTTACTTGGCTACAATAGTTGTGCTGCTTATATCATCTACTAATGGTAAGCCTGGTTCACATCATAATGTTTGTACTTTTCTAACAGCTAAAATATACGTGAATTGTACATGGAACATTATTTATGGCTTAGAAGAACATGTAATTAAACTTTGTTTAGTTGTTCACACTTTGTTTAATGTACAAGAGATATAGACATTTACATCTGTGAGAAAATAAAAAGTATTAAGAAATAACTCATAGTCATATTGTTAATTTGTTATAGTGTTAGTTTTCTAAAACTAATTCTTTCATCTGTTAATTTGTTGATCAACAGCTGCAAACTCGAATATTTTCCGGGAGTACATTGGTGCTGAATCTGACTCGGTTAAGTTATCAGATGTGCCGATAAACCCAAAAGTTGAAGTCCATTTCATCCTAGCATTCGCAATCGATTACACCTCAGATAATCACCCAACACCAACCAATGGCAAATTCAATGTTTTTTGGGAAACTAAAAATTTAGGTCCTTCACAAATCGCATCAATTAAAGCTAAGCACTCAAATGTCAAAGTGGCAGTCAGCTTAGGTGGTGACAGTGTCGGTAGTGATAATCACAAGGCCCATTTTTCTCCTAAATCAGTTAACTCATGGGTTCAAAATGCAGTTAATTCATTAACTAGCATGATCAAGCAGTACAATTTGGATGGTATTGATATCGACTATGAACACTTTAGATCAGACGACAAAACCTTTGTCGAATGTATAGGACAACTTATAACAATCTTAAAGAAAAAAAGAGTCATCAAGTTTGCTTCTATTGCTCCCTATGAAGACAACGGACCTGTTGAAAGTCGTTACTTGGCTTTATGGAAGAAATATGGACATGTTATTGATTATGTGAATTTCCAGTTCTACGCATACGATAAACTTAGTGTATCAGAGTTTGTGAATCACTTTAATCATCAATATGCTTCGAGCTATGCAGGAGGTCAGATTCTAGCGAGTTTCATAAGCAAAGGTAACTTAGGTTTGCCTCCCAATGATGGCTTCTTTGAGGCGTGCAAAGAGTTGAAGAGACGAGGTAAGCTTGGAGGCATATTTGTTTGGTGTGCTGATGAATCCAAAGATTTCGGCTTTAGATATGAAAAAGCGTCACAGGCCTTATTGGCAGCATGATCAACATCTTTAATATGTTTCAATCATGGTCTTATGCCCGTAGTTTTCTTTTTTCTTGCTTTTAAATAAGAAATAAGATATGGACATATGATCACTCGAAGCATGTGACTGTAACTAAATAATACGGTATCAAATGTTCGATCTATGAAAAATCATTGCCTTTTTTATTTTAAATATTAATCCACCTCGATGAAAGTTTACATAACGGTTTTTCTTCAAAAATAATACGAGACACTTAAAGCTGGCAAGATGGGTCGTGCGGACCAGAGACATGACAAAACAGTTTCGAGTTGAAATGGGCAGAAACTAGTCAAAACGGTCTGGGTCGAGTTGGGTTGATTCTCAAACACTTTCTTGTCTCTAGTCCTAAAAACTAACCCAGTGCATTAACTGTGATTACAAAAATTATACTAGTACAATAATGACCTATATCTATAAATAAAAAGGTCTAAAAGTTTGTATGCGTTAAATTAGGCTTGGCACTTTCAACCCATTTGAACCATTCAATTCGATTGACCCATCTGAGATAGCATATAAATGGGTCAAAATTGTCACCCTAGTCCCTACCAGAACATAATATGTCAAGGTTAAAGTATTGGGCTTATAAGAAACAGGAGATCATGAAACAAGAAGAGACAAGTAAAGACAGAAGCGTTTTTTGTGTTCCTGTGCAGATCGATATGATTAAAAAAACTCCAAACTTCCAAAGTGTAAATTAAAACAAAAGAGACTTCATTAGCATATATTCAAAATGTAAATGAAATTTAGAACAGATTTTTGACTTATTGATCATAACAGAACAAAATAAAACATATAATAATAGCAGCAGAAGCACGCTTACTCCACCTTAATTTATATTATGTTGATCACTTTCTAAGCAGTTTTTCCACAAATCTTTTCTATTTAACACCTTGTTTTCCTATTCTTACTCATCACCTCAACCTACTACAAGACTTCAATACCACCTGCTCTTTGATCAGAATGGGCTTCTCTAAGTTTTTCTTTATTCTTTTCACGCTACAAGCTCTTTTAGCTATGGCATCAGCACAAGCTAATGCACCAAAATCAGATTTATTTCGTGAATATATTGGAGCTGAATTCAATAATGTTAAATTTTCAGACGTACCCATCAACCCAAACGTCGAATTCCACTACTTACTTTCTTTTGCTATCGACTACACCTCTTCGTCTTCTGCCTCGCCAACCAATGGAAAATTCAACGTGTTTTGGGACAGTGATAATGTTTCACAGGTTTGTGGAGGGTTTCCAGGATCGAATGATCCAAACAACAACATGTACGAACATCAATGAAAGGAGCAGTAAAAAGGAAAAACACAGAAAAGGGTTGAACCTTTTAATAATGATATTTATTAACTGGAAAAGGTTGATGTTTACAAATGAATCCTAACCTATATATACTACATGAATCTTTGCCTCCAAAAAGACATATCGCTTCATCTAAACGTTGCAATCCTACAAGAAACGTTGCATACTAAATAACTACTAACTGTCATCATATGGGCCTGTTTGGGTTAATACATTTGGACCCATTTGCAGACTATAAACTGACCCAAAACTAAATATAAACACACGTATTACATATTAACTACAAGTCTTAAACATTAACAATAAATATTTGATCTAAATTCATTAGAAGGCTAACAATTTCCCCCCTAATGATTTAGCATCAAATTCTTCTTGAGTGATCCTTCTGGTCTTTTCAAACAATGACATCTAAGTCATTGTTGTCTTGCTGCTTCCTTGACTGCTGTCATGTTCTTCATCTTCATCTTCCAGCCTGATACCAAAATGGTCCTGACTTGTCTCTATTGCTCCATCCTTCACCCTCATGTCCTTCTGGCCTTGCAGGTCCATGGCCAAGCCATCTTTGCTTGCTTCTCCTACTTCTAACGACTTTTCAACCCAAGGCACATAAGCAGTTTCATGGTAGATTACAACTAGATCAACAAACTTTTGTAGCAGTCTCTTACTGCTTCACCATCTTTGATATCCAGGCCTTGAAGTTTTGCAATCATTCCACACTTGTCACTCAAAAACAATTCAACGTGTACCCTTTTCTCTTTTCCTTCTTTGTTTGAATCTGGCCTTCATGTCCCTCTTCTTCTTTTTGTGTCGATTTGAAACCAATTCGTGCCCTAGACGACTTTGTTTGTCTCGGCTTTTACTTCCAAAGAACTCGCAAATTCTTGGTAAACAGCAAGTTGGTGTCCTTGTTGTTTCTGGTTTCCAAATCTGTGTGGACTCTCAAGTCCTACAAAATTATCCCTCGGTATTTTCAACAAAACAGGTCTGAATCTGCTTTTTCTTCTTGGTTTAACCACCGGTCTTTGGTGGTAACCATCTAAACCTTCTTTCTTTCTCTTCAAACATCATTCATGGCAGATTTTCAGTGTGTTGTTTGATCCCTTCGCTCTGATGCCAATGTTTCACAGGTTTGTGGAGGGTTTCCAGGATCGAATGATCCAAACAACAACATGTACGACCGTAGCGTATAGACCTTATATACGTGATACTAGATAACAATTGTTTACAGGTTTACCATCAATTCGGTTCTTGACGAAGTGTTTCATTGTGAACAATTTTAGTGTTTGTGTTTGGCAGAATTTCGATGTAACAGTAACTTGAAAATAAGAATTGCAGAGATACTATAAACTGACCCAAAACTAAATATAAACACACGTATTACATATTAACTACAAGTCTTAAACATTAACAATAAATATTTGATCTAAATTCATTAGAAGGCTAACAATTTCCCCCCTAATGATTTAGCATCAAACAAAACCGTACTGGAAACATCTCGTTTTCAGGAAAACTAAAACAAAACCGTAGCGTATAGACCTTATATACGTGATACTAGATAACTTTAGACGCGAGGAAAGTAGTGCACGACCGTACTTGTGTAGAAATTGCATTCGAATAAGCACCAAACGAAGTGGTGACTTGATTGTTGGATTGATTTTTGGACGCAACAGATTTTTATACAAAGAGAACTTTGTATACTTTCTGTTGGCCTTCAAGTTTTCATACAACATACGACTCTTTGTCGCGGACAAAGGAGAAAAAAAAAAGAGAAGACGTACGCCTGGAAAAGAAAGAAAGAAGAGACGTTTGCTTGGAGAGAAGAAGGGTATACCGTGAGAAAATAAAAGCAGAAAACAATTGAAGATTGTTTTGACTTTGACGCTAGCGATACAGAAAAGGTGTGGAACATATTGAGAATACAAGCAACGAAGAAGCAACAAGGACGATACTTGTTGGCAGAATACAGTCGAGAAGGACAACAAAGACAAGCAGTCCGCTTGGTCTTTTGGAACAGAATACCGAAGAGTATTTTGGAGGGCTCGAGAGTCCGCAACGTTTTGGAACAAAGAAGACAAGGACAGCACTTGTTTATCTTGGACAAGACACGACTTGGAAAAGAAACCGAGACAAGAAAACATTGTTTAGGACATCTTTACAAGTCGAATTACAACGTGGTACGAAGAAGAGTGGTAAATTGTGAAGAATTCAAGTCGAGTAACAAGTATACACGGATTGAATTTGGAAAAACGAGGGAAAAGTTAGTTGGTTCATTCACATATCAACATCAAAGGAAACGCGTGTGTTAAACACACAAGGTCAAAAATTCGAAACACCTCTTTGGATTTCATTTCATATTTTAGTATAGATACATAGTTTATACTATTAGAAATCCATAGTACCTATTAAGTTTTCCCGAAAACTATATCTTGTTCCCGTAGTTTTAAGCGTTACCACAAGTTAGAAATTCCCACACATAGAAGTGAAGATTATAAACTCTAGAAAAATGTCCGGAGAAGACACTAGCACATCATTACCAAAACCCGTAACACCTTTTGCACAATACACATGCCCAAAACTTAAAACCACAAACTACACAGTTTGGACTATACAAATAAGGGTTATACTAGAAGCACAAGGCTTATGGGATACAATAGAAACTAAGGAAGGCACACAACTAGATGATAAGAAGGATAAATCAACATTAGCTTTCTTATATCAAGCCTTGACCGAAGATGTAATATTACAAGTGGCTAGTTGTAAAACGGCGAAAGAATTATGGGAATCGTTAAAAAGGAGACACGTTGGAGAAGAAAAAGTGCAACAAGCACGATTACAATCATTGATGATTGGATTTCAGACTCTTCAAATGAAGGAGGATGACACGGTGGATGCATTTACAGCCAAATTAAATGGTTATGCCACGAAGGCAAAAGAATTAGGAAAGACTTTGGATGAATCACTTTTAGTACGAAAACTATTAGACTCCACACCAGATAGGTTCATTCAAGTAGTAGCATCCATAGAACAGACAAATGATCTCGATAACACTACGTTAGATGAGATTGTTGGTAGACTTAAGGCATTCGAGGAAAGGATTAAACTCCGAAAGGGAGGACAAGTAGAAAGCCAGGATAATTTACTATTCACACAAGGTGAACACTTTAAGAAAGGAAAACGTTTTTTCAAACGCGGTGGTAGATCAAACTACTCACGAGGAAACTGGCAGAATAAGGGAAATAAAAATGACTCGAATGGCGGAAACTCATCCCATAGAGATAGAAACAATAAACCAAGGTGGGATAAGAGTAAAGTTACATGTTACAACTGCGGAAAATTAGGACATGTAAAGAATGAATGTAGAAAACCATCAACAAATCAAGAGCAATCAAACCTTATCTTAGAAGACGATGAACCATCACTATTAATGGCTAAACACGAAACTCACGAAGTTCTATTAAACGAAGGTCAGATACAACCCCAAAAGTATGCTACAACAGATGCTAGCATATGGTATTTAGATAATGGTGCAAGTAACCATATGACCGGAACCAAGAGTCATTTTAAAGATATTGACGAAAGCATCACGGGACGCGTTCGTTTTGGAGATGGATCGTATGTAGAGATAAAGGGTAGAGGTTCAATATTATTAGGATGTAGAAACCAAGAACAAAAGATAGTATCGGACGTTTACTACATTCCAAACCTCAAGAGTAACATACTTAGTCTCGGACAACTTACCGAAATAGGTTGCAAAATCATCATGGATGAAAATATACTGACTTTGTATGATAAGAACAAGAAGTTGTTGATGAAAGTAGAACGATCTAAGAATCGACTTTACAGTATTAGACTACATATTGAAACACCTATATGCCTCTTAGCAAATATAGACAGCCAAGCATGGTTATGGCATGCTAGATTAGGTCATCTTAACTTTGATGTTATAAACAAGATGACGAGAAAGGGTTTAGTAGATGGAGTACCCCGAATAAGTCATGCAGGACAAGTTTGTGATGCATGTTTATTAGGAAAACACATTAGAACACCATTTCCGAATCAAGCTAAATTCAGATCAAAGAATCCATTAGACTTAGTTTATGGAGATCTTTGTGGTCCTATAAGTCCAGCAACACACTCTGGAAAGAAGATCATCTTCTTATTAGTAGATGATTGTACACGATTCATGTGGGCTTATTTTCTTACATCGAAGGATCAGACATTTGATACATTTAAGGAATTTAGACTAAAGGTTGAAATGGAGCTGAAATTGAAATTAAAGATGCTAAGAACGGATAGAGGATGTGAATTTACATCTAATGAATTCACCAAGTACTGTAAGGAGAATGGTATAGCTAGACAGCTAACAGCACCATACTCACCACAACAAAATGGTGTAGTAGAAAGAAGGAATAGGACAGTTTTATCGACGACTAGGAGTATGATGAAAGCAATGAAGTTACCCTTAACTTTTTGGGTGGAAGCAGTACGACACGCCATTTATATACTCAACAGGGTACCTACGAAGGCCCTGATAGATAAAACACCATATGAAGCACTCTACAACAGAAAACCGAATCTGGAATACTGATGAGTGTGTAAATACTCATCATTTTTAGTCAAATCTGAGCTGCTAAACGATAAAAAATACTCAAAAACGCACCAAAATGCGAAGAAAATCCCAAAGATCATATTTTATATGTTTCTGATGCAAAACGAGTGAAAACAAACGAAAAACGAACAACATTTGTATAATTGGCAGTTTCAGTCCCCTAACCTTCAAAGTTTTACAAAACTAGTCCCTGGTCAGTTATTTCAAAGAAAAGTCAATCAAAGCCTTTGAGAGTCAAAAGTTATCAAAAAATGGTCATTGGGTGAAAAGTTTCATAACTTTACAATTTGGTCCCTCAACTTTCAAAAGTTGACACCTTTGGTCCCCGAGAATTTTAAAAGTGGAAAATTGCAATCATGGTCTTTGGATACGTGGAACTTGGAAAATTTTGTCCTTTGGATATTTTTGAAAAGTGGCAGTTGTGGTCCTCAAGTTTCGGTAATGTTCAAAAATTGGTCCTTGTGTTTTTACTACTACAAACCAAACGCCCTTTGTTATCATAAACCAATCCAAATAACAAATACCAATCAGTCCCCCAGTCCACCTTGGCCCAATTATCCTAGCCCAAACAAACACACTAACTTACCCCAACCCACATCTGAAAACCCTACCCAAACTAATTTTACGTTTCTAATAATAAAACGTATTACCCTTCTCTTTTGACCTAGCCAACCACAGATCATACAATACCCTCACAAATCCCATTTTATTCCCAACCTCTTTTACCCACCGTATATCAAAGCCATCCCCCCTCCATTACCTTTTTCTGCTATACGACATCTCCTCCAAAGTCCAGTCCTTCACATGATACCAAAAACTCTCACGGGAATCCACTCCACTCACACCTTCTCCAAGAAACCTTCACGAGTTACCAATCCACCTCAGCAATCCACACCTATTTGGGCGCCAACACTTGATGAAAGGCTGAGATGGAATTTGCTTGAATCTACGGCTGGGATGAAGAGAAAGAAGACAAAGGCACAAGAGGAAGGAAACCATAGTTCTAATTTAGTATAAAAGAGAATGTTGTAAGCCTAAAAGGCAGTAGTTAAATTAGGTTTTGTTAGCAGTCTTTTTAATAAAGTTTAGTAGTCAATTAGGGTTCAGTTCTGATTTTCAGTTTTAAAGTATTGTCAAAAAAAAAAAAAAAAAAAAAGAGAGTCTGTTGTAATTTTTTTATGTGCAATGAAAATCTAAATTTCTAATTATTATTAATCCTTGTGTCCACTTATTGTTAGTGCATCACTTTATTTAATTTGAGCTATTTAAAGTTTATACAAATTTACCTTGCAGTAATCTGGTGTAAATCATTAGTCTGAGTTTTTAACTCTCCACAGTCTTCTCCTAAAGTAGTGTTTGGCACAAGGGTAAGTTGAGCCCAAAACCTGTTTCTACTCGTACCTTTTAATGCAATCAGTTTTAGTTACTTATTTTTAGTAGTCTGTAATCAAAATTTAGCATTTACTAGAAGCTTTTAAGGACCTAACTTGTTTTTCCTAGAATACTTGTTATTGACTGATTTACATACTTAGGTAGGCTAGTTAGCAGATTTTAGCCGTTAGAGTTGTTAATTTTGCCTTTAAAATTAGTTTCAAGTAGATTAGAATTAGTTAACACTCAGTGGTAGCTTAGACCTTTTTAGTTAAATCCTTTCGTTTACCCCATTTTGACCCATAACTGTTATTGCTGTAACAGTCCCTTTAGACCCATTCTTAGGATTGCTTTAATAGGATGTAAGGCCTTATTTGGTTCTACAAATAGTTTTAGTATATGCTTCAGTTTTTTTAGCTTATTTCAGTAGTTTAAACTTATTTAGTGGCTTATTCTTGGCTGGCGATAAGCACTTCTACCCAAAGCAGCCCCCACAAGGCCTGCTGCGTCTGCCTCAAACAGCCCCCTTTGGTCCGAATCTTAGATAGGTAGGAGTATGATTTAGGATTAGATTTCGGTTCCATAGTTAGTTTGTAATTCAGATTTTGTAACTTAGAGCTTACATTGGTTTTTCATGGCTAATTAGTGGCTTGTTAGTGGGCTGCAATTTGCCCCGTTAACTGATAAGTCTCTTGCATCTGATTTTTGGTCAAGTTCCATTTGACCCTAAGTTGGTTAAATCTTGGCCAAGGGTTGTTTTTCCTTGCTGTTTTAGAGCTTCCCCTAGGTTATGTTTAGGATTTTGCTCTTAGGTTCCCCCCTCTTGCTTATTTAGAGTACTTAATTTTAGCTTATTTTGGCTTGTTTGGCCACTGCCGCTGTTGTATGCTTGTTCTTTATCTTAGCTTTTGAGATTTCTTGTTCTTGAATTTGTTGTTGTTCTTTGTTGTGAAACTGATTTCCATAGTTGTTAGTTTTGTTGTTTTTATATTTGCATCAGATTTTGTGAGCTTATGGCTTGTTTGATTTCACTTTGCTAAGTTTAAGCTGATTGGTGTTTTCGGTTGCTGCCACTGCTTGTGTTCCTGTTGATCTTGTTGTTGTTGCTCTGTATTGTTGTTATTAGTTAATGCTATTGTTGTTGTTGTTTTACTTATTTAAACTTTTTCAGCAAATGCTTCTTCACAAAAGATGTTCTTCTTTGTTGGTCAGTGTTTTTCCAAAAAGAAAATATTGAAAAAAAATGGTTTGTAAAAAAGGTGGTGCACCAGGTTAACAACAACAAGACACACCTCCAACTGGGCTCCCTCGTACTTCTTGTTTTAGTATGCCTTTGTTCCATATTTAATGTACTCTTTTTCTTTTTAGCTTTATAACTTATCAGCAATTAGACTGCTTATTCTTGCTTATTTTTAACTGCTTATTTCAATTTTATATTTTTCCCTGCCTCTTTTTAGTATAATAAACTTCCAAAAAAATTTTCATATTTTTCCAAATCAATTTAATATTTTTAGTTAATTAATTTAGTTTAATTAGTATTTAATTAATAATAAATAATTAAAAACTCAAAAAAGTAATTTTCTTTTTCAAAAAATTTTCTTTTATCATTAGGATGCTAGAAATATAATTTTTATGCCGGTAGGACTAGTGTAGCATTTAATTCGCGTTTTATCTTGCGCCCTCGCGTTTTTTTAATCAACTTTTACGTTTTTATGTTAGCTTACGTTTTAGGATTCCCTACCATGTTTCCCGTAGTCTTTTAAATAGTTTTTAAGTTTTATTTGTCGTTCCTTGTATGATTTGCATTTTTATTGCTTCTATTTTATTTTATTTATTTATTATTATTATTTTTTATTTTTTTATTTATTTATTTTTTGTACGTTATTTGCAATTTCTTGTAATTCCACAATACCAAATAATCTCTCAATCATCCTTACAAGCACTTTAATTTCCAAATCTCACACGATATTGTCAATTCACACCTCGTTGGGACACGACCCGGGTAATCACTTACCCGGTATCACATATATATATAGTATTCACGAGTTTTTACAAGTCTCCCTTTTCCTAAAGGTTGACCGGTAAATTCCACTCACGTCTACCTTGTATATTAATTTGATACGCGCAAAAACGCAAATGTCAAATACCTAAGAATATTCGGATGCACAGCTTATGCTAAAATAACGATACCTCACTTGAAGAAGTTAGATGATAGAAGCATACCGATGGTTTATTTAGGAGTAGAGGAAGGATCGAAAGCATGTAGGCTATATGATCCAGTAAGAAAGAAGATACATGTTAGTAGGGACGTAAAGTTTATGGAAACGAAACCGTGGAACTGGGATAATAATGAAGATGATACAAGTACACAAGACACTTTTTGGACTAGTTTTGTAGTAGACGAAGTTGACACTGAAACTCCTACACCAATCAACATTGAAAATGTTGATGACACGTATCATGTAGAGGATCACATACCAGATGCAATACCAGATCCCGAATCACCAGTTACACCACCAACATACACTTACGAACCCAACTCAGAAAGTGAAAGAGACGCTACTATTAGTTCACTTAGAAGCTCGTTAGGAAGCTCAGGAAGATATGATCATACACCGGTTAGAGGTTTAAAGGACTTAAGAGCAATTTATGAAACAGCAAGCATAGTAGAAACACCTAGTTTACTCTTCACAGAAGAAGAACCTCGTAACTACAAGGAAGCATCATCAGACAAGAAATGGATTGAGGCCATGGAATTAGAATTAGATTCGATCAACAAGAATAACACATGGACTCTTACTACATTGCCTGAAGACCAGAAAGCAATCGGACTTAAATGGGTTTACAAAACCAAAAGAGATGCACACGGTAAGATCATTAAGTACAAGGCAAGATTAGTGGCGAAAGGATATGTACAAGAACAAGGAATAGACTTCGATGAAGTATTCGCACCAGTTGCTAGGATAGAAACAGTTCGATTAATATTAGCACTAGCAGCATATAATGGTTGGCCAGTACACCACTTAGATGTAAAATCAGCATTTTTACATGGAGAATTGAAGGAAGAAGTCTATGTCAAACAACCAGAAGGGTTTATTCAGCAAGGAAACACCGATAAAGTCTACAAGCTAACTAAAGCTTTGTACGGCTTAAGACAAGCACCTAGAGCTTGCAACATGAAGCTTGATCAAACATTGAAGTCATTAGATTTCAAGAAATGTAATCTCGAACAAGCCATTTACACGAAGAGAAGCAAGACTTCTACGCTTATTGTTGGAGTATATGTAGACGATTTGATAATCACCGGCACTCCAAAGAAAGAATTAGACTTGTTCAAATCCCAGATGGAAGATAAATTCGAAATGACCGACTTAGGGTTGCTAGCTTACTACCTTGGGATAGAAGTTACACAGACAGGAGGAGAAATTACAATCAAGCAGACAGGATATATTAACAAGATCTTGAAGGAAACAACTATGACGGACAGTAATGATACAAAGATACCTATGGATCCCGGCACTAAGTTGGTCAAGGCGGAAGATAGTGGAAACCCAGTTGACGCAACTTACTACCGTAGCTTAATTGGAAGTCTTAGGTACTTACTGCACACAAGACCAGATCTTAGTTACTCAGTCGGACTACTCAGCAGATTCATGCAAGACCCGAAGGAAATTCACCTAAAGGCAGTTAAACAAGTAATCCGATATATCAAAGGAACAAAGGAGCATGGAATAATATACAAGAAAGAAGGCGGCTGCAAAATTACAGGTTACAGCGACAGTAGTTATGGAATCAACACCGATCAAGGAAAAGGAACTACTGGCATAGTATTTTACTTTGGAGAGTCACCTATTACTTGGTGTACTCAGAAACAACCGACAGTGGCACTATCATCATGTGAATTAGAATTCATGGCAGCTACTGCAGCAGCATGTCAAGCTTTATGGTTAAAACGCTTACTTAGTGAATTGACTGGATCAGAAGAAAAAAGGATAACACTTAGAGTTGACAACATATCAGCTATACAACTCGTGAAGAACCCAGTATTTCATGGAAGAAGCAAGCACATTGACATTCGCTATCATTTCATCAGGGAATGTGTAGAGAATGGTCATATCAAAGTTGAACACGTAAATGGAGAACTACAACGAGCAGATATTTTAACAAAAGCCTTAGCAAGACTCAAGTTTGCAACTATGCGACAAATGCTCGGAGTTCAAGACTTAGGACGAAGCAACATTCAAGATTAAGGAGGAGAATGTGAGCGTATAATCTTGCATGATACTTCTCGGATACAAGAAACTCCAAGGACCAAACGTGTTAGTTATAAAGTAAATAACCGAATAGCGGTTAAGTTAGTTAAGTTAGTTATTTACAGAATTTAGTTAGAACCGAAAAGGTGTGATGTTTGGCTTGTGACTGTTCGAATGAAGCAGCAACAAACACAACCTTTTGTGAACAGTCGCGATGGTTCGAAACACAACCATTCGCTTAGTATAAGTACTTGACATTCTGCAACTTTACAATAGTTGGAAAGATTTACAAAGTTATCATTATATCGCAATTTCATTTATCAAATCTCTCTTACACATTCATACATTTCGGGACCAACAGATAATCTCAGCCTTCACAAGTTTCATCAATCAAAAGCCAACATTCTAATGTCAAAGTTGGTTTGAGCTTAGGTGGTGACAGTGTGAATGGTGGAAGCTGTTACTTTAGTCCTTCTTCAGTTGATTCATGGGTTTCAAACGCTGTTTCTTCACTCACTAAGATCATCCAAGAGTATAAATTAGATGGGATTGATATCGACTACGAGCATTTTCATGCGGATCCTGAAACGTTTGCTGAGTGCATTGGGAAACTTATAACAACTCTTAAGAACAACGGTGTCATCTCATTTGCGTCTATAGCTCCATTTGATGATGATGATGTCCAAAGTCATTATATGGCTCTTTGGAAAAGTTACGGTCATGTTATAGACTATGTCAATTTTCAGTTTTATGCTTATGATGCGGGGACGACAGTTTCTCAGTTTATGAACTATTTTCAGACCCAGAGCTCGAATTATGAAGGAGGTAGTATTTTGGCTAGCTTCAGCAGTGAAGGAAGTGGAGGTTTATCACCACAAAATGGGTTCTTTACAGCGTGTAGCAGGCTTAGAAGTCAAGGGAAACTTGGTGGTATCTTTATATGGTCTGCAGATGATTCAAAGGCTTCAGGTTTTAAATACGAGAAGCAATCACAAGCTTTGTTGGCCGCCCCTCGTTAATGCTTATATGTGCTTGTTAAAATTTACGGCTGTAATTATTACAGTATAATTATCTACTATATAGTTGAAATGCTTATAAAATATTCTATGTGCACGACTTCCAGTAAAATTTATACTATTTGACATTTTAAGTCTTCAAATATTTTGCAGAACAGACCAATGACTTGTACAATGAACAATAAAAATTTCCATTACAAAGAATATTACGAGTAAGATTTATAGAAAGAACAAATAAAAGTATGAACTACATAAGCCAATGCCCATTTTGTTCTGACGCGGGTAGATCAAATGATGATAATGCCCTTGTTCGTGTGAAGTGAGGGACAGCTAGCAGAGCTTGTGATTCATTCTCATACCTAAAACCCGAATTCTTGGACGAATCAGCAGACCATACAAATATCCCAACAAGCTTCCCTTCATTTTTTAACCTATTACACGCCTTAAAGAACCCGTCTTTAGGAGACAATCCACCACTTCCTTCAGTAGATAAGCTAGCCAAGATATTACCACCAAAATAATTCAACCTTTGCGTTTGAAAATAGTCAATAAACTGAGACACAGTGGTGCCCTTATCGTACGCATAAAACTGGAAATTCACGTAGTCTATAATATGACCATAACTCTTCCAAAGAGCCATATAATGGCTTCGAACATCATCATCATCATACGGAGCTATAGATGCAAACAAGATGACGCCGTTGTTCTTAAGAGTTGTTATAAGTTTCCCAATGCACTCAGCAAATGTTTCAGGATCTGCATCAAAATGCTCATAGTCGATGTCAATCCCATCCAAGTTATACTTTTGGATGATTTCCGTAAGTGAAGAAACAGCGTTGGAAACCCAAGAATCAACTGACAAAGGACTAAAGGTACAGTTTTTTCCTTCTTTCACGGTGTCACCACCTAAGCTTAAAGCTACCTTTACATTAGAATGTTGACTCTTGATCGAAGAGACTTGAAACGGGCTAAGATTATGTTTGTCCCAGAACACACCGAATTTGCCATTGGTTGGGGAGGGTGAAGATGAGGCGGTGTAATCAATTGCAAAAGCAAGTATATAATGGAATTCGACGTTTGGGTTGATGGGTACGTCTGAAAATTTTACATTCTTGTCTTCCCCTCCAATATATTCACGAAATAGACCTGATCTTTGTGCAATAGCTTGTTTTGATGCCATAGCTAAAAGACTTTGTAGGGTGAAAAGAACAATGAAAAGTTTACAAAATCCCATTTTTGATCCAAAAGCATAAAAAGTTCTGATAAATTACTCAGATATGATCCAGTTTATATAAATATAAAAATGCTCTGTTAACATCGATTCAAGTTAAGAATGTCACAAAGTTAGTGTCACATTGTCAACAAAGATTTTATCATATCTTTGGATACGTACAAGAAAACAAAAAGTGTCACTGTTTTTCATTGTCTTTGTTGTTTCAACTTTCAAGGTCTTTTATATTACTCGTATTATGTTCAGTTTCTGCAGCTGTTAGATCTTAATTTTTTCTTTTGGTTAGAATACAAAACCTAGATAAAACTACCACAAGATGCATAATGAGTCAAGACATGAAGAGACAATGATTGATATGATGTCATGTTGTCATAGGTCGACCATTTGATACAATGTGGTCAAAAAAACTGAGCACGTATTGTATACATTTGAGTGACAGTACCTTATTTATTATTTGAAGAGAAAAAGAAAGAAAAAATCACCACGGGCACAAGATACAAATAGTATATGCTCATAAGTCATAATGAAACAGAGATTTTGTTGATCATGCAGCCAATAAGGCCGGAGCTTCTTGTTCATATCTAAAACCGAAATCTTTGGATTCATCCCCACACCAAACAAATGTGCCTCCAAGCTTACCCTGACGTTTTAACTCTTTGCATGCCTCAAAGTATCCATCATTTGGAGGCAAGCCTATATTGCCTTTACTTTTGAATCTCGCTAGAAGCTGACCGCCTGCATACCTCAGAAGCAATGGCGGAGCTAGAAAAAATGTTAGATGGGGGGCCATTTTTTTTGGAAGAACATTAGATGTTGTGGGGGGGAGGGGCGAGATGGAAAAAATAAAATTTTAACACATTAAATCGCGGAAAAATATACTAATGGGTTTACGCCTAGGGGGCCGGGACCCTTCCCGGTCCCTTAATAGCTCCGCCCATGCTCAGAAGCATGTAGATGAATGAAACAGGAAGTTTATCGCATGCTTAAAACTGGGAATTCACATAATCGATGACATGCCCGTATTTCTTCCATAATGTTACACCCTAAAACCGAAAGAGTGTTGATTTAATAACTCATATATCTATGTTTGAAGATGCTCGATTGCGATAGAATAAAAGACCTTATATAATTTGTTAGTCAACAAATTTTTACGTTGAAAGTCAAAACCAAAGAGTCAAAGTCTTACATGAAACTTTAAAATATACTTTTGTGGTCAATATAGCTAGAAGGAAAGTTAAGGACCATTTCTGCCATATTTCTAAACAATTAAAAAAAATGGATAATTTCAAAAATGCTCCAATTGGCCAAATGCTGAGACTATCTAAACTGCAACTTTTGTATTTCCGTATCTGCACCAGTTGTCTTGGCAACTCGAAATTTTCCAACCATATGACGTCAAGTGTTCGACATGAGGGCCGCCAGTTGCCCAAAAGTACAACAGTTGCCTAAAAAGTACACAAGTTGTCATACCTTGTAATCCGTAAAGTCACACTTGTCACTTGCAGATTATAGTTGCCCAAAAAGTACCGGTTGCTCTGGTCTGAAAAAGGAAACACAAAAGTTTCAGTCTAGATAATCTCAGCCGTTGGGCAACCGGAGCATTTTTTGTATTATCCCATTAAAAGATCAGATTTTTGTAGAAAGATAAAAGCTGATAAATAATTTAGGTCCGTCTGATTTGTAGATGGGTTTAGGATTTGAATTTGAATTTGGATTTTATGTAGATTTTAGAGAGAGAAATTACATTTATTTAATAAATTATAATAAAATTATTGCTAAAGTATTATTTTAAATCATAAATTATTATTTTATATATAAAAGAAGAGAGAAATAGCGTAAATATATGGTTTCTTATTTTTAAATCCAAAACAGAATGAAACAAATGCACCCTTATATACATCTCTACACACTTCTATTGTACTTGTGTATGTGTTGTGAATGAGAAAGAAAGAAGAGAGGGAACAAGTACTATATGGTTAAACACAAGAATCATAAATCAATTTTGGCATTTGCATAATTAGGGTTCATATTTCATATTGGGGTTTTAGTGTGAATGTGTTTGTGTGATCATCTGGTTCACATAACTAGTTATTTGTCGATCGAGCAACTGTAATTTTATAAATTCATGGTAGATGACACATGGAGGAGTTATGCATGAAGGTTTGATGCTTAGTTGATATGTTTGGTTATTGTTTAAAAGGATAAAATTGATTAAAAGTAATGATAAAGCTATGATTATGCAATCAAAGGTTTTGATGTGGTTATTGTTTAACAAAGATTAATTTTTGTGTGTGTTTGTGTAACACCCCAACCCGATAAGGGTAGAAGTATTACATTACAGTGACATATCAGAACAAACACAAGCATATGATTCATACATACAAAGAAATTCAGGGTTACAAATGAAAATCTGAAACTACAAGGTTACAAAAAAATAAATACTATGTCTAATAAAGTGAAACTTCATCTAATCGTCTCTAGTCCAAAGCATAGTCTTTTAAGTCCAGTCACACTCTCTTCCCATAACCCAGCTTCCTACTAAAACCTGCCGCAGGAAAAGGAAATGCGGCTGAGCTTAAAAAGCCCAGTGAACAGATACATATACAAAGCAATGATAATGAAACAGAACTGAAATATAGTGCATTGGGGAAATAGGATAAGGAATAGATAACAGAGTAGTAGAATAGAAAGAAGAAAGGATAGTCATCTACCACGAGCCCAGAAACATATCATATCATATAAGCCGTCAATACCATAATTCTTCATAATCATATAGAGGGGAGTCCTCTCAGATAATCAGATAATATGAGGGGTGTCCTCATTCTTCAAATGGGTGGAGTAGCGAACTCCCAGAAATTGTGAAAGGCATGTATAGCACACAGTACCAGTCACCAGACATATATCATAATCATAATCATAATCATAGTTAAATCCACTAAACAGAACAGATCTAGGATGCATCCATACGCCCCCGCAGAAATCATAGTGGCCATAACAAATCATATCATAAAGCGCGCATATCATATAACAGAAAGGGGACGGTGTAGCCAAATCACTAGGGCCACACACTAGTCATGCCAGTGGTGCATCACAGACACGCCTATGGTACCTCCATAGGTAGGGAAAAACAGAAATGGCTCGGGTATCAAACTAAGAGTCAGGTCTCATATCATACAAAAGGTCATATAGCAAAGGCGTATCTCAGAATCATATCAAAGGTTCATAATAGCAGTTCATAACAAAGGGTTCATATCAGAAATAGTATTCAAGGTCCAATCAGAGTTTATCAGGTCAAGGTTCATATTCAAAAATCAATTCATGGTTCAGTTCAAAAGTCCGTTTCAAAAGTTTCTATTAAAAGTCCAATTTAAATAATCTTTTAAAACAGTTTTCATAAAAATGGTCTTTCAAAATATAGTGTTCATGAAAGTTAAATAACCTTTCTTTTAAAAAGAAATTTAGCATCATTTATAAACATCTTTTCAAATCGGTTCTTCTCAAAACATTTCCATGGTATCATTAAGAAGGTTTTCATAGCATAGGTTCATAACGGAGGTCATATCAAGTGGGATCAACAGAGAAGGTTCAAGTAAAGGGGATCATAGCAATGGCATCAATTCGGGAACTAACGGATCAGAATATGAAAGAGATCATGAGAAACCTTTTGAGAAAGGTCAGAATATCTGTACCTTAAACCGCAAGTGCACACATGACAGAAACATAAAGGTCGAAAGCAAAATTCCTTCTTCAGCGAATCTACACGAATTAATGGTCGGCTTGTTATTAATAACTTATTCAATTCAGATTTCTCATTTTAGTCGGCTTTCCAGTTTTAGTAACTTTCCATTTAAAGTGACTTTCCACTTTTAGCAGGTTTCCATAAATAGTAAGTTTCCACTTTTAGAAAGTTTCCATAATTAGAAAGTTGAGTCATTATTAATGGAATCAAAGTATCTTTTAACATATTTACACATTTGGTCCTTAGGGTTTCATAACTTTACCTTTTACGCCCTTATATTTCCAAAATTACACTTTAAACCTTTTAGTATTCAAAGTTACACATTAAACCCTTAGCTTATCCATTTTACATAATGATCCCTTATTTTATCATGTTATACGAATATACCTTCAAGTATTCACAATTTACACTTTAAGTCCTTCAAGTTATCAAAGTTACATATTTAACCCTTTAATTTACAATTTCAACTTTTAATTATTAATAATTACATATTAAGCCATTTATTTACCAATTTATCACAAAACCCCTTGAATACTTTTAAATACTCAAAAAAGCTCCAAGTTTCTGAAAATTACATTTTTAGTCCCTCTCTTTTAATTATTTTCAAAACAAACCCTAATTAATCATTAAATACATTTTAATCCATTTAAATGCAAAACTTACACTTAGCACCCTTAGGTTATATTTTTTTTCGAATAGTATACAGCCCAAATAAGTTCTAGAATTAACCTTGAAGTTTTTAAAGTTTACAAAACTCACCCAAAACTTTTAAATGCAAATCGTATAACATAAAATCATGGAATTAGGAACCCTACCCAAATCAAATCCTTTTGTAATCATTACCTTATCATTAAATGTTATTAATAATCATCAAACAAACCCTAATTCATCAAAAATCAGATCGCATGCTTTTCTTCCTTTTCTTTTTATACGTTTTATTCAAAAACACAATTAGCCAAAATAATTCGAAATCAAGGATTCAAGCCATGTTAATTATTTCCAATAATTTTCCAGGTCATAATAGATTATAATACACGTAAATAAATTATATTCAGAATTATTATGGATCGCATGGTGTCTTTTACGTTTTACACATTTTTTTAGGGTTTAATTCACGAAAACAATATAGAGCATGCATGGATCGAACCAAACATTTTATTTGATGTTTATAAGGTATAAAGGACCTGAGAAAAATACCAAATCAAGAATGGAACGTGTAGAGAGGGCTGTACGAATTATAGCATACGCGTAGAGCCAAAACGATCCAAAAATCACCATGACTTCACCAATGATCTTCCAACCTTGAAACCAATTTTCGTGGGTCTTATATGATGTAAGGAACATCAGAAAAATAAGAAGTCATTTTTATAGAGGTCGTATGAAGCATAACGAATTTACCTTTGTTTTAGGGCTCGACACAAAGAAAGCAATGCCACGATCGTGTAAGGCTTCAAAAATTCGAATGGGATTTTTCTTGGCTTCTTAGGATGATGATAACTCACAGAAAAATGCTTAGGAGTGCTGTGTGAGTCGAATGGGGGCTATATGATTTTTGTGTGTGTTTTTCTTTTAATCGGCAATTAGGGTTTTGGGTGAAAAAGGTATGGATTTATTTTAAATGGGGAATGCCGTGTGAGGAGGGGGATAGGACCAGAAATTTCGAGATTTTGGTTAGGAGAAAATCTCTTGATGATTATCTTGTACATTTACCATAATTAGACCCATTTAAATTCAATTTAAATCAAAATAAACCACATATTAAGTCAATCGGCCCTATAGGGGTATTTTGGTAATTTTACTACTTGTATAAATGTTAAATGTAATTGTTAAAATTATTTGGATACATAACTTGTGCATTGTTTGAAGTTTGGGATTTATTTGGTACTTTAATAAGCTTTTAATTAAATTTCAAATTGGTAAGGGCAATTTGGTCTTTTCACTTGCTTTTAGATTTTAGGTGTTACAACTTCTTCCCCTCTAAAAGAAAAATTTCGTCCTCGAAATTTGAAGTCGCAAAGTTAGACGAAGTCGTAGCAAACTGCAAAAGGTCGTCACAACATTCTCACGCTCGGGGAGGTTCTTCCAAAAGATATTCAGACCAACTGGTTTCTCATGACTCGTAGTTATTGTCAAAACAGTTTCAGATTTCTCAGAAGGGCATATCATACTGAATTTAAATCAAAAGGATAATGTATCAAACATAACGGATGATAATCGAATTCTCTAGGAAGAGGTATAAAATACATAGGATTTTCATCGAATTGATTAGGCGAATCAGATGAGAATACATTGAATTGTAGCAAACATGGGGTGATTTAAGGTTGAACTCTTCAGCTTCTCAGATAGTCTCGGCTTTTAGATAACCTTCCAAAGGTATTCTCATAAACAAACAGGTCTCATTTCCTCAAAGTCCACAATCACATATTTTACTCATAGCAGATCATAATGAACAACTTCGCGAATGCGAATCATATACGGACAGAAAGCATATCTTTAGATATCGTCAACGGCAGAAATTTCATAATGGAACCTAAGATTCTTATCAGAAGTTGCAAAGATCAGCAAAACACGTGTCGAGAGTCCAAACGTATCGAATCGTATAACAAGGACAGCATAATCAAACGTATAGGTAGAATGAACCTAAAGTCTCACTAAACTCAGATGATCTTGACCAGATGCCAGAATTCTTAAGCTTCTAAGGCACTCCTCGAATATCACATGCCCACCATAAGTGCACGTTATATGATGTAAGTATTATCACGCTGGCCAGACGTCATAATACTGGCATCATATACATATGCCCTCATGCTGGTCATACTTTATCTCAAGTCGTGAGTCAAAACCACCTATCTTAATCCACCTAGTACTTCTACAGTCTCAAAGATCATCAGAAGCAAACAACATAACTAAGAGAACGAAATTACTCGAAGAGTAACGGAAATCCGAGAATGTCATTCAAAATTAAGGTACGTCATCAATAGCGTCAATCCTTTACAGAATCATCTCGTCTAAACACAATGTCCGCTTCAAAATCCGTCCACTCAAATACAAATTTCAAAATTTCTTCCAAGTTGGGGTAGTCTGTTTACTCTTGTCCATCTTGCCTCATGATTAAAAGAATTTAAAACTCGAGTCTGGTTCCTCCGGTCTTCAGCAGCTCCTCTTGGTAGTGTGGCATCGTAACGGCAGTCTCTGACGCAATCACTGTGGATTCCTCCATCCGCAGGTCTGCTTCTGCTCTCAATTCATCTTAGTACAACTAAAATGAATAGAGAAACAAGACTGCGTGTCTTTGACAGGTCTTCTAACATAGCTCCAGGTCTTAAGGTACATGTTGTTGTTGTCGACTCCAGGTTGTGTGTTGAATCGTTCGTCTTCTTTGGTCTGGTTGTCTTGATGCCCAAACTGAAATCTTCACGTGTTGTATGATGTATGATTGAGCACTATCCCAGTTCCTCTCTTCTTCTTGTATGCTTCTTCCATGATAATGCTTGTCGCAACCATCTTCTACTACTCTTCCACCAGGTTTCAAACTCCGATAACGGTCTTCAATCTTGGTCCCTCTTGTGAAAGCTCTGTCTTTACATTATATAGGGTAGGGTTGTCTACTATGCTTTCTGAACGTCAATCAAAATTTTCTTCCAGAACAAAGGGTCATCTCACCAATAATCTCTATGTTCCTTTTTTTTCGTTTTAGGACACAACACAATGTCATACTATGACAATTTGTCCAAAACACGCGAAAACATGATTATTCTAGCCAACACCATTGGAATCATTCAAACTCACAAATGTGGTAACGAGTGCAAAGGCAACTTCAGAAATCATCTCAGGGAATTTTCACATCGCCTTCTTTCTTCTTCAGGAACTGAAATACTTCCCAAAGGTTACTCTCGGTTAGTTAACCCCCTTCTTAGAAATTTTTGTGGTTGCTTCTTCAGCCTTCGAATCTAAAATGATGCAATCAAATGCGGGGTTCAAAGGAAAAACAAATTAATCATTGATACGCGGAAACAGATAATGATTGCTGATAGTGGTACGTTTAAGTTCACGATAGTCGATACGTCATCGCATACTTCTCTCGTTCTTCTTCATAAACAAACAAGAGCATCTAAAGAGAATCACCAAGGTTAACAAAAATCATATTCCATCGGCTTCTTCAAACACTCAACTTCTATAGCACCATGGTTTCTGCAACTGAGATCAGTTCAATGCCCACTCCACTTCCTAAGCAGGAAGGAGTACCAAAAAGTTCATCAGAGAATACCGGAAAATCTTCGTATGACAAAATATTTCCTAATAGCAGAACTTTCTAAGGGTTGATAATAATGGTTTTCAGGAAAAACTTGATAATCACATGAGTTCGGGTTTGGGGTTTTCCATAGTGGTAGAAATTTTAGCAGATGTAGAGAGTCATCATAATGAAATAGAGTGAAGCAGATTTTTAAGGTCACATTTCAGATATGGTAGTCTATGGTATCTTCACGAATAGTCATTCAGTCCAAAAGACCGTACAATCAGGCATATCAAAGTCAAAGGATTTCATAGAGTGAATATAGTCGTCAAATCATACAGATAGTCCATATATCAGAGTCAAGTACATGGTTCAACAAAATGTTGGGATGGATAAACGAACAGTTCAATGTGTGGTAATTTCGTTTAGCTTCTTAGCATAAGTAGCAGGTAGGATGTGTATCATTGGTAATACGAACATCGTATAATTGTCAATAGTGAGATGTACAGAGTCTCAGTTATCAGCATCATCATGCTTAGTTAACAAATCCATACAAAGATAGTATTTACATCATACCCTTCCAAAGGAAATGATTGGCAGAACAAGGTTCATCATTCAAAGAGAGGAAACAAAAACTTCTCATATTTGTGGTTCATAATTACCAGAATTCTCATAGGAGTAGTAATGGATCATACAGAGTTAAGTAGTATCGGATGATACATTCATACCCAGCATAAGTAATGGATTTACAGAATGTGTCGAACACATTGTGGTTGAATGACCTACGATGTGGTTGAAAAGGTGTCAAACAGCTTATCAAACAAATCGGAGGCGAAGATCAAAATCTGAAGGTGAAACTTAAATGTGTAAGGTATCCAGGTAGCTTTTCGAGGTATTCCAAACTTACTTGGTTACTAAGCTTAAGTTGCAAAACTTTTAACTTCTGAAACAAAGGTCCTTATAAGGCTTATCTAAGAGCAAAGGCACGATCAGAGTGATACGGAAGCAAATGATACTTACATAAATGTCTTAGTCTACCCATTCATCACCGGTAATAACTTGGGTTCCTATGGGGAATCCTAATGTAAAGTTTCAAAGGTTGTCTTATGAGTGCCTACAGGGAAACTCAGGGGTCCAAACTTCACAGGTCAAGGGTAAATGTATTACGAATAGCAGCCTGGTCTCTGATACCATAATTGTAACACCCCAACCCGATAAGGGTAGAAGTATTACATTACAGTGACATATCAGAACAAACACAAGCATATGATTCATACATACAAAGAAATTCAGGGTTACAAATGAAAATCTGAAACTACAAGGTTACAAAAAAATAAATACTATGTCTAATAAAGTGAAACTTCATCTAATCGTCTCTAGTCCAAAGCATAGTCTTCTAAGTCCAGTCACACTCTCTTCCCATAACCCAGCTTCCTACTAAAACCTGCCACAGGAAAAGGAAATGCGGTTGAGCTTAAAAAGCCCAGTGAACAGATACATATACAAAGCAATGATAATGAAACAGAACTGAAATATAGTGCATTGGGGAAATAGGATAAGGAATAGATAACAGAGTAGTAGAATAGAAAGAAGAAAGGATAGTCATCTACCACGAGCCCAGAAACATATCATATCATATAAGCCGTCAATACCATAATTCTTCATAATCATATAGAGGGGAGTCCTCTCAGATAATCAGATAATATGAGGGGTGTCCTCATTCTTCAAATGGGTGGAGTAGCGAACTCCCAGAAATTGTGAAAGGCATGTATAGCACACAGTACCAGTCACCAGACATATATCATAATCATAATCATAATCATAGTTAAATCCACTAAACAGAACAGATCTAGGATGCATCCATACGCCCCCGCAGAAATCATAGTGGCCATAACAAATCATATCATAAAGCGCGCATATCATATAACAGAAAGGGGACGGTGTAGCCAAATCACTAGGGCCACACACTAGTCATGCCAGTGGTGCATCACAGACACGCGTATGGTACCTCCATAGGTAGGGAAAAACAGAAATGGCTCGGGTATCAAACTAAGAGTCAGGTCTCATATCATACAAAAGGTCATATAGCAAAGGCGTATCTCAGAATCATATCAAAGGTTCATAATAGCAGTTCATAACAAAGGGTTCATATCAGAAATAGTATTCAAGGTCCAATCAGAGTTTATCAGGTCAAGGTTCATATTCAAAAATCAATTCATGGTTCAGTTCAAAAGTCCGTTTCAAAAGTTTCTATTAAAAGTCCAATTTAAATAATCTTTTAAAACAGTTTTCATAAAAATGGTCTTTCAAAATATAGTGTTCATGAAAGTTAAATAACCTTTCTTTTAAAAAGAAATTTAGCATCATTTATAAACATCTTTTCAAATCGGTTCTTCTCAAAACATTTCCATAGTATCATTAAGAAGGTTTTCATAGCATAGGTTCATAACGGAGGTCATATCAAGTGGGATCAACAGAGAAGGTTCAAGTAAAGGGGATCATAGCAATGGCATCAATTCGGGAACTAACGGATCAGAATATGAAAGAGATCATGAGAAACCTTTTGAGAAAGGTCAGAATATCTGTACCTTAAACCGCAAGTGCACACATGACAGAAACATAAAGGTCGAAAGCAAAATTCCTTCTTCAGCGAATCTACACGAATTAATGGTCGGCTTGTTATTAATAACTTATTCAATTCAGATTTCTCATTTTAGTCGGCTTTCCAGTTTTAGTAACTTTCCATTTAAAGTGACTTTCCACTTTTAGCAGGTTTCCATAAATAGTAAGTTTCCACTTTTAGAAAGTTTCCATAATTAGAAAGTTGAGTCATTATTAATGGAATCAAAGTATCTTTTAACATATTTACACATTTGGTCCTTAGGGTTTCATAACTTTACCTTTTACGCCCTTATATTTCCAAAATTACACTTTAAACCTTTTAGTATTCAAAGTTACACATTAAACCCTTAGCTTATCCATTTTACATAATGATCCCTTATTTTATCATGTTATACGAATATACCTTCAAGTATTCACAATTTACACTTTAAGTCCTTCAAGTTATCAAAGTTACATATTTAACCCTTTAATTTACAATTTCAACTTTTAATTATTAATAATTACATATTAAGCCATTTATTTACCAATTTATCACAAAACCCCTTGAATACTTTTAAATACTCAAAAAAGCTCCAAGTTTCTGAAAATTACATTTTTAGTCCCTCTCTTTTAATTATTTTCAAAACAAACCCTAATTAATCATTAAATACATTTTAATCCATTTAAATGCAAAACTTACACTTAGCACCCTTAGGTTATATTTTTTTCGAATAGTATACAGCCCAAATAAGTTCTAGAATTAACCTTGAAGTTTTTAAAGTTTACAAAACTCACCCAAAACTTTTAAATGCAAATCGTATAACATAAAATCATGGAATTAGGAACCCTACCCAAATCAAATCCTTTTGTAATCATTACCTTATCATTAAATGTTATTAATAATCATCAAACAAACCCTAATTCATCAAAAATCAGATCGCATGCTTTTCTTCCTTTTCTTTTTATACGTTTTATTCAAAAACACAATTAGCCAAAATAATTTGAAATCAAGGATTCAAGCCATGTTAATTATTTCCAATAATTTTCCAGGTCATAATAGATTATAATACACGTAAATAAATTATATTCAGAATTATTATGGATCGCATGGTGTCTTTTACGTTTTACACATGTTTTTAGGGTTTAATTCACGAAAACAATATAGAGCATGCATGGATCGAACCAAACATTTTATTTGATGTTTATAAGGTATAAAGGACCTGAGAAAAATACCAAATCAAGAATGGAACGTGTAGAGAGGGCTGTACGAATTATAGCATACGCGTAGAGCCAAAACGATCCAAAAATCACCATGACTTCACCAATGATCTTCCAACCTTGAAACCAATTTTCATGGGTATTATATGATGTAAGGAACATCAGAAAAATAAGAAGTCATTTTTATAGAGGTCGTATGAAGCATAACGAATTTACCTTTGTTTTAGGGCTCGACACAAAGAAAGCAATGCCACGATCGTGTAAGGCTTCAAAAATTTGAATGGGATTTTTCTTGGCTTCTTAGGATGATGATAACTCACAGAAAAATGCTTAGGAGTGCTGTGTGAGTCGAATGGGGGCTATATGATTTTTGTGTGTGTTTTTCTTTTAATCGGCAATTAGGGTTTTGGGTGAAAAAGGTATGGATTTATTTTAAATGGGGAATGTCATGTGAGGAGGGGGATAGGACCAGAAATTTCGAGATTTTGGTTAGGAGAAAATCTCTTGATGATTATCTTGTACATTTACCATAATTAGACCCATTTAAATTCAATTTAAATCAAAATAAACCACATATTAAGTCAATCAGCCCTATAGGGGTATTTTGGTAATTTTACTACTTGTATAAATGTTAAATGTATTTGTTAAAATTATTTGGATACATAACTTGTGCATTGTTTGAAGTTTGGGATTTATTTGGTACTTTAATAAGCTTTTAATTAAATTTCAAATTGGTAAGGGCAATTTGGTCTTTTCACTTGCTTTTAGATTTTAGGTGTTACAGTTTGGTTTGTCCTTGAATGAGGATTGGCATGTGAATGTGTTGTTGAAGCAATTGCCTTTAAAATAGATTCTAGTGGTTGTTCATATAATAAAACCAAACAACCCTTATTTATAAATTGGTCAAATTGGGTAAATGAGTGTTTTATTTATATGTCAAAGTATAGCTCATGGATGAGAAATTGTTTAGTGCTAATATGATTATTAATTACATGTATAAACTTGTATTGAGTGCTTAAACTGTTACAGATGATTGGGTTAAATTATAAGTGTTTTAAATCAATTCTTCATAAAGAAAGAGTACAACCCATAAGTTTACGGAACCGTTTTAACTCGGTTTTGGAAAAATCATATAAAATAAACCGTAAATCAGATTAAGTTGTGTGATACGGTGGTGAAAAGGAAAAGATGTCCACTTTCATATGAATTGGATTTCAGAAGATAGTTCTTGACAAAAGTTTATCAGATTTGTGAGTTAGTAGCATGGGGTCAATTTTGTTATACCTTTTGTGCAGAATTTTGTATAATGACATGTTTTGGTTCAAGATCGTTTTGAGACTTATCATAAGACTTGTGTAAGGCGTCTTGGCATGTCAGAAGCATAATAACATTTTATTAGTAATGCATATCACTTCTTTACTTTTGAGGAGTGTGTAATGTTGGTAGCGTTTCTTGTTTTAGAACGAGTAGGTTTGATGTTAACACTCCATGGTATTGTTGTAGATGCGCATTGATGTAAGTATTTGGTCTTGATTTGCTATGTTGATTTACCATAATAACAGTTTTATGGTAATGGATATGTTAAGTGTATAAAAAGCATGTATGCTAGTTAGCTTGGATTCAATGCTAATGTTAGCTTAGTTAAATTATTTAACTAGATATTGTATGATATAGGACCAAATTAATTGTTGGTCGGTGTGATGTTATTGCAAAACCGAGTTTTAAGTATTAAATAATGAAAATGTCATTGGAATGGTTTGACTAATACTTTTATGTGTCGGGAGACTCGATATGCTTGGTTAGTCAACGAAAGTTAAGTTGCAGTCAAACCCGATAGTCAAACTAATAGTCAAGAATGTGTAATATGGTTACAGAAAGATTGATGTGTTACTTTTATAAAGTTAATGTGGCCAAAGTAGAAGAAAAAGATTTGAGGGCTTAAAGTGTCAAGTTGGGAAGTAACTTTGGTATGAAGTAATCATTAACTAGAAATCTCCAGGTTCTTAATTATTTCATGATTAGCCAAGGTGTGTATGTGTTGAATGACGATTCAAGAAGAGGAGGGAAACAAGATTTTTCTAGTGATCTTGTTATGGAAAATTAGATGTGCCAATCAAGATATAAGCTTATACTAACCATCCCTATAAGTAAGTAATCTAATTTAAGCTAGTTATTTATGAGATTGATCATCATATAATCAATCTATGATTATATGATAATTAGAGATGTTTAGAGGTAAGATAATGGTTGTATAAACCATTGTTATGGTTACTTGGTTATGTGTTTAAAGTGTTTATGTTTATGGTGATTATGACTTAGGATGCTAGTGATGATGATGATGATGATGATGATGATGATGATGATGTTGATGATGATGATGATAATGATGTATGATAACTTATCTTTGGAAGCTAAGGTAAGTAAACGGTTATAATGTAAATTATATGAATTTTATTCATACATGTGTTATGTATATGTTGTGCAAAGGATTGAGAAAGTGTGAACCAAGATGTTAGATGATTATTGGACTTAAGGTTGGTTTGGCATAACCAACTTATTATGTGTGAAATAGGGAAAGATTGGTTAAGGTATGTATTAAGGGAACTCAAGTGAATGAATTATGAGGTTGAGTGTTAATGTTTGAGTTATAGTATGGTTAATGTATGATTTATGTGGTATGAAGTTATGGTTCAATGTGTCCAATGCTTATATGTGTAAATGATATATAATATCATGTTATTACCTTTACTTACTAAGCATTTGCTTATGGTTATAGTTGATACCGTGTTGTAGGTGTTTATGCGAAGGAGGTAAAGCTTTGGTAAAAGCTTAGATTTGGAAGTGCGGGTTAAAAGTGTATTGGAACGTGCTTAGGAGTTTAGTATTAGTACCGAGCTCAAATAAAGGTTGAACCCCGAAAGTGTCGTAAAATGTTTTCTAAAAGATGTTGTTAAGTGTCAAAGTCTAGGTCGTTATTGTTATAGTAAAGGTCATGTCTGTTGTATAAGAGTTGTATGTAAAACGGGTAAAAAAGAGGTGTTTTGCAAAACACCTTCGAATGGTAAAGTATATGTTCTCAGGTCGTTTAGATCAATTATTGCTATGGAAATAATATGTTATGATGAATAAAAGTATTCTGGAAGTTTTCTTATGTAGTTGAAGTGGTACAAGTCGAATTTCGGAAAAATGAGTTGAAAATGAAAGTGAAGTAAAATTTGCATGTCAGAGGCAATTAGCCGGTGGCTTGGGACCTTAACTGGCGACTAAAGGCCTCATAAAGGCTTTAGCCAGCAGCTGGGTACTCTCAGTCGGCGGCTAAATGCATCAGGAGGCTTTTACGGTTTTGTCCAATGTTCAAAAAATCATATCTTTTAAACCGTAAGTTGTTAGAAGTCATACCACCCATCGTTTTGAAGATATTTGAGTCTAGTTTCGTTTAAAAATACTTTCAAGGGCTTGTTTGTAATATATTTTTATCAATTTATATAAGAGTAACAGAATATCCGTTATAGTTAAAGCGTTTACGCGAAAAAGTTTTAATTTTTGTTCATCGGGCACGGGGCGTAACAGTTATGATGTTTCCTATACAAATAATTGGATTAGCTAGTTATTTAACTGACTATGGATATTTGATGCTTCATGTTGCTTGGATCATGTATTGATAGTTATGTTATTACCATTTACTTACTAAGCTTTATACTTATAGGTTAGATGTTCTACTTATTGTAGGATCATGTGCTCAAGCAATGGATAAGAGCTAGAGATTAATGGGTTGAAAAGAGAATGGTAGATATACTCGTCTAGTTTGTATCTAGTTAACGAGTAGTGCTTTTGGATCAATGTTTGAAGTCAAGTTAAACCCCCTCATATTTTGTTAACTAATTGTCATTGTGGTTAATCCAATGTTTTCAATGTTTTGAGTTGTATTTCAGTGTAATATGTATTTAAATGACATATTTATGTTAAATGAAGCATGTTCGCAAGTTTTGAGTAGTCGGATAAGTCCTATTTTCAAAAAATGCAAGTTTTTGTCTCAGGAGGTCTATATCTAGTCTATAGGGTTTATAAGGTTTTTTTTTTTTTTTTTTTTTTTTTTTTTTTTTTTTTTTTTTAATGGGGAGTTTCAACTTGGTATTAGAGTAATGGTTTAATAGAATTAGGTTTTTCTTCCTAAATAAAACCACTATTAGAAGCATGAACAAGAAGTAAAGTTGCGTTAGTGAGAACTTAAAGCTTGAATAGAAGCATGTTGCGTCTGCTAGAAAAATTAAGTTTTAATAGTCATATGTTGTATTAGCCAGAATGCTAATATGTATGATGTGATCATGAAAAGTAAGATTGAAATAATTTGCCTTTGTTATAAGGAACTATGCATATTTTATGTGGAATTTGCAAGTAAATAAATCTTGTTTTAAATATACAATATTGGTGGTACCACATTGTTAGAAGAAGCTTGGATCATTAAATTGGATATTAGTGTGTGTAATATGTGTGTGTGATTCAGATAGAATTTGTTGGTAATTCAAAGATGAAACAAACAAACAAACAAATCCAAACAAATGAAGCGGAAGCTTTATTCAAATTACCAAAACAAATTTAAATGTACCAAACACAAAGATCTAAATCAAAATGTACCAAACCCTAATTCAAATGGTACAAACAAAACTAATGACATTGACCTCTATTTATAGGCACCAAACAAACCGTCATAGAATAGTTTCCAAATTCTAAACAAACTTGCAGGACAAATCACAATTTACCCAACAACCCTTAAAGTTTAAATCACCTTCTAACAATCTCCTCCGTGACTTAAACTCATCCACCTGCTTCAAATCAAATCCAAAGTTCCAAATTCCGAATTTCAAATTCCAAATGCCAGATATGCTAGCCAAATTCAAATCAAACGATCGATTCCGAAAAGCAACCCAAAACAAATTCGATCCAAAGCAAATGCCGATAACTTGAAAACGAGCAATCAAACGTTAAACGACAAATTCATAACAGTTAAGCAATCAAACAAATCGGCTCAAACGATCTTCAACAAAGACAATCAAATGCAGGCAACCAAATTCAAAAGCTCGGAGAATGAAGATCCCAAATTTTCAAAACTAACAAAGTCCCAATGATCGAACAAATTCCAAACAAGCTAATAATAATTAAGTTTGCAAACACCAAATTGATCTTCAAATTCCAAATGCCAAAATTCAAATTCCAATGGTCCACTTATAAAATAAGAATTACGACCCAAATATCAAATTCAAATTCTAGTGACCCACTTATGTAATAAGAACTACGGTCCCAATTCAAACTTATTATCCAAGTATCAAACCAATACAAGTTAATTATATAACTTGACGAACGGACTCCAATAATTCAAATGTCCCAAATATTGATACGGATAATAATTCCAATGACCCACTTATCTAATAAGCATTACGATCCAAATTCCAAACAAACAAACACGAAAATCACCAAAACAACAAATACTTTTGGTTGACAAATAACAAATTTATTTATAAATATTACATTTACCAGGAAACTTTTTTGCCAAACTTAGTTGCTACAGTGTGTTTGTGAGTATAGATACAGTAGAATCTACAGTAAAATATTTTTTTAATGCACAGTGCATCACTTGGTATAAACCTCACGTTTTCCCCATCTCCATACAACCTAGAACCTTCCCACACACTCACAGTCCCCTTTCCCATCTCTGATACCCCACCCATTTTCTTCCTGAATTTTCATCCCACCAAAATAATCAAAAAAAGACACACTCTTTTGTGAAAACTGGAAGTTTTTTTATATCTTTTGTTGACAATCAACATGTGATTCGATCAAACCCATAAAAAATCATATAAAAATGGAAATAGTGAGATGAGTGGAGGGTTGTTAAAATCTTGAATTGCCGTCGTGTTTGTTCGTAGGCGACGGCCGTGTAGCAAGGATTTCGGTGGGGTCAAGAAGGGCGGTTCACCCTATATCTGTTGAGCTACTTGGCTGATTCAACAACCAGGTATGAAAAAAAAAATTGTTTTCGTAGATGATTTGTCCTATCAATTATTTCCAGTGGATTTAGGTTAAATTTTGTTAACAGGTTTGGGTTTTGCTTACACGTGATTATTGGGGAACTACCTTCGTCAAGATGATGATGGTCACACTTGGCTTTTCTCCTCCAATCAAAAACCCCTTCCTTTTTCACACACTTAGGTATACTTTTCTCAATCTACTTTTTTTTAAATAATACAATTAATTATATTATTTAGGTGTTATTTTGATTTAATCGTCTGTCTTTTAGATTAAATCTGTTAGGTTTTCAGTGTTTTTTTTTTTTTTTTTTTTTTTTTTTTTTTTTTTTTTTTTTTTTTTTTATTGGAGTAAAGTATTAGATCTGTAAATATTAGTTGTGTCGTACAAGTCGTGATGCATAGTTTGATGAGATTTGGAAAATGCATACAGATTTGTAGTTTTGTTGACTAAAATTTATTGTATACGTAAGTTGTACGTAGAAGCTGTGATTCGTAGTGTGTTGATTTGTTTATAGTTCACTAAAAAAGTGAGGTTTGGTTTGAGATGTGTAGAGGTTACGAGTCGTGATGCGTAGTTTGTTAAGGTTTATTATGTGGTTAATGTATTGACATTTGTTTTGGCCATAGAAAGTTGAATGTTTTTTGTTAATGCGACATGACAATTTCACAAAGAAGGTAAATGAAATTGAGTGCTTCAGTTGAACCAACTTTTTTTAAGAGGTTTACTTTTAGATTCTGATTATAGGTTTGAGCAATATAAGATTTGGTTGGTCCATAATCTACAAAATAATTTTAACATATGCCTTTTTGTTTCCTTTGTAACAGTGCTTAGGTGGATTTAACATGGTTTTGTGCCGATCAAATTATTGGTGCATAATGGAGAACCAATTTGGAAAAGTGTCTTTATTTGAAGTTTAGATAAAGATGAGAAAGTGGGGTTGTGGTTGATTTATTGAAAGTATGATCATGACATTGGATTATCCCGGGTAATTTAAGGTCTATAAGGTTTAGCAATTCATCATAATACTTGTTTTAGTGTTTAAGTTTTCTTTACTCTTTAAACAATGATTGATCTACTGAACTTCTGTTAAAGTTGCAGGGTCGTTGGCCATTTCCTTTTTATCATATAAAGGGCTAGCAGGAAAAAAGGAAAATATTAGAAAGATGTCATGGTAAGCTGTTTTTTCTGTTGCAATTTAGTATAATGCAACTGATTATGACAATCAAATGGTTTCTTATTTATGCATGAAATTGAGTAATTTTGTTAAGATGGTCATAAATCAATATTGAAAACACATTGGATTTCTTCCAAGGAAGTGCGTCGTTTGCCACAGAGGAAAAGGTATAACTTATGTTTTTTAACCACCATTAGTAGTTATTGAATAATTGATGTGTCCGATATGCTTGGTTTATGATTAGGAGTCCTAAAAAAGACATGCTTATTTCCAAGTATTTCTTTAGGGGTGTTTGTTTAAAGCTTATTTGGCTGACTTATAGGCTTATTAAAATTTTGCAAATTACGTAACCTCGGGTACCTTTTTTATAAGTATATGGTGATGTTTTTTTGTTTTGTTTTTTTTTTCCTTTTTTCTTTTTGTTTTTTAATTATTATTATTATAATGTATTTTGGATTCAAGTAGGTGTGGACCTTGTGGTAATGTTTTTTGTGACTAAGATGTTTGTGTTTAAATGGTTATCAAGAAGTTTAGTTGGTTAATAACGATTAATTGTTGCTTTGATGTAAAGCTTAAACAACGTGTTTACTGACGCGCTTTTTACTTGAGGACTATTAATCACACTAATAAATAGTATATTCTAGGAAACACGTCAAATTGTCACCTATGTAGTTCGGTTATTTCCCTACAACGGTCACACATATGTTAATTATTTAGTAGTGGTTTTGATATCAAGTTTTATTATTAGGTGTCATGAACTGTCGTCACTTTTCAGGTGCATAGAAGTGTTAGGTCAGCAGCTAAGAAAGAAGAAATTATTACGTGATATTGAGGTAAGAGTTCATCTTTTCCCTCTTTAAACTTATAAGAAATCAATGTAGTTTTGCAATGCTTGCTTTGGATTTGATGTTTGCAATATTAATAATATATCAGGGAGCTACGCTAGATACCTTAGGCTTTTGCGATGATGAACGCCCAAAGTTGTTTAAGCTACCATAGGTAATGTTCCAACCATTTTTGTGTCATATAGTTCTTCCGCTCATTCTTTGTTTTGATTGACCATTATATTAGTTGGTTTGATTTAAGTTTGAGTAAAGGCCCAAAAGGATTAAAAAAAAATAAATTAATGTCGTTATTCCTA